>CM065591.1:117388438-117405474 GCA_033119425.1 Bufotes viridis | reverse complement strand
TAGCTGGCCTCACCTTAGGCCAGGTGAAATACCTGGAGTGAACTGAGAGACTCCCTCTACCAACCTGTTACCCAGTCCAAAGAAATCCAGCCCATATAACTTAAAACCATCTCCAGCATGCTATGCCTGGCTGAAGCAAAAGCATCTCTGGATTTCTGTTACATCATCCAACTAAACTGGAAAACGGGGTCATATATACAGATGTATCATCGTTTGCGCTCCCAGCAAACTCGCGGCAGCGCGTAACAATTTCGAATTTCCTTTGTGGAGCCGAAGCGCGTGATAGACTTTAGAAAAAATTAAGGGTGTAATTTAGGTTAGTAAACGCCAGGTGGCGCTTGGAACTACTGTGGATATTAACAGAGTGGCGAAATAGCAGAAGCAGAAATCAGCCTTACACACCCGGGTCAGGGGGAGAGGGTGGCTTAGCTGCTACAGGACATACACAAAAGTACAGGGTGGTATGGCACCAAAACAATAACTCATTAATACGGAAGTCGGCTGGAAGCTAAAATCGCTATGTGATGCATTGAATTAATCGCATTGCGATTTCAACTCTCAAATCCGACAGTACATTCTAAGCATTGTTCCCATGGTGATAGGGACGCTCCATTAGCACGGAAGCAGGCTGAAGCAAAAATCGCAATGCGATTCATAGAACCTGAATAACTCGCATTGCGATTTCAACTTTTACGCTGAATGAGTATATAGTGCTATGTAGCCAAATATTGCCAAAGGGTGGCACGTGTTTCAGAGAACCAATCAGAAGACATATTGTACTATATAAAGATCTGACAGGAAATAAATGGCAGTTCCCTTAGTGATGGGGCCGGAACTCCGCTGGTTTATTTTATTATTTTCTTATTTATATTTTGTTTAACTTTTTTTTTTTTTTTAATCTAAATAGCGGATTATTAAACGCTCCATTAGCACGGAAGCAGGCTGAAGCAGAAATCGCAATGCGATTCATAGAACCTGAATAAATCGCATTGCGATTTCATACTTTTACGCTGAATGAGCTATATTGTGCTATGTAAGTCCAAATATGGCCAATTATTAAGTAGTACCACTGTCGTGTCAGAGACCCATCATCCTCATGTTCCCAAGACTGTCGGATTGTATCCTGACAGTTAATAGATCTGACAGGAAATAAATGGCAGTTCCCGTTAGTGATAGGGGCAGAAACTGCAGTTCGATTTATTTAATTATGTAGGTGGGGAAATATCTTATAATCATTTAAAAGAACTGCCATTTTAGTTCCCCTAATATCATTATATAGCCCTATGTGTGCTCTCATTGGCTCTTGAAGCCACGTGGCCCCGAAGAATATGGTATTTTCAACCAATGATATTAACGTTCCCACGGTCATGGGAACCAATCATCTTAAAGTTCCCACGCTATTATTATGCCAGGTCATAAAAAATTAAATAATTAACCTTAATAGCGTGGGAACTTTTTATTCATTGGTTCACATGACCGTGGGAGCTTGCATCTAATTGGGTGAATATACAGAAAAAACGAATAACCGAACATTTGTACTAAAAAATCGCTACCCTAAATTCTATGCGATTCATAGAACTTGAATTAATCGCATTGCAATTTCAACTTCAGTTTTCAATTCGTATCCAACTGAAAGTTCTAATCGCGTTCGATTATAACTTAGAGCTTATGCCTTCCTGCCGAAAAATGCCTGTACTTTACTGTTTGGTTTTAAATCGCGATAATACATAATTTGCATAATCGTGCGTCTGTACGTGCGTGCCGTCTGTGAATCGGAGAGAGCGTAGAGACGTACTGTAGTTTGTGGGAGAGAGAGACAGTTACTGTAGTTGAAGAAATGGTTCGAGGACTATTTGAGGACGAAGAGCTGGAGATTATAGCGAATGTAAGTAATTTAACCTAATAAGTATGTAATCCAGTGATGTGATTCCAACTTATTTATTAGTTTTATTAGCCAAGATAGGCCTCAATGAACTCCTAACTGCCATACACTGTCTGTCACTGTCACTCTTTCTTACTGCTGGAACGTGAACCATGCATCTATGGGGCGGCCACTGTAAGGCCCTATTCACATGCGTCCACAATGTGAGTCCGCATGTATTCCGCAATTCTGGCTCCGGCATGGATCCGCAAAACACTTGCGGACGTGTGAATAGGGCCTAAAAGTCACTGTAAGGGTCCATTCACACGTCCGTAAAAGTGTCACTACGATCCGCACTTTGCGGACTGCACATTGCCAGCACTATAATAGAAAATGTCTTTTCTTGTCCGCAATTGTGGACAAGAATAGGACATGTTTTATATTTTTCGGGAACAGAATTGCGGATCCTGAAAAAACGGATCCTGAAAAAACGGATGAGGATCCCGAAAAAACGGATGAGGATCCCAAAAATGCGGATCTGCATCCGTTCCAGCCCCATTGAAAGTGAATGGGTCCTGAAATTGCGGAATGGATGCTCACCCAAATTACGGACGTGTGAATGGACCCTTAAAGGGGTGGTCTGTGTGGAGTTGTATTTATATTTTTTTATATAACTTTGTTTTTAAAATTTTTAAACCTTCATATACTTCCCATAGGGATCTATATTAAATACTAATATTCTCCAAAATCATTGCATAATAAATATTTATTTGTTTAGAAATGACTATAATTAGTAATACTTGTATTAATAGTTAATTTTAGGACTCCATGCTTCTATTCTTATCTTGCAGCACATGATGCAGCACAGGTACGACCACCTAAGGTCCAGGGCCGAGAAGAAGGCGGTTGTGAGGCGGCTCGGCTACCAACTGTGGCAGATGGGCCATTGCCACAGTAAGAATGCCATTACCACGAAATGGTCTGACCTAAAGAGACACCGACTGGATTGGGTCATACAGATCCGAAATGAAAAATACCCAGGTACAGTACGTTGCTAACATAACTTTTATATCTATCAACAACCTTTTGTTATTTACATGTATCTGTTCGGTTGCTTTCATTTTTTATCTTGTTAATTTCTAAAAATTGTGTCATTACAGATCTCCCCGTTCCGGAGGTGCGCGCCAAGCGCAAGAATAGGAGGACGAGGCGGGAGGTGCACAATAAAATCCAATAATAATTTACATTTTGTTTACATTTTATTTTATTTCAGTTTTAATTAATATATGCATTTTTGCACTTAGGTATTAATATCATATTATAGTTGCACAATAAAATCCTATAATAATTTACATTATAAATATATATATAAATTTATATATACAATATACTGTAATGGTATATGCAGACCGAGAAATAGAGATTGAAAAACATACATTACATATACAGAAGTCTACAGCGCTACTACCACAGTAGCATTATTCTGAATCCACAAATTAGCAAGGCAGTAGCGAATGTAAATTTCTGTCTAGTAAATTAAGAAAAAACCTTTGTTTTCCATGCACGTCTCTAACAAAGAAAGGGTTAACTAATGCATGTCCACCCATCCCCAGCTCCTCATCACAGTGTTCGTAATCCACAAATTAGGAAGAGTTTACAGTTTGTGCAAGGGTTGATACTATGAATAAATAAAATAAAACAGTGTATTTCTCCCTCCCCCTTCTATTGCAGTGCTGACAGGCTGATCCGTATAAAGGCTGCTGTTTTCTCTCCAGATAATTATTTTATTTAATCATTTTATTTATTCATGTTATCTTTCATATATCTGTAGAAGCCAGCTACTACGATATACTGTATATCAAAAGAAGCCGGTGTACCAAAGCATTAAGTCATGAAGAAACATATGTAATCTCTCGGCTCAGATTACATATTCAGGGGTGTGTTCTATGCAGCTCAGCGCGCAGTGTTTGAAGCCCGCAGCACGGGAGAAGAGCGCGGTGTCTGAATAAACCCGTCAACCCCCATCCCGCGTCTCCTGTCACGCAGAAAACCGCAGGTCTGAATTGACCTGAGGTTTTCTGCGCAACATGGGGGGCTCACAGGTTTATTTAGACACCCGTGGCTCCTCATAACCCTCCCCCGCCTGCTCATAAACCCTCCCGTGCCTAAACCCCCCTTGCCTCCTCTCACTCAGAAAACCGCAGGTCTGAATATACGGTTTTCTGCGCAACATGGTTGGGGCTCACAAATTTATTCATACACCCGTGCATCCCCTAACCCTCCCGTGCCTGCTCATAAACCCTCCGTGCTAACCCTCTTGCCTCTCTACAAGAAACCGAACATGGGGGCTAGTTTATTCAGACACCCGCATCTTCTCCCGGTGCCGCGGGCTTCAAACACTGCGCGCTGAGCTGCATAGAACACACCTCCCTGAATATGTAATCTGAGGCCAGAGCAGGGAGCAGAGAGCGACACACCCTCAGAAATCAGCTGCTTAATGTTTCTTCATGACTTAATGCTTTTTCATGGTACACCGGCTACTATTTTAGCGATCTCCATCTGGCTGGTCTTTATATACGGTCCTCATTTTTTATGAAGCAGAGATGCTGCCCTTTTCTTTGCTAATTTTTTTTTAAATTGTCACGGGATGTTCAGGATTCCAAGAAAGCCCCAGAGATCTGAGTTCCACACTTCTGTTTGCTTGTCCCGCAACTGGTTTTGGCTTCCAATAACTGATCAAATAACTGAAGTGTGAATGCACCCAAATAGTGATACAAAATAAAAGTATCGACTCTCTGAGAAGATTATATGTAATGGATGTTTCAATGCGCCCCTTAATGGCCGTTAGCTACGCCCCTGGCTGCACACCTCAATAGCAGCGGCTGAATCTACTGGTGTGTTCAACTATTATGTCATGGTTCAGATGCAACCATCAGTGCTATAGAGGAACTATAATATTACAGTATATTATCGTAGTTCTTGGCCGTTCGTGTACGGCCAATAACTACGATATCATTATTGATATAAGTTGAAATCGCAATGCGAATCATAGTACTTGAATTAATCGCATTGCGATTTCAACGTTCTCAAATCCGACAGTACATTCTAGCATGGAGCCGTTCCCATGGTGATGGGGACGCTGTATGAGCACGGAAGTCGGCAGAACCTCTAACTTGAAATCGCAATTGAGATTCATTGTACTTTAATTAATCGCATTGCGATTTCAAATTTTAACTTGACTATGCAGTCAACTTTACTACAGTATGTTCGGTTATCTATCGCGATAATACGTGATGAGCATACCCTACCTCCCAGACCCTCCCACCTCCTATCTAAACGCAAGGATAGGATCCATCTTACATTCATTCTGAAGCTGCAGTGTTAGTAATTGTTAATGGAATTGCAATGCGATTAATATAACCTGTATTATTCGCATTGCGATTACAACTTGTTCGCCGGGAACTGTACTATGAATCGCATTGCGATTTCAACTTGAAAGTGGAAATTGCGATGCGATTATTTTACGTTCCATCTATGAATCGCATTGCGATTTCAACGCAGCTTCGTGAGCCGGAGCTACTGTACAGTGTAGATGTATGGTGAACTCCCCCCCCCCTCCCCACTCCGCCACCCCCGACACCCGATTTCTTCTTTTTGGCCGGGTGCGTGATGAAGGGGACAGTATACTGTACATTACAATGCCAGGATACTGTAGTCTCCGCCACCTCGGTGTTTCCATAAGGGTCAACGCGACTTAATTACAGTAAGCTGCGCAGCAGCGATAATTCATGCATGTGTATGTACTGTACTGTACATGGCTGTATTTTTATTCATGTATTGCCATACTTTTTAATTAAATACAGCACATGTACAGTACAGAGTCCAACTGAGTATACGGAACAGCAGATGATGAAGCCGCTCTGGCCAATAACTATGATAATTTGAATACTGTAACTAAACACCACCATCTAGTGGCTTTGCTGTGTATTGCTACACTGAAGGAGATAAAATCGCGTTTCGGTATTAACGAATTGCGAAAAAAAGGAGCGGTAACGATGATACAACTGTACACCCCCTCCACCATGCACTTCACTACGTGTAGTGCTGGCAGACATTAGAGCTGTGGACATGCCCCAAGAACTTCTCCAAGAGCTCAGAGGACTTTATATACTACAAGCCAATACCTTTATTTTTAAATTCTGTGGAAAAAATACATACAGCATGCTTTAATATTAATGATACAAAGCTGACACCAGCAACACAGGTCCCTGGGAATGAACCTTGATTTCTAGCTGCTAGTTTAAGGGTACGTATGGCCATCAAATAATTTTATGTGAAATAAAGTAGTTGTGATGTCACAGTGGTTTTTCTTTCCTGAATACAGTAAACTATAAACTAGATGTTTTGTATATACAATATCTTTGTTTTTTATTTGTGTTTTTATCTAATATCTTTGAATACATAATATGATATTTTATATATTGCTAATAATTGGGTGTTTACATATTTATTGGAGAGCCAGACATACGGTATTTTTATTTGGTTATAAAATAGTAGCTAATTAATGTTTAGTCAGTAGGCTGGATGCGCATAAATTAACTGGTGAGCCACCATGGCACAATATTTACTTTTAAAGAATTAAAGTGATATATTTTTACTTGGTTATCTATTGAAGTAAATACTTTTTACTGTATTCCACAAACACTATACAAAATGTTTCCATGTTTATCAAGGGGGTGGGCGAGTGGGAATGCAACCCCCAGGACTGTTGGCCATAAGCACAATGGTGAGAGCACCCTCATTCTTTACCTTAGCACAGTGACTCATCCATACAAGTGGCAAGTTGTAGGACCATACACAGCCACTCATACTGAGAGCTGTAATCCCTACAATCTGCTGACCATCAGAAGTCCCAAAGATCACACCCACCTCCCACCAATAACCAGATGTTGATGTCCTTTCTTAACCCCTTAAGGACCCGTGCCATATACTTACGCGCTGGTGGATATGATTTAAGGACCAGCGCTGAACATGTACGGCGGCCTAATCGGGCGGGTGCAGGTGCCACGCCCACCCAATCAGTGCCAGGGGTCCGGCAAAAACTGACAGCCGGACCCCTGCTGCATATGCCGGCATCGGTGAAAACACCGATGCCAGCGTATTAACCCCTTGTATGCTGCGGTCAAATCTGACCGCAGCATGCATGGGGTTTGTGGAGGGTACACATGCCCCCTGCTTCCCCATCGGGTCTCCGCGCTGCAGTGATGGGGACCCGATGGCAGAGAAGGCAGCCCGATGCCTTCCATAGGCATCAGGACTTGCATTCTATAGAAGCCTGTGAGATCCAGCCCTTAGGCTGGGTCTCACAGGTAGGCTGTCAGTATACAAGCTGACATGCAATGCATTACAATACACAATGTATTGTAATGCATTGCAGAGGGGATCAGACCCCCAGAAGTTAAAGTCCCAGAGTGGGACAAAAATAAAAAGTTAAAAAAAACTGTGTTTTCCTTAATAAATAAATAAAAAGTTCAAGTAAAAAAAAAACGCCCTTTCCCAAATAAAACACATTGAAAAAAAATTGAAAAAAAATTGTAAAACAGACCTATTTGGTATTGCCGCGTCCCTAATGACCAGCTGTATAAAAATATCACATGAACTAGCCCCTCAGGTGGACACCATAAAAATAAATAAATAAAAACTGTGTTAAAAAAGACATTTTTTTTACCTTACACCACAAAAAGTGTAATACCAAGCGATCAAAAAGTCATATGCACCCTAAAATAGTACAAATCAAACTGTCACCTCATCCTGAGAAAAATGAGCCCCTACATAAGACAGTCGCCTAAAAAAATTAAAAAAACTATGGCTTTCAGAATATGGAGAATATTTTAGTATGTTAAACTAAAACATAGTAAATAATAGTACCATAAAAACTGCCACCTTATCCTGTAGTTTCCAAAATGGGGTCACCTTTCTAGAGTTTATACTCTAGGGGTGCATCAGGGGGTCTTCAAATGTGACATGGCAACTTAAAATGATCCCAGTGAAATCTGCCCTCCAAAAACCACATGGCGCTACTTTCCTTCTGAGCCATGCAGTTTACGACCACATATGGGTTGTTTCTGTAAACTACAGAATCAGGGTAATAAATATGGAGTTTTGTTTGACTGTTAACCCTTGCCTTGTTACTGGAAAAAATTGATTAAAATGGAAAATCTGCCAAAAAAGTGAAATTCTGAAATTTCATCTACATTTTTCTTTAATTCTTGTTGAACACCTAAAGGGTTAACAAAGTTTGTAAAATCCGTTTTGAATACCTTGAGTGGTTTAGTTTATAAAATGGGTTTATTTTTGGGTTGTTTCTATTATGTAAGCAGCACAAAGTGACTTCAGACCTGAACTGGTCCTTAAGGCCTCATGCACACAACCGTTTTTTTATGCTGTCCGCAAAAAGGGGTTCCGTTGTTCAGTGATCCGTGTCCGTTTTTGCCTTCCGATGTGTTTTCGTGTGTCTTCCGTTTTTTTTAGCGGACATGACCCAAAAGATTTTACCAAAAGACAGGCTGACAATTTTTCCCAAGTGCCTACCAAGGGATCCGCAAAAAAAACGGACACGGAACGCGGATGACACATGGATGGCCATCCGCATTTTTTCATGGACCCATTGACTTGAATGGGTCCATGAACCGTTTTTCACGGACAAGAATAGGACAGGTTATATTTTTTTGACGGACTGGAATCACGGACCACGGACACGGAGGACAAACGGTGCATTTGCCGAGGTTTCCACGGACCCATTGAAAACCAATGGGTCCGCAGAAAATCACGAAAAACGGAGCAACGGACACGGAATCAAACAACGGTCGTGTGCTTGAGGCCTAAAAAGTGGGTTTTGGAAATTTTCTGAAAAATTTCAAGATTTGCTTCTAAACTTTGAAGCCTTCTAATGTCCACAAAAAATAAAATGCCATTCACAAAATGATCCAAACAGTAGACATATGGGAAATATAAAGTAATAAATATTAAATGAGGTATCACTATCTGTTTTAAAAGCAGAGAAATAAAAATTTGGAAGGTTGCAAATTTAAATAAATATTTGTAAATTTTGTATTTTTTTAAATAAAAGTGAAAAATATTGACTGACATTTATCACTATCATGAAGGACAATGTGTCATGAGAAAACAATATTAAAATGGCTTGGAAAAGTGAAAGCATTCCAAAGTTATTACCATATAAAGTGACACTGGTCAAATTTCCAAAAAACGCCCAGATTCTTAGGCCTCTTTCACACGGGCGTCATGTTTGACGCCCGGACAAGAGGCGGGTGCGTTGCGGGAATATGCACGTTTTTCCCGCGCGGGTGCAAACGTTTGTAACGCGTTTTGCACGCGCGTGAGAAAAATCGCCATGTTTGGTACGCAGACCCGAAGCCGGACTTCATCACTGAAGTCCGGTTTCGGGTCTTCTGGAGAATTGATTATTTTCCCTTATAACATGGTTATAAGGGGAAATAATGGCATTCTTAATAAAGAATGCATTGTAAAATGAAGTGGAGGGAGTTAAAAATAATAAAAGTTAACTTACCTTAGCCACTTGATCGCGTAGTTGCGATCTCTCCTCTTTTTCCCTGCATCAGCTAAGATCTACAGGACCTGTGATGATGTCACATCACATGGTCCAATCACATGGTCCATCACCATGGTAAGATAGACCATGTGATTGGACCATGTGATGTGACGTCATCACAGGTCCTGTAGATCTTAGCTGATGCAGGGAAAGAGAATTACAGATCGCAACTACGAGATCAAGTGGCTAAGGTAAGTTAACTTTTATTATTTTTAACCCCCTCCACTTCATTTTACTATGCATTCTTTATTAAGAATGCTATTATTTCCCCTTATAACCATGTTATAAGGGAAAATAATAGAGATCGGGTCCCGTTGCTAAGCAACCATGCGGGAAAATCGCAACGCATCCGCACTTGCTTGCGGATGCTTGCGATTTTCCCGCAGACCCATTCACTTCTATGGGGCCTGCGTTGCGTGAAAAACGCACAATATAGAGCATGCTGCGATTTTCACGCAACGCAGAATTGATGCGTGAAAATCACCGCTCATGTGCACAGCCCCATAGAAATGAATGGGTCCGGATTCAGTGCGGGTGCAATGCGTCCTCCTCACGCATTGCACCCGCGCGGAAAACTCGCCTGTGTGAAAGGGGCCTTAAGGGAATTAAATGGCAGGATTCTGAAGGGGTTAAGAATAGGCAATTACTATTTATTACTTATTTATTTGTTTATGTTTACTATTGTAATAGAGAAAGCAGGTAGAGTAGACATTTTCTTTTAAAACTTACCACATATTGGAAACTTTCCAAAAAACTTCTCCAGAATAATTCTATACACAATTATAGTATCATTAACCCCATAAGGACAAGCGCCATACATTTATGGCGCTGATGGACATGACTTAGGCCTCATGCACATGACCGTATGTTTGGTCCGCGCCCGAGCCGCATATTTTGCGGCTCGGGCGCGGATCCATTCACTTCAATGGGGCCGTAAAAGATGCGGACAGCACTCCGTGTGCTGTCCACATCCGTTGCTCCGTTCCGTGGCCCCCCAAAAAAACAGAGCATATCTTATTCTTGTCCGTTTTGCGGACAAGAATAGGCATTTCTATAATGGGCGGCCCGTTCCACAAATTGCGGAAGGCACACGGAGCGGCTTCCGTGTTTTGCCGATCCATGGCTTGCAGATGCACAAAACGCACACAGTCGTGTGCATGAGGCCTTAAGGACCAGCACCATAGTTGTACAGCGGGCTGATCGGGCGGGTGCAGGAGTGCACCCAGCCGATCAGCGGCAGGGGTCCAGCAGTCACTGATAGCAGGGGCCATTACCACCTCCTTTTGTACCCCCACTATCTGTATTGTGTGATCCTGTGTCATCTTATAAATATTTATTACCACTTCCTGCAATGTGTTTATGCATTTCCTTATAAACTGTTGTTTACATGTAATGTGCCAGGTTTACAGCGGCTGGCAGCAAATCTGAACAGAGATAGTTTCTCTGGAGAGGAACTTTCTAGTTCCTTTCCAGCCCTCTTTAGAGAGGGAGGAGTTTAGTTAGTCAAAGTCAGTCTACCTACCCCCTCCTGGGGAAAGGTTGTGTTGGCTAGCAGAGCACTGCCTGCTAGGCCCCAGAAGCCCTGCCTCTAAAGTCCTTCATGGTTGCGTGTCCCCTCCTGGGCTTGCATTGCCTCCCAAGCTTACAGAGCTTGATGCCAGGACAAGTTCCTAGAATTAAGGACTAAAGTAAGAGACAGAATACAGCTAAGCTAAGTTTCAGAAGAAGAGAAAGAGTTTTCTATTTAACCCAGCCAAGCATAGCTGAGAGAGAGACAGCTACCGCATAGCTGAGCTGAGAGTGTTGCGGAAGTGTTTGCCTGCACAGATTATGCCAATACCTGCTGATGACCAAGATAAAGTTTAGAAACTGTTTGGATTACCGTTTATGCCAAGTAAAGCTGTGTTAAATGTTACGACAAAGTCTGGACTCCATTTATTCTATCTATCTATCTATCTATCTATCTATCTATCTATCTATCTATCACCCAAATTACCCCTTTGCACTGTTTCAGACCACATCACATCTGGGATCCAACAGTATCCAGGTAGGAACAGCGTGACATGTGTATATAACATCTACAGAGACTATAGGCCACCCTGCACCACTCTGGTAATCCTACCCCTGGGTACCAACATTACCATCTACAAAGGGGACTCCAAGTCCTCGCCGCATAACCGCAGCTGGCGCCACGATAACTTGCTCTATAAGAGGGACATATTTTGTATATACCTCCTATGGGGAAAGGGATACCCCAGGTGTGTGTAGTAGGCCCGTTGCATATGCGCCGGCATCGGTAAAAACACTGATGCTCGCGCATTAACGCTCACACTGCTGTGGTCAGCGCTGATCGCGGCACGTGCGGGATCGTACCCGGTGCGGGGTGGCCATCGGGTCTAAAAACCACATGGCACTACTTTCCTTCTGAGCCATGCAGTTTACGACCACATATGGGTTGTTTCTGTAAACTACAGAATCAGGGTAATAAATATGGAGTTTTGTTTGACTGTTAACCCTTGCCTCGTTACTGGAAAAAATTTATTAAAATGGAAAATCTGCCAAAAAAGTGAAATTCTGAAATTTCATCTACATTTTCCTTTAATTCTTGTTGAACACCTAAAGGGTTAACAAAGTTTGTAAAATCCGTTTTGAATACCTTGAGTGGTTTAGTTTATAAAATGGGTTTATTTTTGGGTTGTTTCTATTATGTAAGCACTGCAGCACAAAGTGACTTCAGACCTGAACTGGTCCTGGCTGCTGTGACGGGGACCCGATGGAAGGGAAGGCCGCCCGATGCCTTCCTTAGGCATCGTGGCTGCCTTCCGTGACAGCCTGTGAAATCCAGCCCCCAAGATTTCAAAGGCACAATGTGTAATACACTTACAGCCAATGCATTACAATACATAAGTATTGTAATGCATTGTAAAGGGGATCAGACCCCCAAAAGTTGAAGTCCCAGAGAGATCCAAAAAAATTAAGTTAAAATAATAAAGTTTTACAAAAAAATAAAACATTTTAAGTAAAAAAAAAGCGTCCTTTTCCCAAAATAAAGTTAAAATTTTTTGTAAACAATAGGGAAAAAAAGAAAAGTAGACATATTAGGTATTGCTGCGTCCGTATTGACCGGCTCAATAAAAATATCATTTGATCTAATCCCTCAGGTGAACAATGTCGAAAAATAAAATAAAAACTGTGCTAAAAAAAATAGTACCAATCTAACTGTCACCTCATCCTGCAAAAAATGATACCCTACCTAACACAATCGCCTAAAAAATAAAAAAAACTATGGCTCTTAGACTATGGAGACACTAAAACATGATTTTTTTTTGTTTGAGAAATGCTTTTATTGTGTTAAATGTAAAAAAAATTAAAAAGTAGACATATTGCGTATCGCCAAATCCATAACAACCTGCTCCAAAAAAAAAAAAAAACACATGACCTAACCCCTCAGGTGAACACCGTAAAAAAAAAAAAAAAGTATAAAAAAAGCTATTTTTTGTCACCTTACATCACAAAGAGTGTAATAGCAAGCTATCAAAAAGTCATATGCACCCCAAAATGGTGCCAATAAAACCATCATCTCATCCTGCAAAAATGATACCCTACCTAAGACAATCACCCAAATCATAAAAAAAACTATGGCTCTCAGACTATGGAGACACTAAAACATGATTTTTTTTTGTTTCAAAAATGATATCATTGTGTAAAACTTAAATAAATAAAAAGTATACATATTAGGAATTGTCATGTCCGGAACGACCTGATCTATAAAAATATCACCTAACCCCTCAGGTAAACACCATAAAAAAAAAATAATACGATGTCAAAAAATCAATTTTTTGTCTCCTTACATCACAAAAAGTATAATACCAAGCGATTAAAAAGTCATACGCAACCCAAAATCACACCAATCAAACCATCATCTCATCCCGCAAAAAATGATTCCCTATTTAGACAATTGCCCAAAAAATGAAAAAACTATGGCTCTCAGATTATGGAGATACTAAAATATGATTTTTTTTTGTTTCAAAAATGCTGTTATTGTGAAAAGCTTAAATAAATAAAAAGTATACATATTAGGTATCGCCGCATCCATAAGAACCTGCTGTATAAAAATATCACATGACCTAAACCCTTAGGTGAACACCGTAAAAAATAAAAAGTGTGTCAAAAAAGCAATTTTTTGTCACCTTACATCACAAAAATAGCAAGCAATCAAAAAGTCATATGCACCCTAACCCCTTAAGGACACAGGGTTTTTTCATTTTTGCTTTTTCGTTTTGCGCTCTATGCCTTCCAAGAGCCATAACTTTTTTATTTTTCCGTTCACATGGCCATATGAGGGCTTATTTTTTGCGGGACAAGTTGTACTTTCCAACGCCATCATTTAATAATGCATACAGTGTAGTGGGAAGCGGGAAAAAAATTCCAAATGGGGTGAAATTGCAAAAAAAAAGCAATTTCACCAGTTTTACGGGTTTCTAAATTACGACGTTTGATTTGCGATAAAACTGACCATTTAGTTTTATTCTACAGGTCAGTACGAATCCGGCGATACCCAATATGTATAGCTTTTCTTGCATTTTGATAGTGAAAAAAAATTCAAAAGTGGGGAAAAAAAATTTATTTTTTGTGCGCCATGTTTTACCGCTATAACGTATTTGTATATAAGTGTATGGCGTTGTATGGGGGCTTATTTTTTGCGGAGCGATCTTAACTTTTAGTTGATACCATTATGGGGTGTGCAGGACTTTTTGATCGCTTTTATTTAATTTTTTTGAGGAAATGAAGCGTCCAAAAACGGCAAATCGGCCATTTGGGCGCTTTTTTCCGTTTTTCTGTTTACCGTATGGGAAATATATTTTTATATTTTTATACTATTGGCGTTTTCACACATTGTGACACCCATGGTGTGTATTTTTTTATTTTTTTATTATTTTATTTTAATTTTGGGGAAAGGGGGGTGATTTAAATTTTTAGGTTTTTTTTATTTTTATTTTTTTTTGTAAAATCAGTTTTATATATTTAGAGGGGTGTAGTTTCAAAAATGGGGTCACTTTTTTGAAGTTTCTACTGTAGGCTTGCATCAGGGGGTCTTTAAATGCGACATGGCAAGTTAAAAATTTCCAGTGAAATCTGCCTTCCAAAAGCCATATGGCGTTCCTTTCCTTTTGCGCCCTGCCATGTGCCCGTACAGCAGTTTATGACCACATATGGGGTGTTTCTGTAAACTAAAGAATCAGGGTAATAAATATTAAGTTTTGTTTGGCTGTTAACCCTTGCTTTGTTACTGGAAAAAATGAATTAAAATGGAAAATCTGCCAAATAAGTAAAATTCTAAAATTTCAATTACATTTTTCTTTAACTCTTGTGGAACACCTAAGGGGTTAATAGAGTTGGTAAAATCAGTTTTGAATACCTTGATTGGTGAAGTTTCTAAAATATGGCCATTTATGGGTAGTAAGCCCCACAAAGTGACTTCAGACCTGAACTGGTCCTTAAAAAGTGGGTTTTGGAAATTTCAAGATTTGCTTCTAAACTTCTAAGCCTTCTAACGTCCCAAAAAAGAAAATGTAATTTACAAAATGATCCAAACATGAAGTAGACATAAGGGAAATGTAAAGTAATAACTATTTTAGGAGGTATCATTATCTGTTTTAAAAGCAGAGAAATTTTTTTTAAATCAAATTTTTTAAGATTTTTGGTAAATTTGGTATTTTTTTATGAATAAAAATAAAATATTTTGACTCAAATTTAACACTGTCATGAAGTACAATGTGTGACGAGAAAACATTCTCAGAATGGCCTGGATAAGTAAAAGCGTATAAAGGTATTACCACATAAAGTGACATATATCATATTTGCAAAAAATGGCCGGGTCCTTAAGGTGAAAAATGGCTGGGTGCTGAAGGGGATAAAATGTTATAGAAGAATATTTACATAATGAAACTGTTAGGCCCCATTCACACGTCCGCAATTCTGTTCTGCATTTTGCGGAACAGAATTGCGGACCCTTTTATTCCTATGGGGACAGACGATGTCCCGCCCGGGTCCGCAATTGCGGATCCACACTTCCGGGTCCGCAATCGCATTCCCGAAAAAAATAGAACATGTCCTATTCTTGTCCGCAATCGCGGACAAGAAAATGCATTTTCTATATAGTGCAGGCCATATGAGGTCCGCAAATTGCGGAATGCACATCGCCGATGTCCGTTTATTGCGGATCCGTGGATCCGCAAAACACTTGCGGACGTGTAAATGGGGTCTTACGCTGGAGGCCCATGTCCATCGATGCCCTGCTGTTCTAGGCAGACACGGGTGTTGCTCTACACCACTGTTTCTTGTGTGTATTCGGGCTTGCATTTATTAAACCTCAGTCAGTGGTATAGCAGGGGTTAATCCTCTCATGCTCTGCCGCATGGCTGTGTCCAATTGATAATCAGCTGTTCCTATATATATACCTGGCTGGTTCCTTTAATCTTTGCCTGATCAACAGGTTCTGTTAGTATCTGCTAGCTTGCTAGTCCTTGCTAAAGAGCTGCAATCTGTTTGTCTGCTGTGCACCGACTTCTACCCGATTTCCTGGACTCTGACCCTGAGCCTCCTGCCCTGAACTCTGGACTGATTTATGAATTTGCATTAACTCTGTTTCAGTCTTGATCACAAGCATTGCCTGATCCCTTGGTGCTTCACTGGTGTCTCTGATCCCCACAGCTCAGCAGCCAACAACTCCAGTTTGTTTGGCAGAGTGGGACCACCTCCACAGCTGCAACTGATTTATGTGGTGAAGAACTCAAGGTGTTATGTCCACCTTACGGATCAATACATTTTGATATTTATTTCCTTTGATCTATTTTTTCTTTTTTATAAAGCATTTTGCAATGTTTGTTCAGCCTTTACTCACCAGGAAATACATGAAGCATATAAAATTAACTTAGAATTTCAATCTTTTGCAACCTTATTTCTGAACAGTGATTGTTGTAAAGCTACATAGGCAAGTTACCTGTAAACTGCTTCTGAAAAATTCTTTTGAAGATATTCCAAAAGGGCCTTTCATACTGACATTTTCCTTCTCTAAAATATAATAAAGAACATTATTTTGTCAGATTTAGAGTAGACAAAATGTTTCACTTTTACATCCAGTTATCTTGGATCTCCATTTATCAAGTCAAGCATCAAAGTTAGAAAGCGTTTTCCAGTATCCTCAAGATAGGTCATCAATATCTGATTGGTGGAGGTCTGACATCAGGCACCTTCACTGATAGGCTGTTTGAAGAGACTGTGGTGTTCTGTTTGAAGAGACTGCTGCCTCTTCCTAGGCCTTAATCTGTTACAAGGCCTAGGCGCAGCTTAGTCCAATTCAAGTGAATAGGCCTGACCTGCAATGCCAAGCACAGCTGTTATGCAATGGAGGGCACTGTGCTTGGTAAGCTGCGATAAGACCAGTTCAGCAGGGGACTAAAATCAGGAAAACATTTTTTTCGCCTATATTTGGATCAACTTTGCAGGAGAATAGGCTAAACTGGATGAACATATATTTTCAGC
>CM065591.1:116956980-117387938 GCA_033119425.1 Bufotes viridis | reverse complement strand
CCTCACTAGCTAGCTGTTTGTTTTCTACTGTTGATCACAGACCTTTGCCTGCTGACTTTGACTTTTCTTCTGATTACTGATTTTGTCTCTGATGTGACCTTCTGGTATTTGACTCTGCTTCTTGTGACATTGCCTTTGCCTACAGACTTTGTTTCAGCCATTTTCTGTAGTTTCACTTTGCTGTGTATTTGTATCTGATTTTGGATCCTGATCTGGTCCTGGTTTTGTCTGTCTGGTTTCCACCTGTTTCTTTCTCACTACCCTTTAACACTTAGCTAAAAAGGGACTAATCCAGTTGTGGGCCATCACTTGGGATGAATAATGCAAGTACTGTAGGTAGGGACAATCGTACAGGTGGAGCACAGGGCTCCATTGTTCCCTAAGCTTTCATGACATTAGAGGAGCAAAACAACAGAAAAAGGATAGGACACATAACTAACCTGTACGGACCTAAACAGACTCCCCACTATTTTTATTTTTTTACTAGAAAGATTTTTATTAAAATTAAAAGAGGGGAATTAATCATTTTGAGGCCACTTGCGAAAAATTTTAGTGATTTTAATTTTGCATTTTTAAACCTTTCCTCATGTTTTCAAAAGTACTATAGGTGGGAAAGTGGGTGAGGTTAACTATGTTAATGAGTTTCACTCCAGTAGGTGAGTAGAGCAGAAATCTGAAGTAGCATTTCTAGACATAAGCATTCAGTTTAAAGATGCGCCAAATATAACAAACGTTTGTTTGGATAAATTCCCCCGAATATGTTGCAAAATGTTTGTGAAAATAAGCCCAAAATGTAACAAGGCCCTATTTTGTGACTTTTTAGAGCCAAAATTCTGGAGTGCAGAGCTTGATAAATCCCCCCTATTGTATGTGCCTTGTAAAATTCATAGTGCATATGTCTATATTATATGAAATAAATAAGTATTTATCTGCAGAACCTGATGTGGCGTACACAATGTAGTCACAGGCCTCTTAGTGAATTAGGCGCACCTTCTGGCAAGCAAGAAAAACAATTCTACACCAGCTATGAAACTGGGTGTAGATTTGCACTCTAAGTCAGTTTCTGGTATAAATTTTATTATATCTATCAGGCCATGGGAGGTTTCGCCATCTTCTGCTAAGCCCCACCACTTTTTTCCGAAGTAGCCAGAGAGGCATAAAAAAGGTGTAACTTAAAAGGGTTTTTCAGGAATGTAATACTGATGACCTATCCTCTGACCTATCATCGGTATTAATACTGACGACCTATTCTTGATGGGGGTTTGAGTCTTCTCCATGATTGCCAAGCACAACACCGTAAATTGGAATCGCGCTATCACTTCTATGGGGCTGGATGTGTCATCACTGGCCTAAGAAAAGCTGAGAGAAGGCTGCAACGCTCACAGGGGTGCCAAACAGCTGATCGGTGGGGGTCCTATGTGTCAGACCCGCACCTTTTTAGATCCTGAGTAGTGTTGAGCGCGAATATTCGAATAGCGAATTTTTTTAGCGAATATCGGCACTTCGCTAATTCGCGAATATTTCGAATATAGCGCTATAAATTCGCTATTTCGAATATTCGTTTTTTTTTTGTTTTTTTTTTTAGTTATATTTTTTTCTTTCCCTCTTCCCAACAGTAGTTCTTACCTGTCCTGAGGATTCCTGGCTTCCTGGCTGCTCTAGTCAGTGCCCATTGCCGCTTCTGCCGACTTCCGTGCTCATGGAGCGTCCCCATCCATGGGAGCGTCTCCATATACTAAAATGTACTGTCGGTTTGAGGAATTACGTTGAAATCGCAATGCGATTAATTCAAGTTATATTAATCGCATTGCGATTTCAACTTAGAGCTGGGTTTATAATGGGTCAGCTTGCTAGAATGAACGAAGTTAACGAATATGGAATATAGCAGCACTGCTAAGTTGAATTCGCAATGCGATTAATTTAACTTAAAGTAATCGCATTGCGATTTCAACTTAGCACTGCTAGTGCTATATTCCATATTCGTTAATTCTAGCCTATGTAAGATAGCAGTGCTAAGTTGAAATCGCAATGCGATTACTTCAAGTTAAATTAATCGCATTGCGAATTCAACTTAGCAGTGCTGCTATATTCCATATTCGTTAACTCGTTCATTCTAGCAAGCTGACCCATTATAAACCCAGCTCTAAGTTGAAATCGCAATGCGATTAATATAACTTGAATTAATCGCATTGCGATTTCAACGTAATTCCTCAAATCCGACAGTACATTTTAGTATATGGAGATGTTCCCATGGTGATGGGGACGCTCCATGAAGCAAGGAACTTATGGTTGGCTTGGTAGAATTAGCGAATAGCGAATATGACTAATGTATTCGTCATATTCCTCAAAAGCGAAGATAGCAGTATTCTACATCTTCGTTTTAGCAACCTATTCGTCAACCTCAGCTAATTCTAGCAATCAAATAGGAAGGTTGACTATAGAGACAGCTGTGTTAAATTCGCTATGCGATTTTTTTTTTTAATAGAATAATTATATTACTTGATATAATTATTATAATTATTCTATTTATTAAAAAAATATATATAAATAATCGCATAGCGAATTAAACACAGTTGTCTCTATAGTCAACCTTCTATTTGATTGCTAGAATTAGCGAGTTGACGAATAGGTTGCTAAAAGCAGATGTAAATGCTCGTTATCTTCGTTTTGAGGAATATGACGAATACATTCGTCATATCCGTCATCTTCGCTATAATTCTAGATATGAAACCAATAGGAAAGTAGCCTTAAGTTAAAATCGCAATACGCGATTATTTAAATCGCATATTAATCGCGGTAACTAGAATAATGACGAATATTCGATTTCGACGAATATGAAACGAATATTCATTCGAATATTCGCGAATTTCGTCGAAATCGAATATGGCACCTGCCGCTCATCACTAATCCTGAGGATAGGGCATCAGTAATAAAGCGGTTGTCCAAGTTATTTTTTTGTTCTTTGTATGTTTCTAACTAATCAAATGTAACGAGTTTAGAATTCACTTACTTCATCTACAGTGGCTCCTTTCTCAGATTTCACATGACCTGTGATATCAACTTCGCTCCCTGCTCTGATGATCTTTTGTGCATAAGCCTGGGGAGCAGGTCTGTGCATGATGCACACTGTGTTGGCCACACACCCCTGCACTGGCCAAGCTGCTGCTGTCTGTCCTGTGTCTTCCCTCCTACTAGATTCTTCAGGAAAGTTTAACCCCATCTACCATCAGCAGCAAAGACTAAGGGCTGGAGGCTTTGCTGAGAAGTTGCAGGCAGTAAAGAGACAAATGCTAGGCACAGGATAACGTGCGGGTAACAGTTTGCGGCAAAAATCCCACTCCTGGCTTATTGCAGAGAAAAGCGGTGGTCGGTTATTTGGTTGCAGGGGGAAACAAAAACCAAATGTGTTTCGGGGTTTCTAGATCATGACCCCTTCTTTAGTGGTGAGTGTACCCCCTCTGTTACCCCTCCTTTATAGGGGTCACAGATATCTAGAAAATTCGGCATTAATGTAAGGGATGAAACTAGTCCAGAACAATTGAATCAAAGGAGGCTGACAACTATTCAGTAAAAACAGTATATTATTCCTATAATAGGGCACAGAGTGGTGAGTGTAACAGAGGGGGTACACTCACCACTAAAGAAGGAGTCATGATCTAGAAACCCCAAAACGCATTGGTTTTCCCCTGCAACCAAAAAACCGACCACCGCTTTTCTCTGCAATAAGCCAGAGCACTATGCTGGCAGCCTATCAGAGGCTGGTGACATCATCGCGCCGCCGGAGCGGTACAGCGAGGGACACAGGCCGGAAGAGGCTTACATCGCATCGCTGGAGGTAAGTATAAGTGTTTTTGTTTGTTTCTCTGTTTGTTTATTTGTTTTGGGGGCTACTGGCACATAAGGTGAGGGGGATTCTACTGGCACATGATAAGGTGAGGGGGATTCTACTGGCACATGATAAGGTGAGGCGGGATATTACTGGCACATGATAAGGTGAGGGGGGATTCTACTGGCACCTGATAAGGTGAGGGGGGATTCTACTGGCACATGATAAGGTGAGGGGGATTCTACTGGCACATGATAAGGTGAGGGGGGATTCTACTGGCACATGATAAGGTGGGGAGGGGGAGACTACTGGCACATAAGGAGGGCTACTGGCACATTAGGGGGGGAGCAGTCTACTGGCACATAAGGGGACTACTGGCACATAAGGGGGACTACTGGCACTAGGGGGACTACTGGCACATAAGGGGGCTACTGGCATATAAGGGGACTACTGGCACATAAGGAGGGCTACTGGCACATTAGGGGAGCGGTCTACTGGCACATAAGGGGACTACTGGCACATAAGGGGGGACTATTGGCACATAAGGGGACTACTGGCATATAAGGGGACTACTGGCACATAAGGAGGGCTACTGGCACATTAGGGGAGCGGTCTACTGGCACATAAGGGGACTACTGGCACATAAGGGGGGACTACTGGCACATAAGGGGGGAATACTGGCACATAAGGGGGGACTACTGGCACATAAGGGGGGGCTACTGGCACATAAGGGGGGGCTACTGGCACATAAGGAGACTACTTGCACATAAGGAGGGCTACTGGCACATGGGGGGGCTACTGGCACATATGGGGGGACTACTGGCACATATGGGGGGGCTACTGGCACATAAGGGGAACAGCTACTGGCACATAAGGGGGACGGCTACTGGCACATAAGGGGGGGGCTATAAGCGCTGTGAGCGGCCAACATCTATCCTCTCCGCAATGCTCAGCCTCCTGTGACAGATCAGGAGAGCGGAGGTGTGTGGGCGGAGATAGCTGTCAATGCTGTCAAAGGAGGCTGTGCTCTCCTCCCGCAGCTCCCCGTCCAGCCTCTTGTGACAGCAAATCAGGAAGTAGAGGGGGGCTCAGTGGGCCTCTGGGTGTTACTTGCCCCCTGGGCCAAAAGTTGCCAGTCAGGTACTGCCGAGCAAGCACTCTATGGAGCAGATAAGGAGGAGAGTGACAGTGAGGGGGTTGAGGAGAGTGAGGTAGTTAGCTGGGTAACAGTAAGAAAGCAGGGTAGAGTGAAGAGTGCCAGGGAGGCTAGCCCTGATCTGACACACCCCAACAAGTTTGCACGGTTGGCAGATGAGGGGGATGTCAGTTCAGGGATGGCACTGCTGCAGTCGGACACTTCCTCTGCCAGTCAGGGGAATGTCGGCTCCAGTAAGCAGGGGAACAGGAAAGAAGGGCAGGCCAGACAGGTGCTGGTAGTGGAAGACTCCATTATTAGGGGAACAGATAGGGCAATCTGTCACAAAGATCGTGATCGCCGAACAGTGTGCTGTCTTCCCGGCGCTAGAGTTCGACAAATTGCGGATTGGGTTGACAGATTATTAGGACGGGCTGGAGAAGATCCAGCGATCATGTTCCATATCGGAACCAATGAAAAAGAGGAAGGTGGAGAGTCCTTAAAAATAATTTCAGGGATTTAGGTCAAAAGCTTAGGGCAAGGACCTCAAAAGTAGTATTTTCAGAAATACTGCCTGTACCACGAGCCACACAAGAAAGTCAGTGAGAGATTAGGGAGGTTAACAAGTGGCTCAAGAACTGGTGTAGGAAGGAGGGTTTTGGGTTTCTGGAGAACTGGGCCGACTTCTCTGTCGGCTACAGGCTCTATCGTAGGGACAGGCTGCACCTCAATGGGGAAGGGGCAGCTGTGTTGGAGAGAAAGATGGCTAGAAGGTTGGAGGAGTGTTTAAACTAGGGACGGGGGAGGGTAATTACATTATAGGAAGGGAAGAAAGTGCAGATAGAGGCCGGGGGCAGGGTAGTGTGACTGGGGGAGGAATGGAAGGGGGGGACTAGAACAGTTCAGAATGAAAGGTGTAGGGTAAAAAATACACATAAACCTCTCAAATATATGTATACTAATGCCAGAAGCCTGACTAACAAGACTGTTAAACTGGAATTAGTGATGTGTGAGGAGGACTATGACATAGTGGGAATAACTGAGACATGGCTGGATGATAGCTATGACTGGGCAGTTAATATAAAGCGTTACAATCTGTTTAGAAAGCATCGTCAAAACCGGAGAGGGGGAGGGTTCTGCCATTATGTGAAGTCCTGTCTAAAGCCCACAATTTGAGACAATATAAGTGAGAGACATGAACATGTGGAGTCACTGTGGGTAAAAATATAGGGAGGCAAAAACAATAATAAATTACTCATAGGAGTTTATTATAAACCATACCAGAGTCCACAGAAAATCTATTACTAAACAAGATAGACGAGGCGACAAATCATGATGAAGTCGTTATTATGGGGGACTTCGACTACCCAGATATAGACTGGGAAACTGAAATCTGTACATCCCATAAAGGAAACAGGTTCTTGGCAATAGCCAAAGACATTTACCTTTCCCAACTGGTTCAGGACCCAACTAGAGGGACGGCCATACTGGACTTAGTATTAACCAATAGACCTGACAGAGCAACAGACGTGCAGGTTAGGGGACACCTAGGAAATAGTGACCATAAAGTAATAACCTTTTAATTGTCCTTCAAACGAGAGTTTCTAAAGGGAGGAACAAAAATACCAAACTTCAAAAAAGCTAAATTTAGCCAACTAAGCGAGGCCATAGGCCTAACTAACTGGGACAAAGTCCTTAAAAATAAAAATATAACCACAAAATGGGAAATTTTTAAAAGCATTGTGACATCTAATTGTGAGAGGTACATACCTTATAGGAATAAAAGGCTAAGGAACAATAAGAAACCAATGTGGATAAATGGAACCGTAAAGAAGGCAATAAATGACAAAAAGAAAGCACATAAATCACTAAAACAGGAGAGTCAGGAAGCACTTGATAAACTATAAGGAAAAAAAATAGAATATGTAAAAAACTAATAAAACTGCCAAACTAGAGACCGAGATTAATTGCCAAGAGAGTAAAACTAACCTAAAATGTTCTTCAATTATATAAATGGTAAAAAATATAAATCTGATGGAGTCGGCCCTCTACACAGCAATGAGGGGGTTGCAGAGAGAGACGAGGATAAAGCAAAACTATTAAATATTTTTTTCTCCACTATATTCACTGAGGAAAATAAACTGTCAGATGAAATGCAGAATGTAAAAGTAAATTCCCCATTAAAAGTGCCCTGTCTGACCCAGGAAGAAGTACAACAGCGACTTAAAAAGATTAAAATGGACAAATCTCCAGGAGCGGATGGCATACACTCCCGTATCCTAAGGGAATTGCCAGACCTTTATTTCTGATATTTACGGACTCTATACTGACAGGGAATGTTCCACAGGATTGGCGCATAGCAAATGTGGTGCCAATATTCAAAAATGGTCCAAAAACAGAGCCTGGAAATTATAGGCCGGAAAGTTTAACATCTGTTGTGGCTAAACTGTTTGAAGGTATTCTAAGAGATGCTATCTTGGAGTATCTCAATGAAAATAAGAAAATAACGCCATATCAGCATGGCTTCATGAGGGATCGGTCATGCCAAACAAATTTAATCAGAGGTAAGTTCTACACTTGACAGCGGTGAATCAATGGATGTCGTATATCTGGACTTCTCCAAAGCAATTGACACTGTACCACATAAAAGGTTAGTATATAAAATGAGGATGCTCGGACTGGGAGAAAATGTCTGTATGTGGGTAAGTAACTGGCTGAGTAATAGAAAACAGAGGGTGGTTATTAACAGTACACACTCAGGTTGGGTCACTGTCACTAGTGGGGTACCTCAGGGGTCAGTACTGGGACCTATTCTTTTCAATATATTTATTAATTATCTTGTAGAAGGCCTGCACAGTAAAATATCTATTTTGCAGATGACACTAAACTGTGTAAAGTAATTAACACTGAAGAGGACAGTTTTCTGCTACAGAGGGATCTGGATAGATTGGAGGCTTGGGCAGAGAAATGGCAGATGAGGTTTAACACTGACAAATGTAAAGTTATGCACATGGGAAGGAATAATGCAAGTCACCCATTACATACTAAATGGTAAAACACTCAGTAACACTGACATGGAAAAAGGATCTAGGAATTTTAATAAACAGCAAACTAAGCTGTAAAAACCAGTGTCAGGCAGCTGCTGCCAAGGCCAATAAGATAATGGGTTGCATCAAAAGGGGCATAGATGCCCGTGATGAGAACATAGTCCTACCACTTTACAAATCACTAGTCAGACCACACATGGAGTACTGTGTACAGTTCTGGGCTCCTGTGAACAAGGCAGACATAGCAGAGCTGGAGAGGGTTCAGAGGAGGGCAACTAAAGTAATAACTGGAATGAGGGCAACTACAGTACCCTGAAAGGTTATCAAAATTAGGGTTATTCACTTTAGAAAAAGACGACTGAGGGAGATCTAATAACTATGTATAAATATATCAGGGGTCAGTACAGAGATCTCTCCCATCATCTATTTATCCCCAGGACTGTGACTGTGACGAGGGGACATCCTCTGCGTCTGGAGGAAAGAAGGTTTGTACACAAACATAGAAAGGATTCTTCACGGTAGAGCAGTGAGACTATGGAACTCTCTGCCTGAGGAGGTGGTGATGGTGAGTACAATAAAGGAATTCAAGAGGGGCCTGGATGTATTTCTGGAGTGTAATAGTATTACAGGCTATAGCTACTAGAGAGGGGTCATTGACCCAGGGAGTTATTCTGATTGCCTGAATGGAGTCGGGAAGAATTTTTTCCCCTTAAGTGAGGAAAATTGGCTTCTGCCTCACAGGGTTTTTTTACCTTCCTCTGGATCAACTTGTAGGAAACAGGCCGATCTGGATGGACAAATGTCTTTTTTCGGTCTTATGTATTATGTTACGAAGTCACCTCCGAGTTTAATGGCTTGTATAATCTGTATAAAAGCACTTGGCCTCTTTGTGATTATAAACATCAAATAATATATTCTTAGCATTTACAAGGTGGAATACTATCTTATACTGTATTAGAGATGAGAGGATCAGTTTGTAATGAACCAGGGTCATTGCAAACTTTGCAAAATTGTCTGGTAGCTGTAAAATTTTAAATTTTTGTGCCATCCTCCATTAAATCTAGGAAATGCAGGCACCAACATGCATGCTGAGCCCACTCTATACCTCACCTGGTGCCACACGGCTTCCAATGAATGAAGAGAGATCCCATTTTTATATAGTTTTTTTACGTTTTCCACATTTACACAAAGTATATATATATATATATATATATATATATATATATATTTACCAAAGATGAGGCAGCACTCCAGGCAACAGTGAATCGTGAACCCTCTTTATTAACCCACAAAGCGACGTTTCAACTAGCTCATTGCAGTCTTTATCAAGCTTGATAAAGACTTGCAATGAGCAGTTGAAACGCCGTTTGTGGGTTAATAAGAAGGGTTCACGATTCACCGTTACCTGGAGTGCTGCCTCATCTTTGGTAAATATACTACTGGGATCCCCTTGCCAGCGATTGTGTGGATTTGCACCCGACTACTTTGTTTGCTGTGCTGCTGTTCCTCTTTGGATATATCTATATAGTTTAATTTTAGGGTACATACTGTATGACTTTTTGATCACTCGATATTATGCAGTCAAAAATGAATGTTCTAGCACTGTTCTGATTTATTTTTACAGATTTCATATGATGGGGTAGATCATGTGATATTTTTATAGAGCAGCTTGTTACAGATGCAGCGATACCTAATATGTCTATTTTTTTTATTTTTGTTAAGTTTTACACAGTAAAAGCATTTTCTAAATTAAAAAATCTTGTTTTTGTGTTGCCATTTTCGGAAAAACATATTTTAAATATTTTTCGGGGGATTGTCTTTACCATTTTAGGTACATATGACTTTTAATTGCTTGATATCACACTTTTTGTGATTCATGTCTGTTTTGGCACCGTTTTTATGTTATATTTTTTACGGCATTTACCTAACAGGGTGCATCATGTGATATTTTTATAGAGCTGGTCGATATGGAAATGGTGATACCCAATATGTCTTTGTTTTTTTCCTTTTTTTTTACAATTTTATATGACCTAATTATGGGAAATGGGCTTTTTTTAACTTAGTTTTATTTTTAATTTCTTTACAATTCAAGTGTATTGGTGTAATACACTGACAGACTGTCAGACGGGCCAATCCAGCAGCGGGGGCCATGCTTGCACACTATAGGAAAAAGCACTGGCTTCTGTGGTGACCGAGGCCGTGGGTGTCCATAGACCAGCACTTTTTCCTGTAGTGTGCAAGCACGGCCACAACTGCTGGATTGCAGGGTGGTCATAACCATGGAAATGATAAGTGTATAATGTGATGGAAAAATGAACCAAAACAGCAAAGGAGTCAATATGATAATCACAATACATTAGTTAGTGCCTTGTATTAACTTTGTCTTTATGATAAATGTAATTTACTATAGTCAAACAAGCATGTCGTACTTTTAGTCCGGCGGCCTCTTGCCGTGTGCTGCCGTGCAGCCGCCGGAACTCCGCCCCCGCCCCAATTATAGTCAATGGGGACAGAGCGGCAGTCCGGGGGCACACGCGAACTAGTGGCAGGACGGATCCGACAGACTGTTCACCCGCCGGAACAGCCTGATGGACTCCCCTGCCGCTAATATGAAAGTACCCTTAGTTTCAAAACTGTCTGCCTGATTCCTTTCAGAATTCTAGAATGGGGAGACACTGATACCTCTAGGGGCCAAAAAGATCTATACTATATATGATTAGTATATGTCAGCAGTGTTTCATTGATTAGTGTCTTGTTTATTATTTTTGCTGCTGTACTTTATGTAATTATCAAGTCAGCTGTTCATATCCATGTCCATGACAACAACTTTACTTTTAATGATATCAAACTTGAAAGCTGATGCCATAAAGTGTAGACATCAATTTGAAACTTTTGATTGTTCAGATAAAGTTACCTTTGTTATTTTTTAATTCAACTTTCAAAAGCTTCAGTCCAACACAGGCATCAAGCAAGCGCTCCATTCCATCTTCACTGGTACTCAAGCGAGAAGCAATGGTTGCTGCTGAAAGTGGTTCCTGTACTTCATGTAGTAAATCAAAAACTCCCAGTTCACATGCTGTAAATATAGTCTACAAGAGAAAAGTAACAAAGTTCTTAAATTTTTATGTAAAAAACAAAACAAAAATTCTGCAGTGTTTGCACAAAGAGTATAATGATTGTACCAACAATTTATTAGGGCTGATGCCAGAAGGGGTACAAGAGTTGCAGTAGTAGAACGGTAGATGTTAACATGCAGTTGCATTATTGCCATCTGAAACTGGCCTAAGAGTGTTTTCAAACTCTTCTTTTGAAGTACAGTTAAAACATGTTTCCACGGTTTTGTGATGCAGAAATTGGCCATTTGGGGAAACAAGTAAAATAAATGTTTCTTGTGTAAACAATTAATTGCAAAATCTTGTTAAAAAGTCATACAGATTTTTAGATGAATTTTTTCCCCACAACCACATACAGAGTGCACACGGCAGTCATCCGTATTTTTTGCGGACCGCAAAATACATACGGCCATGTGCATGAGCACTTAGGCTTCAAGCACATAACTGTATCTGTTTTGCAGTCTGCAAACCACTGACCCGAAAAATATGGATACCGTCCTTGTGCAGTCCACAATTTTCTCACTCCCATCAATAGAAATGGCTAATTTTGTCTACAAAACTGCAAAAAATAGGACAAGTTCTATAAATTGAGGAACAACCAAACGGATGCGACATCTGTGTGCTGTCTGTTTTTTTTTGTTTCTTTTAAGGACCCCATAGAAATTAATGGGAAGAACGTTTGACCCACAAAATGAGGAACTCAAATACTTGTGTGTGAGTTCTTAGTGGTAATATAAACTTTTTTAAATCAAAGGATGTTTCTGCATTGTCGTATGCCCTTTAACCACTTAATGGCCAGCCTGTTTTCAGCCTCATTTTTTGTTAATTTTGTTCATTGGATTCCAAGATTTATAGCTTTTTTATTTTTCCATTGATGTAGCCATTTGAGGCTTGTTTTTTGTGGGAAAAGTTGTATTTTTTAAAGGTGCCATTTTAGGGTACAAATAACTTACTGATACACTTTTATTAACTCTTTCCCTGAGTCGGATGGGAAAAAAACAGTAATACTGCTACTGAGTTTTTGCATTATAAATTTTCTTGTGTTCATTTTTTAGCAAAAATAATATATGATAACTTAACTAACTAATTATCTGGAACAGTACAATTACATTGATGCCAAATACATATAGACTTTTATGGTTTAATACTTTTGCATGATAAAAACCTTTCTTAAAAAGAAGAAAATGTTTTTACATCCCAAGACCCATAACCTTTCTATTTTTTTTCTACAGAGATATTTAAGAGCTTGATTTTTGGGAGACGACTTGCAACTTTCATTGGTATGTTTTTGGGATACAACATTTTTGATTGCTTTTGAACATTTTTTAGTGGCAAATAAAGACAAAGCAGCAATTCTGTCACAATGTTCACTGTGCAAGATAAATTACATGATATAACTTGAGAGACATACATATATGTATTGTTACATAGTTACTATCGTAAAATAAATCTTGGCAAAACCTTTGGGTGTAAGACAGTGTTTCCCAACCAGTGTGCCTCCAGTTGTTGCAAAACTACAACTCCCAGCATGCCCAGACAGCCTTTGGCTGTGCATGCATGCTGGGAGTTGTAGTTTTGCAACAGCTGGAGGCACACTGGTTGGGAAACACTGGTCTAAGAGACCTAGATAGGGGTGTTCACCTTTTGGAAACTGCATTGCGTGTCCCAATATTGAGGGCAATTTAATTTGTGGACTCAGTTGGAATCAAGAATTATCGTATTTAGTGTTGAGCAAAGTTTGGGAAAATTCGATTCAGCTGCTTCGCTGAATTTCACAAACAAATTCGCTTTGTGATGAAGCGCATTTCTTTGTAAGTAGCGGGCGCAATGACTGAGAATGAAAAACACACCGCCCCCTCCCATCACTGAACTCCTCAGATGCTGTGTTCATCGCTGATCACAGCATCTGACATTATCATTGAGGGTTTTTAGGGGTTAATCAGGTAAAATAAATATATAAAAATACCCACCTTATCCATTTGATTGTGAAGACTCTGCTTCAGCCATCTTGATTGAAGGATACTTTGTTTCACTCAACACTAATCGTATTACTCACCTTATGAACTCTAACACCAGGGCACTTATATATTATGCCACATTTCCATGTTGTAGCAATATGTTATATTCTGTGTTTGGCCTCTAGGGGTCTCACTACTTGTTGATGCATTCTCCCTGTTGTTCTGGAACTTGTTGTTTCTGGGACTTGTTAGCAGACATATGTGTAAGGGTGGTTGATATCTTAATAAAATAAAGCTGTCTGGTACCAAACACTGAGTGTGGAAGAACCAACCAACAGAACATATGTAACAAGATTTATATTGGACTTACCTCTACGGAGTTCTGGAAAGGAGTGAGAGAACATGTGCTGGACAAGCTAAAGAATGCTTAAACCCATTCCAAGGCATTCTAAAACTGCCCATGATTGTGATGAGACCCTGTTGAAAATTTGAGGGATTGACCAGGACTTGATAAAATAGAGAGGGGGTAATCGGAACAAATTGTATGCCCAGTGAGAATTAGGGTGCCTTCACACACAGCAGATTTTTTTGCAGAATTTTTTGTGCCTAATAATTAGTTCCATCAATTTGAATGGAGCGGCAAGCACATGGATTTCTGCAAGCCCCATTCAGGTGAATGGAACTGATTTTCAGGCGCAAAAAATTCTGCAACAAAATCTGCTGAATGTGAAGGCACCCTTACAGTGGATCTTCATTCATAAAACCCTGTCTCTGAATGGCCTTAATAAAAATGTGAGCTTTGTTCCCTTCCTGTGATTGTTTTCTATTATCTATTATGGTCAGTGGGAAGTTAATTTTTCTAATGCCCTATGTTGTTTTTACATAACATATTATGAATGGATATATGTATATGCCTTTTTCTAGTTATTTGCATTTGTTACAATGTTAGATAGTTTACTTACCTGGAGGAGACTATGGAAAATGAGGCTTAAAGGAAACCTGTCATCAATAGGGTTGAGCGGACACCTGGTAGTTTGGGTTCGCTGGGTTCAGCAAAACTTCAATGAAAACTTTGGGTTTGGGACCCGAACTTGACCCCGAACCCCATTGAGGTCAATGGGGAGCCAGACTTTGGGGCACTAAAATGGCTCTAAAAAAGTTATGGAAAGGGCTAGATGGATGCAAAAGGAAGCAAAATGGGAATAATAACAGGACAATCGCCCTGCAAACAAATGTGGATAGGGAAATTACTTAAAATAACATAAAAACATAATAGTTAAAAATAATAATCTTAAAATAGGAGGATGTCCATATGGAGTAGCAGGTTGAGGAGGCGGTGGAAGTGACAGTGGAAGCGGTGGTGGAGGAGGTAGTCACCAACACAGTTTTTTTTTTTTTTTTAATTGTGTAGACCCCAAAACATTGGAAAATATAGAAAAGAAAACAAAGAGAAAGTGCGCTGGAGTATAACAAAGGCTGGGTGAGGCCAGTATACATGTTTATTCTGCACAAGGTATAGACAAGTCTTGTGGGATCCATGTCTGGCTCATTTTAATGAATGTGAGCTTGTCCACATTGGCTGTGGACAGGCGGCTGCGCTTGTCTGTGATAACGCCCCCTGCCATGCTAAACACACGTTCAGAAAATACACTGGCTTTACCTCCAAGGTGTAAAGGGCAAGCTCAGGCCATGTGGCCAATTTGGAGACCTAGAAGTTAAATGGGGCAGACCCATCAGTCAGTATGTGTAGGCGTGTGCACATACAGTTGTGTTCAAAATTATTCAACCCCCACTGAAATTGGAGTGTTTTGGCCAGTTTGACATTGATTTTGATCATTTCAGTCATCTTGTTTACAATTAAATCAAAGAGGCACTTGTAAGTCAGACAAATATAACATAACATTTATAATGAAATAAATCCACAAATGTCTTTTCTTTGCTCACATCATCATCAGTTTTATTCAACCCCAAGTGACATTCAATCTTAGTACTTAGTACAACATCCTTTTCCAGTTATAACAGCTTTTAAACGTGAAGCATAGCTTGACACAAGTGTCTTGCAGCGATCTACGGGTATCTTCGCCCATTCTTCATGGGCAAAAGCCTCCAGTTCAGTCACATTCTTAGGCTTGCGACTGCAACTGCTTTCTTTAAGTCCCACCAGAGGTTCTCAATCGATTTAAGTCTGGTGACTGCGATGGCCACTTCAAAATGTTCCAGCCTTTAATCTGCAACCATGCTCTAGTGGACTTGGAGGTATGCTTGGGATCATTGTCCTGTTGAAAGGTCCAAAGTCTCCCAATTCTCAGGTTTGTGACGGAATGCATCACATTTTCATCCAATATCTCCTGGTACTGAAGAGAATTCATGGTACCTTGCACACGCTGAAGCTTCCCTGTACCTGTAGAAGTAAAGCAGCCCCAAAGCATGATTGACCCCCCGCCATGCTTCACAGTAGGCAAGATGTTCTTTTCTTCATAGGCCTTGTTCTTCCTCCTCCAAACATAGCGTTGATCCATGGGCCCAAACAGTTCTAATTTTGTTTCATCAGTCCACAGAACACTATCCCAAAACTTTTGTGGTTTGTCCACATGACTTTTGGCATACTGCAGTCGACTCTTCTATTTCTTTGGAGACAGCAAGGGGGTGCGCCTGGGAGTTCTGGCATGGAGGCCTTCATTACGCAGTGTGCGCCTTATTGTCTCAGCTGAAACTTCAGTACCCGCATCTGACAAATCTTTTTCAGTTCCTCAGCATTCACATCGGGACTTTTCTCCACTTTGCGCTTCAGGTAGCGACAGCAGTCGAAGTCAGCATCTTCTTTCTGCCACGACCAGGTAGCGTTTCAACAGTGCCCTTTGCCTTGAATTTGCGAATGATGCTTCCTATGGTGTCTCTTGGTATGTTTAACATCTTTGCAATCTTCTTATAGCCATTGCCCTTCCTGTGAAGAAAAATCACCTCCTCTCTTGTCTTCCTGGACCATTCTCTTGACTTCACCATGTTTGTAAACACACCAGTAAATGTCTAGAAGGAGCTGAGTATCACAGTCATTTTAAATCTGCCTAATTGATGCTTATTATGCTTGATTGCTGCTCCTTGACATCCACAGGTGTTTTCAATACCTGATTGAAAACACTTGAATGAACCTCTGTTCTTAAGAGTGGTAGTCTTTAAGGGGTTGAATAATTGTGTCAATGAAGAAATCATAAAAAAAACATTTAATACTGTATTACAAAAACAATTGACGTCATTTTAGTTGCATTTGGTTCTTTAAAAAGTCCTTGTAAGATTTCATTCTGAACACAAATACAAATGTACACTAAATTCCCTAAAACCCTTTACAGCATTGGGGGTTGAATAATTTTGAACACAACTGTATACTGTTTCACCATGTTGCTGAAATGCTGCCTCCTGCTAAGACGTTCCATATCAGCTGGCGGTGCTGGTTTTTGTGGTGTGCTGACAAAGCTTTTCCACATTTCGGCCATGTTAACCCTGCCTTCTGAGGTGCTGGCGGTGCCTCAGCTGTGTTGGCGACTTCTTTCTCCTCCTCTGTCCAGCAAAATCTGCCTTCCAAAAACCATATGGCGTTCCCTTCCTTCTACGCCCTGCCGTTTGGCCATACAGTAGTTTACGACCACATATGGGGTGTTTCTACAAACTAGAGAATCAGGGCAATAAATATTGAGTTTTGTTTGGCTGTTAACCCTTGCTTTGTTACTGGAAAATGGATTAAAATGAAAAAATTGCTAAAAAGTAGCTGTTTTGGGACCTTTTATATTTTTTTATTCACATTGTTGAACTGACAGGTTAGATTGTGTGCTTTTTTTATAGAGTAGGTTGCTACGGACGCGACAATACCAAATATGACTACTTTTGGGGTTTTTTGTTCCAGTTTTTCATAACAAAGTATTTAAAAATATATATTTTTAGTGTCTCCACATTCTGAAAGACATATTTTCTATTTTTTGGGCGACTATCTTATGTAGGGGCTCATTTTTTTGTGGGATGAGATGACGGCTTGAATGGCACTATCTTGGGGTGCATATGACATTTTGGTCGCTTGCTATTACACTTTTTGTGATGTAAGGTGACAAAAATGACTTTTGACACAGCTTTTATATAATTTTCTTTTTCTGTGTTCACCTGAGGGGTTAGTTCATGTGTTATTTTTATAGAGAAGGTTGTTACGGATGTGGTGATACCTAATATGTATACTTTTTTATATTTATTTAAGTTTTACACAATAATATTATTTTTGAAACAAATAAAATCATGTTTTAATGTCTCCATAGTCTGGGAGCCATATTTTTATTTATTTTTTGGGCGATTTTCTTATGTAGGGTATCATTTTTTGCGGGATGAGAGAACGGTTTGATTGGCACTATTTTTGGGTGCATATAACTTTTTGATCGCTTGTTTTTTTTTTACATTGTTTTTATTTTTATTTTTTTACGGTATTACCTGAGGGGGTTAGATCATGAGATATTATTATAGAGCAGGTTTTTACATTACCTAATATGTATACTTTTTTAAATTTATTTTACTTTAACACTATAACAGCATTTTAGAAAAAAATATAATGTTTTAGTGTCTCTAATGCAGGTTATATTAATCACATTGCGAATTCAACTTACCACACTCTGCGTGAATTATATAATTTTCCATGGGAGTTTTGCCATGGATCCCCCTCCGGCATGCCACAGTCCAGGTGTTAGTCCCCTTGAAACAACTTTTCCATCACTATTGTGGCCAGAAAGAGTCCCTGTGGGTTTTAAAATTTAGGTAAAGTCTATTGAAGTCTATGGCTGTTCGCCCTGTTCGCCCGTTCGCGAACATTTGCATAAATTCGCATTCGCCGTTCGCGAATGGAAAATTTTATGTTTGCGACATCTCTACTGGCCAATCACAGCCATGCCATTAGTAGGCATGGCTATGATGGCACACATCTTAAACGCTTGTTGATTGGCTGCCCTGCAGCCTTTCAACAAGCTTTATTAAACGGCCAAACACCGAACTCAAACTTTTACAGAAAAGTTCGGGTTCGGGTCCAGGTACAAAAAACCCTAAAGTCCTTTAGGCCTCTTTCACACAGACGTCACGTTTGACGCCCGGATAAGAGGCGGGTGCGTTGCGGGAAAATCGCGTGAGTGTAAAGCGTTTTAATGCGTTTTGTACGCGCGTGCAAAAAATCGGCATGTTTGGTACCCAGACCCGAAGCCGGACTTCATCACTGAAGTCCGGTTTCGGGTTGAGTATTCTGTATATTTTATTTTTTTCCCTTATAACATAGTTATAAAGGAAAATAATAGCATTCTCAATAGAGAATGCAAAGTAAAAAGGGCAATAGAGGGTTAAAAACAATAAAAAAATAAACTCACCTCCTCCATTTGATCGCGTAGCTGCTGGTGTTCTGTTCTGTCTTCAGCAGGAGGGGGATGAATGACCTTCAGTGACGTCACTGGGTCACATGGTCCAATCACCAGCTTCCATCATGAATAAAGGAAAAGAATAAAGATTCTCTCCTAGCAACCATGTGGGAAAATCGCACCGCATCCGCACTTGCTTGCGGATGCTTGCGATTTTCCCGCAGCCCCATTCACTTCTATGGGGCCTGCGTTGCGTGAAAAACGCAGAATATAGAACATGCTGCGATTTTCAAGCAACGCAAAAGTGATGTGGGAAAATCACCGATCATGTACACAGCCCCATTGAAATGAATGGGTCCGGATTCAGTGCGGGTGCAATTTGTTCACCTCACGCATTGCACCCGCGCGGAAATCACGCCCGTGTGAAAGGGGCCTTACACTTTGGGTTCGCTCAACACTAGTCATCAACTTTATGCTGCTCTCATTTAGAACAGCATTAAGTAGTGACAGATGCGCTGATTTCAGCAGTGTGTCACTCTTGAGCTAAAAGTAAGTGGTTGCTGAGAATCAGCATCATAGTTATTGCAGCAAAGGCCTTAAAAATCTATGTGATAAGAGTCAGTTATTCATAAGCTTCTGCTCTCCTCTCCTATCTGCTGATGATTGGCAGTTCTCTACTAGGGAGAAAAGTAAGGAGAAGACTGTCAATCATCAGCGAATGGGTGGGGAGTGCATGAGATTATGAATAACTGACTCTTCTCAGGTAGATTTGACTCTATTTCAAGTCCTCTGCTGCAATGATTATGACTAGAGAGATGACCGAAGTTTTGAATAATTTGATTCGGCAGCTTCGCCACAAATCAATTTTCATTGTATGGAGCAGGCGCAATGACGGGAAATGGAAATAGCACCGCCCCCCTCATCATTTAACTGCTCAGATGCCGCATTTAATGCTGATCATGGCTGATTCACATTAAGGTGCTTAGGGGGTTAATCCAGGCTTCGAAAAAAATTATACTCACCTCATCCACTTGATCGCGCACAGGCCATCTGCTCCTGTCTTGGTTGAAGAAAACCCGCCAATCAACTTGCGGCAAACATGATGACATCACAACGTGATCCACTGGCCGCACACGGTGATCATAATTTTTTCTAATTTTCAGCCACCGTTTTAGGAAAAATTGATTTGTTACCATGAAGTGCGAGGAAATTAGGCTTCACGGCGAATTACATTTTTCATAAACTTCCACTTCGGATACTTCAATTTGCTCAAAACTAATTATGATGCTGGTTCTCAGCAACCCCTTACTTTTAGCTCATGGGTGACACACCTCTGAAATCAGCGTGTCTGTCACTACTTTATGCTTCAATTTGCTCAACACTCCAGGGAGCCCTCTAGCGTTTAGTTTAAGCATAGAATTGTTACAGCCACCCAGGATCATCCAACATTAGCGTGAATCTTGTTGTGATATAGGAATGCAGTAAGAGCAGGTTACATCACACTGACCAGCCTATTAATATCCTGCAACTTTTTGTAGGAACCAATGGAAGTGGCACATGTATTGCTTTGTTGTGTCCGGGCTAGGCTTGACCAGCATTTAAACACTGAGGTTCTATCTTAATCTAAATATTACTTTATTATAAACACATTCCAAAAGAGATTTCACTATTTCTAATGGTTAGTTTTATCTAGGTAGCAATCATCAGGAGAAATTAAAATGGCCACTATTCTACTAGCCCATACAAAACCCTTCCTAATAACACAGCGGGATGGGTTACTGTAAAACGTACATATACTGTAGCTGATATCAGTTGTGTGTAGTAAGGAAGCAATGTGAAAGTGCAGAGAGTTACGGACAAGATAGACTGCTGTGGGCTATGGGAATGTAGCGAATTGCATGCAAGTACTGCTACTCATTAGCCACTTCCCTGCCAGTCTGTGGTCCTCTCCATATCTCGTCCTCACTCCATTACTACACACAGCTGATATCTTATCATCTGTATGTACGATTGTAATTTATGACGGCAAGAGTAGTTAGATGGGCTGAGAGAGCTCTTTAGCTAACTGCATAGAAGCTTTGAAGTATCCTGTCCAGCTGTGCTATTAGGACCAGTGTTGAGCGAAGCAAGTTTCCGATGAAGCATCCAAAATTGCTTTGTTCAAAACTTCAGACTAATACTGTACAGCGATTCGTCTCCGTACAGTATTAGAATGTATGGGCTCTGATGAGCTGAAGTTAGTTATTCTCGAAGTGGCATGTGACTTCGTTGAATAACTTCAGTAATTGATTTTTAAAGGGTAAAAACACTTTAAAAGTTGAATGAAGTCGGACTCGGTCGAACTCGGCTTCAATTTCGAGGTACTAACTTCGGCTCATTGGAGCCCATACATTCTAATACTGTATGGAGAAGAATCTCCATACAGTATTATTCCAAAGTTTTGAGCAAAGCAACTTCAGATGTTTCATCTGAAGATCACTTCGCTCAACACTAATTAGAACATTAGGATGGGCTTTGTGTTTCCTAGTTGAGTAGCTGCTATTTTATTTCCCCTGATGCTTGCCCCTAGAGAAAACAATCCTTTATAAAGAAAGCTAAAGCTATTTGGGAAAGTGTCTACAATAAAGTAATGTTTAGGTATTTTTTTAGCTATTTTATTTTATTAATTCCCAGATAACCCTTTAAGGACCAGTTTTTTTTATTTTATATATTTTTTATAAATTTGACATGTCACTGTATGTAGTAATAACTTTTACTTATCCAAGCCATTATGATAATGTTTCCTCTTGACACATTGTATTTCAAGTGGTAAATTTAAGTCAATATGTTTCAACTTTATTTATAAAGAAAAATCCAAAATGTATAGAATATTTCAAAAATTGCCAATTCTCAAGATTTGAATTTCTCTGCCTTTAAGACAGATAGTTATACCTCATAAAACAGTTATTACTTAACATTACCCATATATCTACTTTATGTAGACATCATTTTGTAAATGTCTTTATTTTTTTAGGACATTAGGAGGCTTAAAATTTTAGAAGCAATTTTTTTACATGTTCAAGAAAATGTTTAAAGGATCAATTCAGTTATGAAGTCACTTTGAGGGGCTTACATAGTAGAAACTATCCATAAATGATGACATCTTGAAAACTACACCCCTAAAATTATACTTTGAAGTCTGGACATTTGCCCATGTTTCCTCTATGCAAATTTATCTTTATTTCACTTTAAAAGGTTAACTTGCATTGACTTATATAGTTTAATACTGTGTAACTGCATAATTTAAGTTTGTTGTAATATAACCTGCTCATTTACATTGTGTTTGCATCGACTTTTGAAACTTTCTAGCTAATAATGAGAAGCTGGTAATTTTCCAGAGCTACCATAAGGGTTAAAGCCAGACTTGTTTACCACCAAAACCAGACTGACTGACCTTTTGGATATCTAGTTTAGCTATGTTATATCTAAAGACTTGTTTTTTTATGGAAAAAACTACTGTGTCATTGCCATTGAGTATTACTGAAGGTCTAATAAAAGTCTGAGAGACCCGAATTGTAACACTGTGTTTGTTTGAGTTGTGTTTCTTCACTCCACCCCTCCCACCAGAAGGTTGTAGTTCAGCTAGAAAGTGTACATAAAGAGAGCAGACAGAACCTCTAGTGTTCTGCCATTAGGGATCTTTGCATAGAAGCACATTCGAATATTCGAGCATTCTAATATTCGTGCTCAACACTAGTGGTCATAAAGTGTTGTATTGGCACATGGCAGAGCTCAAAAGGGAAGGCACTCCATATGGTTTTTGGAGGGCAGATTATGCTGGAATTGCTTTTTGAGCACAATTTTGTGTTTGAAGAGACACCACTAAAATTTGACCACATTTTAGAAACTTGACCCCTCATGTAATTTTTTTAAAGTTTGTGGTGAGTGCTTTGATCCCACAGGCGTTTCATAAAATTTAGAAACACTTGGCTATGAAAATGAAAAATTACATTTTTTAAACTAAAATATTTCTTTAGCTCTAGAATTTTTACTTTTATAAAGGGTAACAGGAAAAAAGCACCCCACACATTTTCTCCTGAATATGGCTACAACCCACATGTGGTTATAAATAGAGATGAGCGAATCGAAGTTGACAAAGTGGAATTCGATCTGAATTTCAGGAAAAATTTGATTTGCACCAATGTCAAATTTCCTCACGCTTCGTGGTAACATATCACATTTTTCCCTAAAATGGCTGTTGCACATGTCAGGACATGGAGCAAAGAACCCTGGGAACGAGGGATCACCCACAATGCCATGCACGCAGCTAATCAGCAGCCAGCTAGCCCCTGTGATGTCACAGCCCTATAAATAGCCACAGCCATTTTGGATTCTGGCGTTTTCTCGTGTGCTTAGTGCAGCGAGAGACGTCAGCTGGCGCTAGGGACAGTGCTTGGAAAGACTTCATTGTACTGAAGAAAACGATTTACAAGTTCAGAGAAAGATTAGTCAAGGTGTAAGGAAAGGTTAAGGAGGAATTATCTACACCATAAAAGGAGAACAGGGAGCAATAGGAGAGTGTACAGCCTGGGTAATAGGAGTGATTCTATTATACCTTGCTGCACTTATTGGGGATCCAAATTGCTATTATACTGCTGCTTTTAGGTTTGCACTAGATGATACCTCTGTAATTCCAGCAAACATTGTTTGTTATTGGGGTGCAAGTGCTGTGTTGCAGGGTGTATTTATAGGAAATATACATACGTCATATTAACTGTTCTGTGGTGCCTTTAAATTGTTCTACAGTTTCTTTTGGGGTGTATTAGTGTAAAAAAAAGGACGTCTTATTTGCCGTTCTGCAGTGCAGTTACATTGTACTACACACTTTTTTGGGGGTGTTTTAATAGTCTAAAAAGTATGTATTTTTTACTGTCCTGCGGTGCAGTTATTTTGTACTACAGCCTTTTTTGGGGTGTATAAGTGTAAAAAAAATGTACATCTTATTTGCCGTTCTGCGGTGCAGTTCCTTTGTACTACAGCCTTTTATGGGGGTATGTCAGACAGACAGGTGACAGGCCCTTCTGTCGCAGGCAGCAGAAGAAGGTGTGTGTGTGGGGGTGTTAGCAGGAGACGCAGCGAGAGGCCTGAGCTCCCGGTGTCATCAAGCGGTCGTGCACAATGGTGCTTGTATGGTTGACTCGGTCTTCTACTTCATCGCAAGTGACATCAGACATCCTCAGTCAAGAGTCAGTGGGTTCTACAGACACAACGTTTGGTTAGCATGGCCCCAGAGCAGGCCCTGTACCCTCACCTGTCTTCAACCTACCTTTGTCCTCTTCTGTTCCCTCTGCTAGAGAAGTATTATATGCTGTAGGTTCCGCTCCACTTTTCAGCGAGGAAGAGCTACTAGAAGACAGTGATCAGCCACTGAACAGCCAAGATCTGAAGAAGAGATCCATCGCTTCCTCAGGTAGGCGGGCAAGTAGTGATGATGAGAGTAACGTGGGAGCAGGTGTTGCGAGCGCTTAGGCTCCTGGCCCTGAAACCATTGAGGGGGGCATCTGTGAATGTGCAGACAGTAGTGGATGATGATAAAGCCAATCGCAATTGAGAGCTGGGTGAAGAAAGGGCTTAATCATCATCAGGAGAAGAGTGTGTCAGCTTGCGTGTTAGGCAGCGGCTGAGCCAGCAAGTTGGTAGCGTGGCCGGGAGTCAGCAGGGTGGCAGCAGTGGGGGGTCGGGAGCCAAACCTGCCCAGGGTAGACCGCCTGCTTCACTGGAGACTACCTGTCGGGGAAGTAGCGGTGCAGGGGTTTACAACGGCAGCAGTAGCAGGCAGTTAGCACGGAGTGTTGGGGGGAAAATGCCATACTCTGGTGGTGTGGCAATTTTTTGTTAGGCAGCCGGAGGAGGTAAACATGGTAATTTGCCAAATTTGAGGGAAGAAGGTGAAGCATGGGCAGGGTGCTAATGGTGGCACCACCGCCCTGCGTCAACACATGCATCATTACAATAAAGTGGCTTAGGAAAACAGTGGCTCTGATGTGGTGGTCCAGCCTCCTGCAGCAACCTCTGCATCACCCAGTGGCATGCACCCAATTTTATGCAGTCAAGGCTAGTATATATAAAGAAGTCACTTATCCTCACACCAATCAGCATCATCTATCCTTAGTAAGTAGCTAAATGCAATGCAAGGTGAAACATAAGGTCCAACCTCTAGCTAGTACATACACTTTATGGTATAGCCAATAGGTAAATATCAGATACAGACCGCAATGAGCGACACCACCGCCAACACCCGACATACGTTTCGCCTATCCAGCTTCTTCCAAGGGGCCTTGAAGAAGCCGGATAGGCAAACGTATGTCGGTGTTGGCAGTGGTGTCGCTCATTACGTCTGTATCTTTTATTCACCATACTAAGGATAGATGATGCCTGTGATTGGTGTGAGGATAAGTGAATTCTTTATATATACTCTTATGTGATGATTTTTTCTCCCTATCACATTTGGGTAATACGACCTGTTTTGTATGCATTTTCTGACACCATCGCTTTATTGTCACGCTGGGATCCAATTTATATATATATGTATGTTATTTAATCTAATGTATTGTGTACTTTAATAAAGATATCAGTGTATTTATATCTATAATAGTGTGGTCTCGTTTTGGTGTTTGTTCATAAAATTACCACATTTTTTTCTTTTTGGTTACTTGGTAGGTAACGTTTTTTTGGGTTGTTTTTTTTCAGTTGTGACATATTTGTGACAGAACCGTCTGTCTATGCATTGTTTGTAATCTCCCTCCATTCATCTGTCTGTTCGGCTGTTGCCTTGCCCGTACAGGCCCTATGTTTTCCCTTGTTTTTTCCGAACAGCCGGCTACCCAGCATGGAAGTGTGCTGCTTGTTAACCTCTTGGCCCCATTAGAACGTTGAGGTTAAGCATAGACACGTTCCCCAATTAGAACATGAACTGCGTGGTCGTCATTCGCATGCCGACCACGAGGCGGCGGCCATCTTGGAGCCCAGCGGTGTTCGACGACGAATATATGGAACGCAAAACGGATACTATTTCTCCCGAACACCGCCGCCAGCCTACCTTCTTGGTTCGTTCCTGCATACGAATAGTGATGAGCGGCAGGGGCAATATTCGAATTCGCGATATTTCGCGAATATTTGGGCGAATATTCGCCATATATTCGAAAATTCGCAAATTCGTAATCTCAAGCCATTATTTTCTTGTTTGCGAAAATTCGCATAAAAAATTCGCATAAATTAGCATAAAAATTCGCATAAATTAACATAAAATTCGCATAAACTGGCATTTAAGATACCTTTTAAATACCAGCTTATGCTAATTTATGCGAATTTTTACGCTAATTTATGCGAATTTTTATGCAATTTTCGTAAACAAGAAAATAATGCCATTATTTTCTTGCATGCGAAATTTGCATATAAAACATTCGCATAAAGCGAATATTCGCGATTGCGAATATATTTTGCGATATTCTAAATATTCGCGAATTCTCGAAGTGCTGATATTCGCGATTAAAATTCGCAATTCGAAAATTCGTGATCAACACTACATACGAACACCGGCCCGTCCGATACTTACCACACAAAATACATTACCCTGAGATAGCTGTGACATGGAGTCGTGCATACCGACAGACTATGTGAAAGACTTTGGCTCCCTGGCAATTGGACTATGTGTATAGGATCTGAGTGCCATTCGGTCATAATGTGCGCTCAGACCCAAGCTATCTGGAGATGTTATGTGTCACACTATTCTGTTCGGTACTTTGTGTTTTATGTATTTTTATGCTCTTTTTCACCCACTATAAAAATTTTGTTTTATCTCTATCCTGGGACATAATTGAATTACTTCCCAATTGTAAAAGTAGCGGAGTGGTTGGCTCACTGCCTAGTGACTATGTAGGGTGCTATCAGCTCTTTAAAGGGTTGCCCTTCAAGGTGAGTGAGCAGGAGAAAATATCTGTATGTGGGTAAGTAAATGGCTCAGTAATAGAAAACAGAGAGTGGTTATTAACGGTACACACTCAGATTGGGTCACTGTCACTAGTGGGGTACCTCAGGGGTCAGTATTGGGCCCTATTCTCTTCAATATATTTATTAATGATCTTGTAGAAGGCTTGCACAGTAAAATATCAATTTTGCAGATGACAATAAACTGTGTAAAGTAATTAACACTGAAGAGGACAGTTTTCTGCTACAGAGGGATCTGGATAGATTGGAGGCTTGGACAGAGAAATGGCAGATGAGGTTTAACACTGACAAATGTAAAGTTATGCACATGGGAAGGAATAATGCAAGTCACCCGTACATACTAAATGGTAAAACACTCAGTAACACTGACATGGAAAAGGATCTAGGAATTTTAATAAATAACAAACTAAGCTGTAAAAACCAGTGTCAGGCAGCTGCTGCTAAGGCCAATAAGATAATGGGTTGCATCAAAAGGGGCATAGATGCCCGTGATGAAAATATAGTCTTACCAGTTTATAAATCACTAGTCAGACCACACATGGAGTACTGTGTACAGTTCTGGGCTCCTGTGAACAAGGCAGACATAGCAGAGCTAGAGAGGGTTCAGAGGAGGGCAACTAAAGTAATAACTGGAATGGGGCAACTACAGTACCCTGAAAGGGTATCAAAATTAGGGTTATTCACTTTAGAAAAAAGACGACTGAGGGGAGATCTAATAACTATGTATAAATATATCAGGGGTAAGTACAGAGATCTCTCCCATCATCTATTTATCCCCAGGACTGTGACTGTGACGAGGGGACATCCTCTGCGTCTAGAGGAAAGAAGGTTTGTACACAAACATAGAAAAGGGTTCTTCACGGTAGGAGCAGTGAGACTATAGAACACTCTGCCTGAGGAGGTGGTGATGGTGAGTACAATAAAGGAATTCAAGAGGGACCTGGATGTATTTCTGGAGCGTAATAATATTTCAGGCTATAGCTACTAAAGATGGGTCGTTGATCCAGGGAGTTAATCTGACTGCCTGATTGGAGTCGGGAAGGAATTTTTTCCCCTTAAGTTAGGAAAATTGGCTCTACCTCACAGGGGTTTTTTGCCTTCCTCTGGATCAACTTGCAGGAAACAGGTCGTTACTATGTTACTATGTTACTTAGTACAACATCCTTTTCCAGTTATAACAGTTTTTAAACGTGAAGCATAGCTTGACACAAGTGTCTTGCAACGATCTACGGGTATCTTCGCCCATTCTTCATGGGCAAAAGCCTCCAGTTCAGTCACATTCTTAGACTTGCGCGCTGCAACTGCTTTCTTTAAGTCCCACCAGAGGTTCTCAATCGGATTTAAGTCTGGTGACTGCGATGGCCACTTCAAAATGTTCCAGCCTTTAATCTGCAACCATGCTCTAGTGGACTTGGAGGTAGGCTTGAGATCATTGTCCTGTTGAAAGGTCCAACGTCTCCCAAGCCTCAGGTTTGTGACGGACTGCATTACATTTTCATCCAATATCTCCTGGTACTGAAGAGAATTCATGGTACCTTGCACACGCTGAAGCTTTCCTGTACCTGTAGAAGCAAAACAGCCCCAAAGCATGATTGACCCCCCGCCATGCTTCACAGTAGGCAAGGTGTTCTTTTCTTCATAGGCCTTGTTCTTCCTCCTCCAAACATAGCGTTGATCCATGGGCCCAAACAGTTCTAATTTTGTTTCATCAGTCCACAGAACACTATCCCAAAACTTTTGTGGTTTGTCCACATGACTTTTGGCATACTGCAGTCGACTCTTCTTATTCTTTGGAGACAGCAAGGGGGTGCGCCTGGGAGTTCTGGCATGGAGGCCTTCATTACGCAGTGTGCGCCTTATTGTCTGAGCTGAAACTTCAGTACCCGCATCTGACAAATCTTTTTTTAGTTCCTCAGCAGTCACACGGGGACTTTTCTCCACTTTGCGCTTCAGGTAGCGCACAGCAGTCGAAGTCAGCATCTTCTTTCTGCCATGACCAGGTAGCGTTTCAACAGTGCCCTTTGCCTTGAATTTGCAAATGATGCTTCCTATGGTGTCTCTTGGTATGTTTAACATCTTTGCACTCTTCTTTATAGCCATTGCCCTTCCTGTGAAGAGAAATCACCTTTTCTATTGTCTTCCTGGACCATTCTCTTGACTTCACCATGTTTGTAAACACACCAGTAAATGTCTAGAAAGAGCTGAGTATCCCAGTCATTTTATGATGTCATTTTAGTTGCATTTGGTTCTTTAAAAAGTCCTTGTAAGATTTCATTCTGAACACAATTACAAATGTACACTAAATTCCCCAAAACCCTTTACAGCATTGGGGGTTGAATAATTTTGAACACAACTGTATGCCTTGCCTGTATTATTTTGCACTTGAGTTCTGCCGGTAAAGAAGCACACTGGTTAACTGCAGTTCCTGACTCTCTGGACTTATTTCCCTCTGGGGTGCACCATGGCTTACCATCCCTTCCAGAGAACAGCAACACATGGTGACACCTTGACGGGAGCCAGAGGACGCAGCGTAGCATTGGAGCCACCCCAAACCCTGTCACTCCATTAACCCTTTAGGTGTTCCATAAGAATTAAAGTTAAATGGAGGTGAAATTTCTAAATGTCACTTTTTTTTTGCAGATATTACATTTTATTACCCTGAATATTTATTATCCTGATTCTGCAGTTTACTGATATATCCCATTTGTGGTCATTAGTGATGAGCGGGAGGTGCCATATTCGATTTTGTGATATTTCATCATATATTAGTCGAAATCCAATATTCGTCATTATTCTATATATTGTGAATGTTACGCTAATTTATATTTGTGTATTGCGATTTAAACTTTAAACAGTGTATACAGGCAAATTTCCTATTGGGTTAGCTTAGTAGAATCAACGAAGATATTGAATATAGCACTATATTCTCAATCTTCATTATATTCTAGCAAGCCAACCATTAGGAACTCAGTTCTAAGTTGAATTCGCAATGCGAGTATATGTTTGCATTGCGAATTCAACTTAGAGCTGAGTTCCTACTGGTTTACCTGCTAGAATATAATGAAGATTGAGAATATAGTGCTATATATTCAATATTCGTTATCTTTGTTATATTCTTGGAATATTATATAACCATTAGGAACTCAGCTCTAAGTTGAATTCGCAATGCAAACATATACTCGTATTGCGAATTCAACTTAGAACTGAGTTCATAATGGTTGGCTTGCTAGAATATAATGAAGATTGAGAATATAGTGCTATATTCGATATCTTCGTTATCGTCGTCAATTCTAGCAATCCAACCATTAGGGACCCAGCTCTAAATTGAATTCGCAATGCGAACATATACTCGCATTGCAAATTCAACTTAGAGCTGAGTTCCTAATGGTTGGATTGCTAGAATATAACAAAGATAATGAATATGAATATAGCACTATATTCTCAATCTTCGATATAATCTAGCAAGCCAACCATTAGGAACTCAGTTCTAAGTTGAATTTGCAATGTGAGTATATGTTCGCATTGCAAATTCAACTTAGAGCTGGGTTCCTAATTGTTGGCTTGCTAGAATATAATGAAGATTGAGAATATAGTGCTATATTCTCAATATTAGTTAATTCTACACAGATGCAAGTTGAATGTGCAATGCAAGTAATACAGGTTATATTAGTCACATTGCGAATACAACTTAGTCAAATTTGTGAGATCGTGATTTTCACATCTGACAGTATATTTTAGCATGGAGGCATTCCCATTGTGATGGGGATGCTCCATGCACACGGGAAGTCGGCAGAAGCGGCAACGGGCATTGACTGGAGCAGGCAAAGAACAGCATCGAAATATAAATTTGCGAAGTGCCGATATTATCTAAAAAAAATTTGCTATTCGAATATTCGTGCTCAACACTAGTGGTCATAAAGTGTTGTATTGGCACATGGCAGAGCTCAAAAGGGAAGGCACTCCATATGGTTTTTGGAGGGCAGATTATGCTGGAATTGCTTTTTGAGCACAATTTTGTGTTTGAAAAGACACCACTAAAATTTGACCACATTTTAGAAACTTGACCCCTCATATAATTTTTTTGAAGTTTGTGGTGAGTGCTTTGATCCCACAGGCGTTTCATAAAATTTAGAAAACACTGAAAATGAAAAATTACATTTTTTAAACTAAAATATTTCTTTAGCTCTAGAATTTTTACTTTCATAAGGGGTAACAGGAAAAAAGCACCCCACACATTTTCTCCTGAATATGGCTACACCCCACATGTGGTTATAAATAGAGATGAGAGAATCGAAGTTGATAAAGTGGAATTCGATCTGAATTTCAGGAAAAATTCGATTCGCACCAAAGTCAAATTTCCTCACGCTTCGTGGTAGCATATCACATTTTTCCCTAAAATGGCTGTTGCACATGTCAGGACATGGAGCAAAGAACCCTGGGAACGAGGGATCACCCACAATGCCATGCACGCAGCTAATCAGCAGCCAGCTAGCCCCTGTGATGTCACAGCCCTATAAATAGCCACAGCCATTTTGGATTCTGGCATTTTCTCGTGTGCTTAGTGCAGCGAGAGACGTCATCCGGCGCTAGGGACAGTGCTTGGAAAGACTTCATTGTACTGAAAAAACGATTTACAAGTTCAGAGAAAGATTAGTCAAGGTGTAGGGAAAGGATAGGGAGGAATTATCTACACTATAAAAGGAGAACAGGGAGCAATAGGAGAGTGTACAGCCTGGGTAATAGGAGCGATTCTATTACACCTTGCTGCACTTATTGGGGATCCAAATTGCTATTATACTGCTGCTTTTAGGTTTGCACTAGATGATACCTCTGTAATTCCAGCCACACCCGCGACTTTGCCAGGTGACGCCGCTTCAGCCTCCACGTTCTCACGCCGTTGCCCCTGTGACAATGTTATCCTCTGCCTCATCATCCTCCACTGTGTCCTCAGCCTCCACTGCAGGGACAATTCACAGTGCCCCACCAGCATACCATATGTGCAGAGGGCATGGCGGTGTCACGCTGTTCTGCACCTAGTTTGCCTGGGCGAACGGAGTCATACAGGGGAGGAACTGTCCTGCGTGCTTCATCAAGAAATCATCCTGGCTTTCTCCTTTACAACTCAAAATCGGAACCATGGTGACAATTGGAAGAACAAGGAGGGCTGAGCCATGCATTCTGCATGGCGCATGTGTTCAATCTGGTTGTAAAGCAGTACTTGAACATTTCCGTCCATCTGCAGGACATCCTGAAAATGACAAGGAAACTTTGCATGCCCTTCAGCCACTCGTACACCGCAAAGCACACCCTCCTTGATCTGCAGCGGCAGAACGGCATTCCCCAACATAGGCTGATATGTGATGTTTCCACCAATTGGAATTCCATCCACCATATGTTGGACCGAGTATATGAACAGAGAAAGACCATAATCAATTTCTTGATGATTCAGATGGACAAAGGTACTCCCCTGTGTAACTTCAATGTTAGCCAGTGGCAACTCATGCGTGACACCTGCCTTTTGCTCGGGCCCTTTGAGGGTGCCACTTTATTTGTAAGTCACCAGAACTACAGGATGAACAACGTTGTTCCACTGATTCATGTCCTGGAACAGATGCTGCTAAATCTAGCTGACCAGGGGACAGGAGACGTTTCGACTAAATCTCACGGCCACATGAGCCCTGTGAGGGCTGAACTAGAGGAGGAGAAGGACATTCAAAGACAAGCAATGTGTAGAGAAATGGGTGGTTTTTCTACACAGTTGACAGGAAAGGGGGAGCAGAAGCAGCTGTAGGAGCTACAGTGCCATGAGGAAGAGGAGGCAGAGGACCAAGACACACTGTGACAGTATGCAGTGGAGATGAAGGCAGGGAGTCCCTCCAAGTCACTTGTGCAAATGGCCCGATGCATGCTTACTTGCTTGCGTAGTGATAGCCAAATGGTCACCATTCACCAGAGGTATGACTACTGGCTCTCCACCATGTTAGACCCTCGCTACCGGTCCAAACTAGGGGCCTTTTTTACACCAAATAAGAGGGAGGACAAACAGAACTACTATCGATTCATCCTATGTAGTCATTTGGCCGCTGCCTATGTGCACCATTGCCGATCCTCATGCAAGTCTGCCTGTGGGGCCCTCTGCGCTCACATTCCACTATCATGGCTGGGGGAGGGGGCAGGAGCAGTACCAGCTCAATCAGCAGCAACTAAACTGTAGAGTAGCTGATGAGCGGTTTTCTTCAACCGCCTACTAATGAAACTACTCACCAGCAGCAGCAGGTAGACATAAAACAGAACCTGAACCAGCAGGTTGTGGCATACTTGGAGTGCACCCTGCCACCCCACATTGACGATCCCCTGGACTACTGGGAAGCCAAACTCAATTTGTGGCCACAACTGACTAAGTTTTCTTTGGACAAGCTTTCCTGCCCGGCCAGCAGTGTGGCATCAAAGAGGGTGTTAAGTGAGGTGGGGGCCATAGTTACCACAAGGTAATGTAGAGATACTGACCTTTGTGATGATGAATAGAGTTAAGCGAACCCAAACTGTATAGTTCGGGTTCGTACCAAACTTTACGGTTTTTCCGAACCCAGACCTGAACATTTCCGTAAACGTTTGGGTTCGTTGTTTTGAGATTTCTTCCCGCTTTTTGAAAGGCTGCAGGGCAGCCAATCAACAAGCGTTTCACTACTTTGCCCTAAGAAGCCATCACAGCCCTGCCTACTATTAAGTGCAGCATGTGACCCAGCCTCTATTTAATCTGGAGTCACGTAGCGCTGCACGTCACTCTGCTGCTCTTAGTGTAGGGACAGGTTGCTGCTGGTGCTCTCAGGGAGAGATTAGGGAATAAATTTGTTGAGCTTGGTGATGTTAAATCTTCAAACTACAGCAATTATTGAGGGTGCTATGCTACATATTTGTACCCAGCCCTGAGCCCAGTGATACTGCAAAATAATTTTTTATCCATCTGTTACTGAGGTGGGGGTCGGCGGCCATTTTAGCAACTGCAGTGTCCTTGGATCTGCATGTGACCTGCATGTGTGCCAGCCTGCCAGGGTCATCAGCCAAATTTTTTTTGGTAACTCAGTGGAGGAAAAATTCCTTTTCTCTGGCAGGTCAAGTCCCCCTACATTACCTATTTTATACTTTTGGGGTGACATAGTGCATTTCTGTAGTTGGGGGAAGAAACCCATACTGTCGTACCAGAGAGCACGTTTGCATACACCACTGAAAAAACAAGTTTAAAATTTTGCTGTGACATATTTGTGCACACTATTATAGATATAAATACACTGATATCTTTATTAAAGTACACAATACATTAGATTAAATAACATACATATATATAAAAATTTGATCCCAGCGTGACAATAAAGCGATGGTGTCAGAAAATGCATACAAAACAGGTCGTATTACCCAAATGTGATAGGGAGAAAAAATCATCACACAAGAGTATATATAAAGAAGTCACTTATCCTCACACCAATCACAGGCATCATCTATCCTTAGTAAGTAGCTAAATGCAATGCAAGGTGGAAACAAAGTCCAACATCTAGCTAGTACATACACTTTATGGTATAGCCAATAGGTAAATAAAAGATGCAGACCGAAATGAGCGACACCACCGCCAACACCCGACGTACATTTCGCCTATCCGGCTTCTTCCAAGGCCTCTTGGAAGAAGCCGGATAGGCGAAACGTATGTCGGGTGTTGGCGGTGGTGTCGCTCATTGCGGTCTGTATCTTTTATTCACCATACTAAGGATAGATGATGCCTGTGATTGGTGTGAGGATAAGTGAATTCTTTATATATACTCTTATGTGATGATTTTTTCTCCCTATCACATTTGGGTAATACGACCTGTTTTGTATGCATTTTCTGACACCATCGCTTTATTGTCACACTGGGATCCAATTTTTATATATATGTATGTTATTTAATCTAATGTATTGTGTACTTTAATAAAGATATCAGTGTATTTATATCTATAATAGTGTGGTCTCGTTTTGGTGTTTGTTCGTAAAATTACCACATTTTTTTCTTTTTGGTTACTTGGTAGGTAACTTTTTTTTTTTTTTTTCAGTTGTGACATATTTGTGACAGAACCATCTGTCTATGCATTGTTTGTAATCTCCCTCCATTCGTCTGTCTGTTCGGCTGTTGCCTTGCCCGTACAGGCCCTATGTTTTCCCTTGTTTTTTTCCGAACAGCCGGCTACCCAGCATGGAAGTGTGCTGCTTGTTAACCTCTTGGCCCCATTAGAACGTTGAGGTTAAGCACAGACACGTTCCCCAATTAGAACATAAACTGCATGGTCGTCATTCGCATGCCGACCACGAGGTGGCGGCCATCTTGGACACACAAATGCCCAGCGGTGTTCGACGACGAATCTATGGAACGCAAAACAGATACTATTTCTCCCGAACACCGCTTAAAGCCGCCAGCCTACCTTCTTGGTTCGTTCCTGCAAACGAACACCGGCCCGTCCGATACTTACCACACGAAAGACATTACCCTGAGATAGCTGTGACATGGAGTCGTGCATACCGACAGACTATGTGAAAGACTTTGGCTCCCTGGCGATTGGACTATGTGTATAGGATCTGGGCTCCATTCGGTCATAATGTGCGCTCAGACCCAAGCTATCTGGAGATGTTATGTGTCACTATTCTGTTCGGTACTTTGTGTTTTCTGTATTTTTATGCTCTTTTTCACCCACTATAAAAATTTTGTTTTATCTCTATCCTGGGACATAATTGGATTACTTCCCAATTGTAAAAGTAGCGGAGTGGTTGGCTCACTGCCTAGTGACTATGTAGGGTGCTATCAGCTCTTTAAAGGGTTGCCCTTCCCCCAAAAAAGAAAAAGTATCTATTGCTTCAAGGTGAGTGAGCACTCTCAACACCGGCACTGTATTGTCATATATTTATTGAGATGGAAATATAAAATTTAAATTAAAATTAGGAACAATGAAACAATATAAGAATATTCCCAGGTCATATATATAATCAATATTCCAAGGGTATATGTGATCAATAGTAAATGTATAGTCAATACTAATAGGCATGTCCCATTAAAAGTCCATCTATCTACGGCATGTTTTCATCAATAGTTATAAAAGCAATGTATCCTCGGTTCTTATGTATGTTGATCCACCGCTGAAAAACCTTTTTTTAAAATTTTGTGGAGACATAGTGCATTTCAGTAGTTGGTGGAATAAACCCGTACTGTCGTACCAGAGATCACGTTTGCATACACCGCTGAAAAAAACAGTTTTAAAATTTTGCGGTGAAAAACTGCATTTCTGTAGTTGGGGGAATAAACTCGTACTGTTGTGCCACAGAGCACTTTTGCACACAACGCTGAAAAAAGTTTTGCAGTATACAAACCCCTGCTCTGCATAGGTGACAGGGAGGTAAATTTAAAAAATTATCTGTTCCATTGGTGGGTGACATTTTGCCAGTTTTGCCGTATACAAACCCTTGCTCTGCATAAATGACAGGGAGGTAAATCTCTAAAAATCATCTGTTACATTGGTGGGTGACATTTTGCCAGTTTTATCATATACAAACCCCTGCTCTGCATAAGTAAAAGGGCGGTAAATTTCAAAAACATAATCTGTTACATTGGTGGGTGACATTTTGCCAATTTTTGCCATATACAAACCCCTGCTCTGCATAAGTGACAGTGCGGTAAATTTCAAAAAATCCTCTTTTACATTGGTGGGTGACATTTTGCCAGTTTTGCCGTATACAAACCCTTGCTCTGCATAGGTGACAGAGAGGTACATTTCTAAAAATCGTATGTTACATTATTGGGCCATAAAGTACCCCTGCAGTGCATACCTGACTTGGAAATATATTCAGTAGTAAATTAGGTGGCCCTCAGATTGTTAGGTGATCTGTACCCTTCTTTCTTTCAAACTACCCCTGCCATGCATACCTGACTGGGAAGTATATGCTGTAAATTATGTGCCGTTCAGATTGTTGGCTGATCTGTACCCCTTCTGTCTTTCAAAGTACACCTGCGCTGCATAACAGACAGGGAACTTAGTTCATTACAATTGGAGGTTACATTGTTGCCTGACATAAAGTCTTTTTTGGCTGTGTCGCCAACAACGTGTTTTGTTTTCTTTTTTTTTTTATAAATTGGGGAAGACCCCAAAACATTAGGAAATATAAAAAAGAAAACAAAGAGTAAGTGCGCTGTAGTATAACAATGGTTGGGTGAGGCCAGTATCCATGTCCCCAATTTGGAGACCCAGAAGTTGAATGCGGCAGACCCAGTGGTGTAGCTAGAAATGACTGTGCCCAACAGCAAATTTTTGAATGGGGCCCCCCTCCCCCAGTAATTTTTTCGCAAGCCCTTCCTTTCATGCTGCCCCCATTCCTGTGGCTACTAAAGATCGCTCTCTCAGACCAGGCAGCTGTTCCATCCATTTTCAACACTGTCTATACTGCCACTATATATAATTTAATTGTATAATTTAATTGTATAATACTGTTGAGGGGGCCCTAACAAAGTCTTTTATTCCTCCTCCTCCTGAATGGGCCCATTCTTGGTCATGGCCCCAAAGCAGCCACTTTCCATGCTTCCCCTGTAGCTATGAACCTGGGCAGGCCCATCAGTCACTACGTGTAGGCGTGTGCACAGATACTATTCCACATTTCGGCCATGATAACCCTGCCTTCTAAGGTGCGGGCGGTGACCCAGCTGCCTTGGTGACTTCTTCCTCCCCTCTGCTTTAGCCTTGTGCTTCCACTGAGCCCCGGTGTCAGGTGTGAATGCCATCAGCAGCGCGTCTCTTTCTGGCCACAATAGTCATGGAAAAGCTGTTTCAAGGGGACTAACACCTGGAATGTGGCATGCCGGAAGGGGATCCATGGCAAAACTACCATGGAAAATTACGTAGTTGACGTAGAGTCGGGTTTTAATCCATAAAGGACATAAATCACCTAACATTCCTAAATTGTTTGGAATAACGTGCTTTAAAACATCCAGTGTGTATATACGATCAGGTATGATGTTGTATCGATCAGGTAGTGCAAGGGTTACGCCCGCTTCACAGTGACAGACCAAACTCCCCGTTTAACACACCGCAAACAACTGCAAACAGTCCATTTGCACAACCGCAAACTCCCCATTTGCACAAGGTTGGATACCAAGCTAGCCATGTCCTGTTCCTTGTCCTCACTGACGTTATTGAAGGTCTCTTCCTCCACCCAGCCAAGTACAACACCAAGGGTCCCCGAAAGGTGACAACAAGCCCCCTGGGACGCCTGCTGTGGTTGGTCTTCCACCTCCTCAAAGCGACCTTCCTCCTCTGACTCCTCTTCTTCAGACTCCTCTCTCTGCGTTGCTGCAGGTCCAGCAATCGACGACGACAAGGCTGCTTCTGGTGGTGATGGTGACCACAACTCTTCCTCTTCATGCTCATCTACGGCCTGATCCAGCACTCTTCGCAGGTCACGCTCCAGAAAAAAAGCATATGGGATGAGGTCGATGATGTTGCCTTGGGTTTGACTGACCAGGTTTGTCGCATCCGCAAAAGGACGCATGAGCCTACAGCCATTGTGCATGAGCGTTCAGTGACGCGGCAAAAAAATACCCAGCTCCGCAGAGGCTGTCCTCTTTTTTTTTTAAATTAAGAAAATCTGTTCTTACCAGTTTAATCTCTGTTTTGTCCCCTATCAGGGGCCAGTGTATGGAATAGATTTTAGGAACCGGGAGATGGAAAAATATGGTTGGTCGGTCCTCTTCCTTCCAATTTGGGAAACTGTGCGTGCGCCGTGCAATGTACTGTGCCACCCTATATGAGTGGTGTGTTAAGTAGTACTATTCCTATCAGTTTAATCCCTGTTACGTCCCCTATCAGGGGACGTGTATCTAATAGATTTTAGGAACTGGGAGATGGAAAAAGATGATTGTTCGGTCCTCTTACTTCCAATTTGGGGCACTGCGCGTGCGCCACGCAATATACTGTGCCACCAATACAAATAGTGTGAACTACTATTCTTACCATTTTAATCTTTGTTAAGTCCCCTATCAGGGGACGTGTATTGAATTGAATCCTTGCATGGGGAGATAGAGAAAAATGCTTGCTCTGTCCACTTCCTTCTAATTTTGGGCACTTGCAATGGAATTTGCCACCAATACAACTAGTGTTAACTAAGTAGTATTCCTATCAGTTTAATCTCTGTTTTGTCCCTTATCAGGGCCAGGGTCGGTGTAGTGAATAGATTTTTGGAACCGGGAGATGGAAAAAGACCCATGCTCGGTCCGCTTCGTTTTTGAATTTTAGGTCAATGCGCGTGCGCCGTGCAATGTACTCTGACACCCTATATGAGTGGTGGGCAGTGGGCACAGTAAAGTCTGTGGGCCTGACACACTGGCAGGCAACTGCAATTATATTAAAGGGTAAAAATTAAATTACTTTTATCTGCAAGGTACTGTGCCACCAGATATGAGTGGTGGGCACTGGCAGTGGGCACAGTACAGTTTGTGGGCCTGACACACACTGGCAGGCAACTGCAATCATATTAAAGGGTAAAAACTAAATTACTTTTTTATCTGCAAGGTACTGTGACACCCTATATGAGTGGTGGGCAGTGGGCACAGTACAGTCTGTGGGCCTGACACACACTGGCAGGCAACTGCAATTATATTAAAGGGTAAGAATTAAATGACTTTTTTATCTGCAAGGTACTGTGCCACCCGATATGAGTGGTGGGCACTGGCAGTGGGCACAGTACAGTCTGTGGGCCTGACACACACTGGCAGGCAACTGCAATTATATTAAAGTGTAAAAATAAATGACTTTTATCTGCAAGGTACTGTGCCACCCTATATGAGTGGATTGCACACAGTACAGTCTCTGGGCCTGCGGCCTCTCACACACAGGCAGGCAACTGCAATATATATATATATATATATATATAAAGAAAAAAATGGACTGCACTCCACAGAACCTTCAGAAGTACAAAAGTGTGATTTATTTACCCATAATGGCGGTGAGCGACGTTTCGGCTCAGTGTGAGCCTTTCTCAAGCTTGAGCTTGAGAAGGCTCACACTGAGCGAAACGTCGCCACCGCCATTATGGGTGAATAAATGACACTTTGTACTTTGAGCTTCTGTGGAGTACAGTCCATTTTTTCTTTATTTATATGGGGTAAGTGCCTAATCCCTGCTTGTGGACATTGCACCCAATCTCCCTTTTTTGTCTATTTTTGGATGGTGCTATCATCGTTTTTCAAGTTTGTATGTATATATATATATATATATATATATATATACACACAGTGTCGGACTGGGGTACATAGGGCCCACCAGTAGAATTTATTTTGGGGGCCCACCGTATGAATACATTCAAATATAATAAATAATTTAACAATTTTTATATGAACATAGGCTGGTTGAGGTGTTTTACATTGAATACATGTATGTGGTGCAGTAAGTCTACTGTGTTATGTGCTACTTGTGCAGGGGGTGGGAGACTAGGGGCCCACCTTGCTCAGGGGCCCACCGGGGGTTTCCCCTGTACCCCTGTCGGCCAGTCCGAGCCTGTATATATATATATATATATATATATATATATATATATAACAAAACAAATAAAAGCAGACTGATGTACCAGCCCTAAAAAGGGCTTTTTGTAGTGCTGTCAGGACGCTGTCCTTACAGCAGATGGCCCCTTTCACACGAGCGAGTTTTCCGCGCGGGTGCAATGCATGACGTGAATGAACGCATAGCATCCGCACTGAATCCTGACCCATTCATTTCAATGGGTCTGTTTACATGAGCTTTTTTTTTTCACGAATCACTTCATGCGTTGCGTGAAAATAGCAGCATGTTCTATATTCTGCGTTTTTCACGCAGCCCTAGCCCCATAGAAGTGAATAGGGCTGCGTGAAAAACACATTGCTCCCGCAAGCAAATGCGGGTGCGTTGCGTTTTTCACTGATGGTTGCTAGGAGATGTTGTTTGTAAACCTTCAGTTTTTTATCACGCGTGTGAAAAACGCATCAAAACGCATTGCACCTGCGCAGAAAAAACTGAACGCAATCGCAGGCAAAACTGAATAGCTTTGCCTGTGAAATCGCACAGTTTTCACTGAACGCATCCGCAACGCATCCGGGCCTAAGGCCCCATTCACACATCCGCAATTTTTGTCCACATCCATTCCACAATTTTGTAAAAGATAGAGCATGTCCTATTCTTGTCCGCAGCGTGCGGACAAGAATAGGCATCTCTATGGGGAGTGCCGGCATGGTGTGTTGCGGATCCGCAACGCACTACGGACGTGTGAATGGGGCCTAATCCGGACACGCTCGTGTGAAAGAGGCCGATGAGTCTCTGAGGACTGGAGTGGACTCAGAACACTGGCCTAGCTAATGCTTTACCTATTAATTCAGCAGCAGCAGCGCTCTCCCTGCTCTAACTAACACTGCAGCTTCAGAATGAATCTAAGATTGATGCTGTCCTTGCTTTTTGATAGGAGGGTCTGGGAGGGAGGGTATGCTGATTGGCTGGAATGTGTTTGCTGACTGTGAGGTACAGAGTCAAAGTTTGCTGAATGATGATGTACGGGGGCGAACCGAACATCGCATATGTTCGCCCTCCGCGGCGAACGCGAACATGCGATGTTCGCCGGGACTGTTCGCCGGCGAATAGTTTGGGAAATTGGGACATCTTTAGTCCACCGCTCCTCTGCGGTGTGGGGTTTGTCCCCCAAACAGATGAGTTTTTTAGAATAGCCTGCTGTTATTTCCCCCTGGCTGTGCTGATGTTGGTCGTGAAGGTGTTACGCTGAAAAGATGAGGAGGTGGTAGGAGGAGGAAGCAGAGTAGGAGGAGGAGGCAACAGGAGGCAAATAGAAATGCCCTGCAATCCTCAGGGGCGGAAGGACATGCACCAAACTTCTATCTGCCTCTAGCCCAGCCGCCACTACGTTTACCCAGTGTGCTGTTAAGGAGATATAACTTCCTTGCCCGTGCTTACCGGTCCACGTATTGGTGGTTATGTGGACCTTGCCACAGATGGCGTTGTGCAGTGCACGGGACGGATGGAACAGCTGCCTGGTCAAATGAACAGGAATTTTGAAATCCTGGCATTCAGGGCCTGGGATCGCTGGTGGGTAGAGGGGTACTTCCTATTTCTATTTCTATTTCTAATTGGGAGATGAACAGCTGAACGCTTCCATGGGATAGTGTGGAGATGCTTGGTGACGGTGAAAGATGTGGTGGCGTTGCTGCCACATCCTCTGTTTGCGGGGTGGCAGGTGCCACTGTCACTCACTTGTGCTCAGGTTTAGAACATTTATTTTTAATTTGTATGTATGTTATGTTATTTTAAGTTATTTCCCTATCCAAATTTGTTTGAAGGGCACTTGTCCTACTCTTACCCCCATTTTGCTTCAATTTTCAGCCCTCTAGCCCTTTCCAGGACTTTTTTAGAGCCATTTTAGTGCCCCAAAGTTCAGGTCCCCATTGACTTCAATGGGGTTCGGGGTAAAGTTCGGGTCAAGTTCGGGTCCCGAACTCGAACTTTGCGGTGAAGTTCAGCCGAACCGGGCGAACCGGAAATTCCAGGTGTTCGCTCAACTCTATACACTAGTCTTCCTGTATAACAGTGACCAGATAAAGGAGGAGCAGACTCTAGTGCATTGTTGTGTCTGGTCACTATACTGCAGCAGAAGCAGACTCTGGTGTATTGTCTGTGACCAGACACAAACAATATACCAGAGTATGCTTCACCTGTATTACAGTGAGCAGACACAGGTTCTATAGGACCAGACACAGGTACCATAGGTTTCAGTAGATCTCCTGCATATAGTGCATATATAATAGTATATATAGTGGATCTCCTGCATATAGGGCATATGTAATAGTATATAGAGAAGATCTCCTGCACATAGCGCATCCATTAAATAGGAAGAAAGGAATACAAATGAGCTCTTAACAAGTTCTGCCTCTAATGCCACCAGGTGTAAGGTCCCTTTTACACAAGCGAGTTGTCTGCGTAGGTGCAATGCATGAAGTGAACGCATAGCACCCGCACTGAATCCTGACCCATTCATTTCAATGGGTCTGTGCACTTGAGAGTTGTTTTTACGCATCATTTCTGTGTTGCGTGAGAATCGCAGCATGTTCTATATTCATCATTTTTCACGCAGCCCTGGAAGTGAATGGGGCTTCAGTGAAAAATGCATTGCATCCAGATGCAATCTGGAAGAAATGTGTTTTTCACTGATGGTTGCTAGGAGATTTTTGTAAATCTTCAGTTTATTACACAGCCAAGCACCTGCTACACCCAACCTTAAAAACCAGAACCAGACTAAAACAGCAGGTCAGTAAAAAGGTACACTGGCAATCACAAATCTCTCACCATGATGTTATACTATTATCTGCAGTAATACATAAGCAGTGCAGATTTATTATTTCCTACAGCTTACATTCCCCCCCGCTGTTAGCACTCAAACTTGCAATGAAATACACGTTCAGACTTTTGTTTCAGCGCTAACATAATGTAGAGGACCTGTGGGTATTTACAACAATCCTGACAATGTATTTCAGTGCAGCTTTTAATAATGACATTGGGGAAATGGGAGGCAATAGAAAAATAAAAAAGTTGCAATCAATCCAGATTTTTTATCTGCAGTGCTACTCATGTATTACAGCAGATAATAGTCCAACAGTGTGGTGACAGATTCTCTTTAAACTCTCCACAATATTAAATAAACATTTATGTTCCATGACATTGAAGAATTTACATCTGCAAAAATGCATTTAGGTACTTACCTTTGAGATGGAAAATCCATGATAATATTCAATAAATATTTGTGGAAATTCAAGTTCTTTAGAGGAGCACATGTTGATGGGATGAGCTATACTGTAGTTCAGTTGTCCCTGTAACGTTAGAGATGTTTTTCTCTGGAGCTATGCAGTATATTGTACCCTTCCCAACAAAATAGTTTTCCCTTAAAAGCACTCATTTTCCTGGCCAATGTACAACATGCAAAGACAAGTCTGTAATTGTGTGTCATGTCTACTCTTCTTGTCATCCACCACCCTGCTGTTCCCTGAGGGTTTGGCTGCACATCACTTACCATATAATTAAGTGTCCTGGTAATCAGAATCCTCCACAAGTTGAGGCCTATATGCTCCTGCCTAGCCCTCTAGCAACTGTCTCCTTAGGAAGTTTTTATGCCCAGTCTTACCCTAGGTACACACCTAAGCGTTTTTCAGTGCGTTCAAACGCGCTGTAAAACGCACAACATGTGGAAAGCCATGCTTCCCTATGGGCATGGTTCACATTTGGGCGTTTTACAGCGCGTTTGAACGCGCTGAAAAACGCCAACGCTGTCGCTTCAGCATGAGCTTCTTTTGGGCGATTTAACGCGCCTATGGACCATGCTGAAATAGGGGAGAATCACTGAATCGCGCGTATGATGCGCGTTTCTTAGTTTCAAAAACGCGCATCCAAAAATGCGCATAAAACGCGCGATTCAGAAACGCTTAGGTGTGTTCCCAGCCTCAGGGCGTCATTTATGAACAGATATACACCACTTTTCTTGGCATATATCTGCTGCAGATTGTTACGCGCCATGTTGCGGCAGAGTCTGCGGCTTCTTCCCCACTAACACCAGGTCTAAAAATAGGCGTGTGGTGTGGATGGTGAAGGGGACAGACTGGCAGACCTCTCTCATTCGTCATTTTCTACCCCTGGTTTAGGCGTAGAAAATGGTCTAACTGTAAGACAACAAGGAAGCTGTTTCACATTTAGAATCGGCGGTGGATACGCCAAAGTTATGTAGAGGCCGACGCCAATATATAACTTCAGCAATCCACCGCCAGTGCAGGGGCTTATTAGGACCGGCATCTAAAACTCTGGTCTTAATAAATTTTCCTCTTAAAGTGCCAGTGCATGCACTTACAGACTCTTTGCCAGCCAATGGCTTGAGGTCATTTGGTATTTAAGGGACTCTCCCCAGGCAGAGTGTGCCAGAGCTTAGGTTCCCTGGTGACTAACAAACGTGTTTGCTAGTTTTGAGATTCTGTGTTTTGCCAGCATTTATTCTGTGTTATCCCTGCCTGTGTTCCCGCTGTGTTCCAGTCCTGACTGTGTGCTCCTGCACTTCCAGTTCAGTTTGGTTCTGTATGGCCTCTTGCACACGGGCGTCATGTTTGACGCCCGGATAAGAGGCGGGTGCGTTGCGGGAATCGCCACGATTTTTCCGCACGTGTGCTAACGTTTGTAGTGCGTTTAGCACGCGCGTGAAAAAATCTGCATTCTTGGTACCCAGACCCGAAGTCAGACTTCATCACTGAAGTCCGGTTTCGGGATGAGTATTCTGTATATGTAATTATTTTCCTTTATAACATAGTTATAAGGGAAAATAATCGCATTCTAATTACAGAATGCAATGTTCCCTGGGCTATAGAGGGTTAAAAATAATAAAGAGTTAACTTACCTTCTCCCATTGTACGCGCAGAGCCCCAGAACGTCTTCTCTCTTAATGATTGCTTGCTTCAGGACCTGTGGTGACAGATGTTGGATGAAGGACCTGCCGTGATGTCACAGGATCACATGGGTCACATGGTCCACTCAAATGCTTCTATTAATGGACCATGTGACCCTGTGACGTCACCACAGGTCCTGAAGCAAGCAATCGTTAAGAGAGAAGACGTTCTGGGGCTCTGCACGTACAATGGGAGAAGGTAGTTAACTCTTTATTATTTCTAACCTCTATAGCCGGGGGAACATTGCATTCTGTAATTAGAATGCGATTATTTTCCCTTATAACTATGTTATAAAGGAAAATAATAACGATCGGGTCCCCATGCCGAACCTATCCTAGCAACCATGCGGGAAAATCGCAACGCATCCGCACATGATTCTATTCACTTCTATGGGGCCTGCGTTGCGTGAAAATCGCAGAATATAGAACATGCTGCGATTTTCACGCAACGCAAAAGTGATGCGTGAAAATCACCGCTCATGTGCACAGCCCCATAGAAGTGAATGGGTCCGGATTCAGTGCGGGTGCAATGCGTTCACTTCACGCATTGCACCCGCGCGGAAAACTCGCCCGTGTGAAAGGGGCCTATGTGTTTCAGTTCAGTACCCAGTGTGCCTGCCCAGTCTGTGCTTCTATTGAGTTCCCAGAATGTCTGCTTTGCCTGTGCCTCCACTATTAACATCAGACACCATTGTGTCTAAAAAAGATGTCGCGAACATAAAATTTTCCGTTCGCAAGCGGTGAACGCGAATTTCCGCAAATGTTTGCGAACGTGCGAACAGTGCGAACCGCCATAGACTTCAATAGACAGGCGAATTTTAAAACCCACAGGGACTCCTTCTGGCCACAATAGTGATGGAAAAGTTGTTTCAAGGGGACTAACACCTGGACTGTGGCATGCCGGAGGGGGATCAATGACAAAACTCCCATGGAAAATTATGTAGTTGAATTTGCAAGTTGAATTTGCAATGCGATTAATATAACCTGCATTAATCGCATTGCAAATTCAACTTAGAGCTGAGTTCCTAATGGTTGTATTGCTAGAATATAACAAAGATTGAATTCTCAATCTTCATTATATTCTAGCAATACAACTATTAGGAACTCGGCTCTAAGTTGTAATTGCAATGCGAATAAAATACTTACAATTATTAATCGCTTTGCGAATCCATTTCATGCCTCTATTTGATTGTATATGACGGTTAACTATGACTACCACCAATGTTCTGCTGCCTCCGAGGCAAGATATCTGAACCCCCCAGGGGCCATTTGGGCGTTTTGATAGAAAACGCATCAAAAACGCATATGCGTTTTTATAATTTTTTTTTAATTTTTTTTATTTTTTTGTGTATTTTGCCACATTTGGTTGCATATTTACATTTGGTATAGGCAAATATAATAGTCTAGAATTCAGTGTTTCCCAGCCAGTGTGCCTCCAACTTTTGCAAAACTACAACTCCCAGCATGCCCGGAAAGCCTTTGGCTGTGCAGGCATGCTGGGAGTTGTAGTTTTGCAACAGCTGGAGGCACACTTGTTGGGAAACACAGGTCTAGATCATTACTCTGCCCAAATCTATATTCAGCTACATGGCTTAGAAAATATGCTGTCAAACAATGATCCTAGGTTTTGGTATAGACACATAATCTAGACTACCATATTTGCCTATCCCAAATGTAAATATGCAACCAAATGTGGCAAAATACACACAAAAAATAAAATAAAAAATGAAAAAATTATAAAAACGCAGATGCGTTTTGATGCTTTTGATGCGTTTTCTATCAAAACGCCCAAATGGCCCCTGGAGGTTCATATATCTTGCTTTGGAGGCAGCAGAACGTTGGTGGTAGTCATAGTCAACCGTCATATACAATCAAATAGAGGCATCAAATGGATTCGCAAAGCGTTAATAATTGTAAGTATTATTCACATTGCGATTACAACTTAGAGCTGAGTTCCTAATGGTTGTATTGCTAGAATATAACGTATATTATAGCAATACAACAACCATTATGAACTCAGCTCTAAGTTGAATTCGCAATGCGATTAATGCAGGTTATATTAATTGCATTGCGAATTAAACTTAGATCTGAGTTCCTAATGGTTGTTGTATTGCTAGAATATAACGAAGATTGAGAATATAGCGCTATATTCGTTATCTTCGTTATATTCTAGCAATACAACCATTAGGAACTCAGATGTAAGTTGTAATCGCATTGCGAATAATACAGGTTATATTAATCGCATTGCGATTTACAATTACTAACACTGCAGCTTCAGAATGAATCTAAGATGGATGCTGTCCTTGCGTTTAGATAGGAGGTGGGAGGGTCTGGGAGGGAGGGTATGCTGATTGGCTGGAATGTGTCTGCTGACTGTGAGGTACAGGGTCAAAGTTTGCTCAATGATAAAGTATACGGGCAAACGCGAACATCGCATATGTTCGCCCGCCACGGCGGACGCGAACAAGCTATGTTCGCCGGAAACTGTTCACCGGCGAATAGTTCGGGACATCTCTAGTGTCTAACCTCATCCTCATTAAATTCTATGTACACCTTTGGGGACATTTTTTTTTATTATTGCATTGTACTTATTTTGAGCTAAATATCATTTTTTCAATTAGTCTTTATTAAAAAATATGGAGCCTCTTTTTTCTGTACATAGCTGAGATGCTCTAGTAGCAACATTTGGATTTTATCTATTTTCCATTAGCGAGGGAGCCGAGGGGATCCTTATTAGAGATGGCCTTGCGGTTAGGCCCGGCGGTCGTTTCTCAGTGAACTTTGTGTATGCGCCATATTTTTTTGCATTGCGCCGAACTTTGACCCATGACACATCCATCAGGTGGGACAGGACAGCCAATTGAGACGTTTCAGCACATGGACACACCCCCAACCCTATAACCCGATCAGACAGCCATTTTACATTATGTGTTTTGCCAGTGTAGGGAGAGGTTGCATTTTGGAGCAGGGACAGGCTGTTAGGAACTTAGGGACACTAAACGCTAGCTAATAGGGCCACAAAAGTCCTTTTAAGGACTGGTAAGGTTGTGCTATCGATAGGTGTGATACACAGAGGGGTGTGATATACTTATAATATACTTTCTAACATAGAAAGTATATTATAGTGCATTTGTATGCATTCAGAAAATACTGATTGAGGGCTGCGATCTATCAAAATAGCGATTGAGGTTTTTCATATACCTGCGTCCACAAAATTACTGCTTAAGGGTGATATACCTGCTTCAACTAACAACTTATTGAGGCATGCCATATATCAGCTTCCACAAAATAGTGATTGAGGTTTTTCATATACCTGCGTCTCCAAAATACAGATTGGGGGTTTTGATATACCTGCTTCAACTGCCATATATCAGCTTCCACAAATACTGCTCTTCTCTACAGACTTAGGCACTGGGTCATTTAGAAAATGACAGGCAAAGGAAGAGGCAGGCCATTCCGCAGGGGTGATAGGGGCGGGCAAGTGCACCAGGCCGGAGCCTAAGTGGAAATTGGAGAAGGCGTGTGCGATAACTTCACAGTGGCTCACTCAGCCTTGTGGTCTAGCAAACAGGGGCAGGGAAGGTACATAACTTTTACTGCCCACTGGGTGAACCTTCTGACTGCCATTAAGCATGTAACCCGTGGTACCCATGTGGATTTGGGGTTACTGCCATGGATTGCATACAGGTCTGCCTCTTCTTCTTCTCCTCCTACTCCATCCTACGTCTCCTCATTGCCTGACTCCTCCTTTTTCACTGCTACTGCCTCTTCCGCTGCACCCCCCAAGCTCCCTAGAACCTATTTGACATGTCAGGTGAGACGTTGCCATGCTGTGCTGCGGCTGTTGTGCCTAGAAGCCAAGAGCCACACTGGTCCTGCACTGTTTTCAGCTCTGCGGTCACAGGCCGATCAGTGGCTAACCCTGCTCAATTTGACAGTTGGTAAAGTGGTGTGCAACAACGGTGCCAATCTGCTGAGCACGCTGAAACAGGGCAAAATGACACACGTGCCGTGCATGGCACACGTCCTGAACTTAGTCGTGTACCTGTACTGGGTGGCAACATACTTAGACCCCCGGTACAAACACAAAATGGCAGACATGCTACCAGCATCACAGAGGGCTGTCAGAATGCAGCATTTCCAGGCCTTGCTGCAAAAGATGTTGCATTCTGCATCGGGTTAACGGCCGATGTGGACGCTCTGAGAAGCGAGTAACCCCTTGACTACTGGGTGTGCAGGCTTGACCTGTGGCCAGAGCTGGCACAATTTGCCACGGAACTCTTAGCTTGCCACTCGTCGAGTGTTTTGTCCGAAAGGACGTTCAGCGCAGCAGGGGGGATCGTGACTGATAAGCGCAACTGCCTAGTGTGGACTACCTCACATTTCTAAAAATTAATGAGGCATGGAACTCGGAGGAATTCAACACCTGTGATGACCACATGTAATTGAATTTCCTTATGCCAGCCCACACATCCACCACTGGAACAAATAATGGTCCTTGCCATATGTATATACAGGGACATAAAAGGCCTTTTCTGTCAGGTGAATGCCTAATTTTTGGGGCCTGTAGTGGCCGACAGTTACATTTTATCCTGTGACCGCCTAATGTATCTACAGCCATAGAATCCAAAGTTCTTTGCTATCAGCTGAATGCCTATTGGCTAATTTTTGGGGCCTGTTCTGGCCAACAGTTACATTTTTTATCTCTAGCCACATAATCTCACCCCTGTCTCGCTCCTCTGCCTCTCATTATGGTGGCATATGAACCGCATTAACTATAAGGACCTTCTAATGTCACAGGGTCATGTGACTGTGCCCCTCACCCCGTACTCTGCCCCTTTATACCCTACATTGTGCCCTCTTACCACACCCTGTGCAGTGCCCCTAGTCATTCTCTGTACTGTGCCCCCTTATACCCTTTTATCCGGTCACAGTATGGCGGTGTTATACTCTGGTATGCCACTGTCCATGTTGTGGGACTATTTGTGCACTCAGTTTGTATTTGGTGGCTGCAAATATGACCTGAAGGTTTTTCAGGTTTGCCTGCTATTAAATTTAATGGGCGCAATGCGAATTTTGCGGTTCTTGAACATTTGATCGCGAATGCGCATTCGCGTTCGTGAACCGTCCCGGCCGATGTTCGTCCATCTCTGATCCTTAGCTCTACTCTCTGACATTATAAACACTCATTATAGCTCAGTCCTTATCTTACTGACAAGAATGTGGCTTAATTAGTCTACCTTCACACTAGCGTTTTTCTTTTCTGGCATAGAGTTCCGTCGTCAGGGCTCTATGCCGGAAAAAAACTGATCAGTCACATCCCCATGAATTCTGAATGGAGAGAAATCCGTTCAGTATGCATCAGCTCAGTCACTGTCAGTCATTTTGGACGGAGAAAATACCACCGCATGCTGCGGTTTTATCTCCGTTCAAAATGCCGGAACACATGCTGGAATGCCGGATCCGGTATTAATTCCCATCGACTTGCATTAGTGCCAGATCTGGCATTAAAAATACCGCATTGACGGATCCGGCATTCAGTTCTGCGTATGCGCAGACCTCTAAAAATGCGGGGGAAAATGTCGGATCCGTTTTGCCGGATGACACCGGAAAAACGGATCCGGCATTGCAATGCATTTTTCTGACTGATCAGGCATATAAATGCGTTTACATGCCTGCCGGAATCCTCTGCTGCAAGTGTGAAAGTACCCTTAGGTGTTTCTGAAATCTCAGTAGTTTAGAGAGAAAGTTTATTAGAGCACTGGGTGCAAAGTGAAAGTCAAAGTACCAGTCACACAGCTAGAAAAACAGTTAACTCTTTGTGACAGAAGAGCTCATTATATTTAATATATTGAGCCAAAAATAAGTAAAAAATTGTCTCCAAGGTGTACATAGGCTTTAAGCGTGTGCTGCCTAGATATTCAGAAACAAGTTTCTAGTCCTGTTTTTTTTGCCTGCTCAGACTGATCCTGCAGTTTTGGTGCGTTTTCCCTACAATTTTGCCACACTGAGCTCCTGATGCTTACACAGGCATCCCTGACCCCATTGAGTAAGCTGCCAGCTACTCCAGGACTATCTCAAGAGGTAGATGTCTTGTTGCTTCCCTGCAGTGAAGGCCAGAACCCTGTACAGAGATTAAGAGGTGAATAACAGGGGAGCGCCGGGATAACAACCATAGGTTTAGCCCAAAGCCAAACTGGTTAGTTGGCACAGTGGGTCCATTACAGTGAGCTCAGACCATTGATCCTGCTGGCCCACCCTAAATGGGATTATAAGACATATTCATAGGCAGCAAACTATTAACTCTAAATACAGAAACATCAATGGTGGATGAGAAATTGTTGGCCACGCCCTTTATTAGTTAACCTTACTAACAAACTATGAAATTTACATGCACGGCGCAGCAGGATGTGACTTGCTGCCCAGCGGCATACATATATGGCGTAGCAGTTCTCCGGTCACTGTGCCTAATCACAATTGGTCAGTCAGTGCAGACTGGCCCATCATAGCACTAGCATTACTTTTAACCATTTATGGTCATAAAAGGTCATGCAGGGAGGGTCAGACAGGGGTGACTGATGTTGAATGAGTTGGCACCAGTCTCCCCCAAGGTCAGAAAGGGGACTTAAGTATGTGGGGTCCGCTGCCAGTGCTGTGATTGGCTGGACCAATGCTCCAGCCAATCACCGTGCTATAGCAGTGGTGATGGGCGTGAATATTCGAATTGCGAATTTTAATTGCGACTATCTCCACTTCGAGAATTCACGAACATTTAGAATATAGTGATATTCTAGTTTTTTTTTTTTTTATCTAAACCCATGATCCCTTCCTGCTTCTTGCTTGTGGGCCAATGAGAAGGCTGCAATGTCTTTGTCTGAGCTTAGCAACATCCCTAGCAACTAATCGGAAAGTTGCCTACCCCTTTAGTATAGAGGAACCTCCCCAGCAGCCACTGTATACAGTATTTTGCAGATCTGAGAGAGACAGCAGTGTTATTGCTGTGCTTTCTGCTTTCCTGTGTCATTACATTAGATAGTTAGTTAGTTAGTTAGTTAGCTTATATATATATGATACAGATAGTTAGTGGGAGATAGTCAGTTAGATAGTGATATTAGTGGGGGGCGGAGCCTGCTGCAGAGTGCAGTGGACGTGCAGTGAAGAGCTCTGCGGGCTCTAATACTTAAAACCGTCATAAATCCTGCTATTTTCGCCATCCTCCAGCGAAACTTGGATTTTCATAAACCAGATTCTCCAGAGAACACAGCGATACCATTTTTGCAGCATTTTGAAAACTTTGAAAATTGCGGCCTACTGGACAGGCTTAAGCCGTGGTACTTCCGGCGGCCTGGTGATACATACTCAGAGATCTCCTCTCCAGACTGAGGGACCTGTGGGTAGTAGACCCTCTCATCTGAAAATCAGCGCATGTTCCGGAGGCTCAGACCGTCATATAACAGCCGCAGTCAGCAAAATATTATCGCAACTTGCGACTTGTAGTGCGCTGAAGATTTAAGTGGCGCCATAATCGTAAACCCACTATCTCAGCCCTGGATGAGTACACCTGAGTAAGGAAGCCACCAGACACCATTATACTACTGCAGCTATTTTAGGACTTGTGGTGCGCCAAAAGGCAGGAAATTCTGGAAAGCTTCAATCTGTGCCAGAACCAGATGTTAATCCTAAGAACAACTAAAGGACACCTCCAAGATCCATCAGCACTAGGATTGAAAGGTAGGCCTCAATACCTAAACCTCTTAAGAGACTGCATATTACTACCTTAAACTAGGCCACGCCTAGTATTAAAGCAGCTGACTACTAACAGTGCTTGTATACCGCATCTAAGATATCAAACTGAACACTGGTTCAAATGAAGTGAGTTCAATGTCTGGACTGCCCAGGCACTGACCCATGTGCATAGCAATCTTCTAGCCAATGAGACAACCTTGACAAAGCTTATAGTGTCTTTTATCATAGGCCTCACTAGACATCTAAAAAGAAGCTGTACATTTTCACTCCAAAAAATTATGGGGAAATCCAAAAACCAACTAGCAGAAGCCAAACTTTCCAAAACACCTAGGAAACTATCTGATCCCTACAGAAGTTCACACGCTACATCTGTGGAGACAGACAAGTTTATTCCACTGCGTTATCCAGGATTGGGCTCAGACTCTGAGGAAGAGTTCCAGGTCCATGACCAAAGCGACCAGGAAGATTTAAAAACTTACATCAAGACACTTCCTACAGCCGACAATATGAGAGCAATGTTTAAAGAGCTAACAAATTCTCTTAAATCAGATCTAGCGGAGATAAAAATAGATGTGAAACAAATCTACACTAGAGTCTCCACCCTGGAAGAGGCCAATGACAAAGTAACACAACATGCCTCTCCCCTGGAAAATATGGTCAAACAACAACAGAAGGAACTTTACGACCTAAGATCACATATAGACGACTGACCCTAAGTTCACACTTGCGCGTTTTACAGCGCGTTCGAGGTAATAGGCTCATTTAAAACTTCAACCCCAAAATGTACTAAGATTCCCTTATCTAGCTTTATACCCCACTCTTGGCAAGAGGCTTCGCAGGTGTTTAAAACGAACAAGAAATTGGGTAAACTACCGGTTAGAAACCTCCTAAGTAGTGGCTCTCTAATCTCAAGAGATGAACATAATCTGAAACTGGGGGGTGAACTGATTACAATTTGTCAATACACACACTTAAATACCCAAATAACAAGCTGGTTTACAGACCACATAGATTAATGAAAACCCCATGGTTTCTTTAATACAAAAAGAATCAGCAGGTGATCATTTAGTATCAAGATGCTATGGTATTTTGAATAGCACAGAGGTATATCCTTCATACTTCAGTAAATGGAATGACGAACGGAGCAAAGTGTTAAGCTCCACCAATATGGACTATATAATGAAAAACGCACTGACCTTTTCCCAATCATACACCTATCAGGTAATGTATTACAAATTGATAAATCGGTGGTATAGGACCCCGGCCTTATTGCATAGAATAAACCCCGAGATAGCTAACACATGTTGGAGATGCAGAACTGGTCCAGGTAGTTATTCCCACATTTGGTGTAAATGTCCAAAAATAATCCCTTTCTGGGACACACTGAACAACATAATAAATGAAGTGTTCCATACCAATGTCAAACTGACTGAAGATCTGATACTGTTCTATATATTTGATGTGTCACATGTTTCCATTAAGTCAGAACTTTGCATTCATTTCCTAAACGCTGCAAAGATATTAATACCGAAAAACTCGCCACAATGAGACCCTCCAAGTACAGAAGATTGGTTGAAGGAAATCAAGAAGATTCAGGACTTTGAACAACTTAAATAGACGTTAGCACAAAATACAACGAGATATAAAGATGTGTGGAGTGTATGGGATGATTATATGTCTACAGGACAATATACCCGATGGTTTGCAGACTTTCCTTAAAACAGTTTTAATTTATATATTGAGCTAATGCTTGACTGGTACTGTCTGTTCTTCCCTCCCTATTCTTTCCCTTCCCATTCCCCTCCTAACCCTCCCCCTTCCTTCCCTCCCCCCTTCCTTCCCTAATGTCTTAATATTATACGATTGACCAAATCACTATTCTTATATTAATGACGGCATGAGATTAATGATGTCATTGATATCAACTTTGATTTCGTAATGATTGATTTACACACGTGTAAGCAATAAGGCTTATGTTCTAATGCAGTGGTGCCCAACCTACGGCCCGCGGGCCAAATCCGGCCCGCGGAGCCGTGTCATGCGGCCCGCACAGTACCCGAACCTTTCCCTCATTTTTTTAGTGCAAGGTGCGCGGCAAACAGCACAGGCAGCAAAGCGATGCTGCCTGTACCTGCAATAGCCAATAGCAAAGCTCCAGGCAGCAAGGAGCTTTGCTATTGGTTGGACTGGGAGGGCGCCGGAGAGTGCCTGCAGTAGGGAAGCGGCGGGAGATTAAAGGAAGAGGGGCAGCTCCGGTGGTGGCTAAAGCATGGCAGCGGAGGTTCCGAAGCTTACATCCCAGGCAAAAAGAGGGACCTGCGGAAGAAGGTGACATCACAGTAATGTAAGTAATGTATCGATGTGTGTAATGTATGTATTGCAGTGTGTGATGTATACATGTGTGATGTATGTATTGCAGTGTGTGATGTATACATGTGTGATGTATGTAGTGCAGTGTGTGATGTATACATGTGTGATGTATGTAGTGCAGTGTGTGATGTATACATGTGTGATGTATGTAGTGCAGTGTGTGATGTATACATGTGTGATGTATGTAGTGCAGTGTGTGATGTATACATGTGTGATGTATGTAGTGCAGTGTGTGATGTATACATGTGTGGAATATATGTAGTACAGTGTGTGATGTATACATGTGTGTGATGTATACATGTGTGTGATGTATACATGTGTGTGATGTATACATGTGTGTGATCATCACATTCTGCACTACATACAAACACATGTATACATCACACACTGCACTACATACATCACACATGTATACATCACACACTGCACTACATACATCACACATGTATACATCACACACTGCACTACATACATCATACACAGACATGCATATATCACATACCCCTCACAGTAATAATGGACAGATATGTGTCCTCTTCACAGTAGTAATGTATATGGGCATTACTACTGTGAAGAGGACACATATCTGGCCATTATTGCTGTGAGGGTGCATATGTGCAATAGTACTGTGAGGGGGCAAACGTGAGCATATCTGGCCATTATTATTGTGAGGGGCATGTGTGAGCATTACTAACATGAAGAGGGCACATATCTGGCCACTATTGCAGTGAGGGGGCACGTGTGACCATTACTGAAGTGAAGAGGGCACATATCTGGCCATTATTACTGTGAGGGGGCACATGTGTGCAATAGTACTGTAAGGGGCACACGTGAGCATATCTGGCCAGTAATATTGTGAGGGGCATGTGTGAGCATTACTAACGTGAAGAGGGCACATATCTGGCCATTATTACTGTGAGGAGGCACATGTGAGCATTACAAAAGTGAAGAGGGCACATATCTGGCATAACTACTGTGAGGGGGCACATACCTGGGCATTACACAGTGAAGAGGGCACATATCTGGCCATTATTGCTGTGAGGAGGCATTACTAAAGTGAAGAGAGCACATATATGGCATAACTACTGTATATCTGGCCCCCTCACAGCAATAATGGCCAGTTATGTGCCCTATTCACAGTAGTTATGCCCAGGAATGTGCCCCCTCACAGTAGTTATGTCAGATATGTGCCCCTTTCACAGTAGTAATGCACACGTGCCCCCTCACAGTAATAATGGCCAGATATGTTCGCTCTTCACAGTAGTAATACTTTCACGTGCCCCCTCACAGCAATAATGGCCAGATATGTGCCCTCTTCACAGTAGTTATGCTAACACGTACTCCTCACAGGGGCATTTCTTTCTAGCAAAGCTACTTGGTTCCGGCCCGCCAAATTTATACCAAATCTAGTGCGGCCCTCGGATGAAAAATGGTTGGGCACCACTGTTCTAATGTAATCAGATGCAATTTCACTCTGTCTATATACTTTAATTGTGATTTCATTTATTACGATTTGCTGTTATATTTTTCGTATAAATAAAGAAATTTACGAGATAGTGATATTAGTGTAGCTGTAGGTTCTGCTATCCATACATACATACATACATACATAGCTGTGATGTCACAAGTTCACAACAATACTTAGTGCACCAATCACTAATATGTAGTCAGACCTGTTAAAATGGGAAGTTGCACGTATTGCGCCAATATATTTGCATCATTAGTGCCGATTTCGCAATCGTGAATATATCGGAGCACTCTATCTGCATATATAGCAATAGTGACCCACGCCTGTATTGCGTGCACATTACGCGCATATTACATTGCTGATTTTTGCAAATACGACGATATTCGCGAATATATGATGAATATTTTACTAAATATTTGTGAAATATCGCAAATTTGAACATTGCCCCTGCCGCTCATCACTATATAGCAGTAGAGGGATATAAAAAAAAAACTCTGCAGGCAGCTGTTCTGGCAGGTGGCCGCTTGTAGAGCATTTCTGCACTACTCTGTGCGGCTGGTTGTCTTGCTGGGACTTCTGGTGCATCACAACAGTGATCTACAGTCTTCTCCTGTGAAAAGATTAAAGACGATTTGTACTGCTGCAGTGAACTTTATTTTTTCATCTGCAGCAGTTCCAGATCACTAATCCATCTCCCCACCACCACCACCACCCCCGTTCCCCCTGTCTGCTTTGGGTGGATTCCAATTTATCAATGAGCATTTTTCATCACTTTTTTTCTTTTATTCCTAGCTCTGCATCACCTTTTTTGCATGTGAGTTCTGACCACCAAGCGCTGGTCAGTGTATAATTGCAGTTAAGGGTATATATATGTATATATATATATATATATATATATATATATATATATATATATATATATACACTGTATATATAGATGCATACATTTTTTGCCAGTGCTCACTTTTTTCTTTTACACTGCAGTGATTGTTTTTGCTAGTTTCTGTATGTAGAGGGTGCGTGTGTCCTGCACCTGCTGAGGGTTGACCAATAGTTTTCCTTACAAACTTAATAGTTTTTTTTTTGTGAAAAATAAGAAAACTCAGTGTTAGATATATATATTATATATATTTATTTACTTTACGCACTTATATAGCGCTACTATATTCCACCGCACTTTACAGACATTAGCATCAAGCTGCCCCCAAAGGGGCTCACAATCTAAACTCCCTATCGGTATGTCTTTGGAGTGTGGGAGGAAACTGGAGAACCAGGAGGTAACCCACACAAACAAGAGGAGAACATACAAACTCCATGCAGATGTTGTTCTTAGTCGGATGCAAACCCAGGACCCCAGCACTGCAAGTCACCCGTGCTAACCACTGAGCAATACTGGAAAACAGTTGCTTTATTTATAAATATCCATAAACATGCAATATTTCAGTTCCCACTTTTTTCAAGCATATTATGATATACAAACATCCACTCTTTAAATACGCCCAAAGAGGTAGTGACATCAGAGTGAATGCAAAATACAATTAATTAATCAATCAAAAAAGCATATAATTTTTCTCTAAAACAATTATGTGATGATAAAATGCATGATAAAATAACTATATATTGCAAAGACATGATCCACTAAAGTGCTATGGAAAAATCCAGTTCATATACAGTAAGTGCCAACATAGTGCAATAGGCAAAAAACAGTTCATATGCAAATCTTTTCCAGGGCGAGGAAGAGAGAGTTGCTTACCAATCAGCGATAGCCTTCTATTCAAATTCATATTGGTGCAGTGAACTACAGCTGGCTTGCTATGAATACATAACTTGCAAACAGGAAGTGACATCTGTTGCTAGTCCACATCGAGGCTAGAAGCACAGAAGTAGAATGCACAGACAGGAAATGACATCTCTTGTCAATCCACATTGATGCTTGGAATACAGTAGTAGAACATAGCATATTCAGCAAATCAGTGGAAAATCAGATGTTTGTCAAATAGTCACATGAGTAGTCACGTGTGCAGCCCCATCTTGATAACTCTCAATAAGTAGAAAATGCTATACTGGAAATTTACAATTTCATAGAACATAAAAAGGATAACAGAGCATGCCTCTGGGTAAAATGTAATTAAATGTACACATAAGTATGCCACCTGTTGGGGACTATCCGACTGGCAAATCAGAGCATGTCCTATGTCCCGTTTGCCAAATCTAGTACATACCAATGCTGTCCTCCAGAAGCATCCAAAGGGGGCACTAAGATGAGTATTATGCCCTCCTTCAGTGTGTAAACCATTCCTGTAATCAAAGGATAACCCACAGCACAAATAGAGGTGTAAAAAATTGAAAACTTTCAAAAAAGAGAATGAAAATCCAAGATTTGTCCCTGCATGTGTAGTTCCTCCTTAACCTCTTTAGGACACAGGGTGTAGAGGTACGCCCTGATGTCCTGATACTTAAGGACACAGGGCGTACCTGTATGCCCTGTGTATTTCCAATCACCACCGCGCGGAGGGCAGTGATCACAGCCCAGTGCCTTCTCTAATCATTGAGCAGGCACCTGGGGCCAATGCGCCGGGGGGTCTGTGACACCCCCCCCCCATGTAGGCGATCGCAGCAAACCGCAGGTCAATTCAGACGGTTTGCTGTGTTTCCGGATTATTCGGGTCTCTGAGGACCCGATACCCGGAACAGGATGGTGATCGGTGGTGTGATAATACACCACCAATCGCCACCCTGCAATCCTGAGAGGTGATGGTGACATCACCTCTCCGGATCGCCTCTGATTGGTAGGTGGGCGGGCCGGCGGGAGATTCAAATCATAGCAGTGCTCCTCTCCTCCTCCTTTTGTGTCCCGGAGCGGAGGTGAGAGGAGCCCTGCAGTGCATGTCTGAGCCAGCATCACCCCATCTGTGCCCCAGCACCCATTCTTACCCCCAGCACCCATCCGTGCCCCAGCACCCCCCATCTGATCAGCCAGGTAATTAGGGAAGGTTGGACTAGGCAGGGAAAGTTAGTGGAAAAAAAAAAGTTTTATTGCATCACCCTAAGTAGGGTGTCTGGGGTCCACAGCACAGCTGTGTGACCCTAGACCCCCCCAGGGGTGGTGCCGCTTGCCCGCATGCCTTCCCTCCCCCCCACAACTTCTTTGGGGCGCAGGCATTTTATTTTTTTTGTGCGTACGCTGACTGTGGCCGGCGCTCTTAACATCCGGCTATCGCACACCCAACCACTGATCAACTTCGGACGGTTGATCAGCGGTTTTGAATTTAAAAAATATTTTTTTTCACATTTTCCCCCTTTTTTTAGTTAGTCTTTTTTTTTCTGTTAGTTTTAGGGTTAAGTACGCAAACAACAGTGCCCCCCCCACACGCACACTGAATAAAGATTTACATGCACACACACACCCAGACACTCGCTCCCCTATGGCCCGCCGGATATTCTCGGCCGAGGAGGCATACGCCAAGTTTGCCTCTGAGTCCGAGAGTCCTAGTGAGGACGAGGATGACCCCACTTTCCTGTTGTCATCCGTGTCCTCATCATCTAGTGATGATGATGAGTCCCCAAGACGACCACGATACTAGGGACCATGTGGCCCAACCTAGTACGAGCAGCTCTGGGGCTCGAACTAGTTTTCCGGCCCACCAGTTAAATCCACCTGAGCCCCCTGCCGGTGGACTTGTCTGGTGTACCCCAGAGCGATTTAAGCCTGTGATTCCTGAGTTTGTAGGCCAATCAGGAATCCAGATTTCCACAGTGGACTTCACTAAATATGACTTTGTTAGTCTTTTTTTCAGTGATCAACTGGTAAATCTAATGGTGGAGCAAACAAACCTGTACGCTCAACAGTTTGTTGCTCAACACCCGGGCTCCTTTTTGGCTACGCCCGGTGGCTGGACTAGGATTGGGCAATATACCGGTGTCTGCGATATACCGCGGTATTAAGAAACTGCGATATGGCGATATCACAGTTTCATAATAACTGCCGTATTTAATGACATCATAGGAGTGGTCGCACGAATTCCACATGTCAGGGGTGTGGAATTCCTATCGCCCGGCGCCCGGGACATGTAGTGCCGGGCGCCGGGCAGGTAGTTTGTTAAGTAGCGGGTTCTGCCGGGAATTTAGCACCGGCCCCACAGCTCTTATCCAGTACTTATGTAGTTAATCTCTTTAGAAGTTGCCGGACCATAATAACTATTGTTGCGCAGGCTCCCCGGGCAGCTCTCTGTTCCTCCATGCTCCGCCTGTCTGTTCCACCCACTTTATGAATGAAGGGGCAGACGGCGCATGGAGGAACAGAGAGCTGCCCGGGGAGCCTGCGCAACAATAGTTATTAAGGTCGGGCTACTTCTAAAGAGATTAACTACATAAGTACTGGATAAGAGCTGCGGGGCCGAGGTATTACTGCAGAGTAACACTGAACCGGCCGCTGTGAGTGCCCCCCTCCCTACAGTGTTTGGGGTCTGTGGCTGACACTGTTATGGGGTATATGTGGATGACACATATATAGCATAAGATGCTATATATGTGTCAGCCACAGATCCCCCATAACAGTGTCAGCCACAGATCCCCCATAACAGTGCATCATCCAAGTACTAAATTTATATCCCAGTTTAGCCACTGACAATCGGATAAAAAAACTGGTTCTCAGTACTTAAAATTAGGTATCGCCACGTTGGTAAAAATCTCCTCTATAAAAACACCCCATGACCTAAGATTAACACGGGCCCAAAAAAAACGGTGAAAAAAAAGAACTTTTTTTGATACCTTAAAAGTCATATAGCTCCCAAAATACTGCCAATAAAACCGTACTCTCATCCCGCAAAAAATGAGCCCCTACATAAGATAATCAGCTAAAAAACTTTAAAAAAAATGACTCAGACTTTAGAGATACAAAACATTTTTTTTTGTATCAATATGGATAATATAGTCTAAAACCTAAATAATTGTAAAAAAGTAGACTTATGAGGTATCGCCGCGTCCGTAAGAATCTCCGCTATAAAATTACCCCATGAACTAACCCCCCAGATTAACACGGTCGGAAAAAAAAAAACGGTGCAAAAAAAGAAATCTGCCTTCCAAAAACCATATCTACGCCCTACTGTGTGCCCATACAGTAGTGTAAGACCACTTATGGGGTGTTTCTGTAAATGGCAGAGTCAGGGCAAAAAAAGATACAGTCTTGTTTGGCTGTTAACCCTTGCTTTGTTACTGGAAAAAAATAGATTAAAATGGAAAATTTGGCAAAAAATTCTGGAATTTTATCTCCATTTGCCATTAACTCTTGTGGAACACCTAAAGGGTTAACGATGTTTGCAAAATCAGTTTTGAATAGCTTGAGGGGTGTAGTTTCTAGAATAGGGTCATTTTTGGGTGGTTTCTATGATATAAACCTCACAAAGTGACTTCAGACCTGAACTGGTCCCTAAACACTGGGTTTTTGAAAATTTCAGAAAAATTTTAAGATTTGCATCTAAACTTCTAAGCCTTGTAACATCCCCAAAAAATAAAATATTATTCCCAAAATGATCCAAACATTAAGTAGACATATGGAGAATGTAAAGTAATAACTATTTTTGTAGGTATTACTATGTATTATAGAAGTAGAGAAATTTAAACTTGGAAATTAGCAATTTTTTAAAAAAAATTTGGTAAATTTGGTATTTTTTTATAAATAAAAATGAATTTTTTTGACTTCATTTTACCAGTGTCATGAAGTACAATATGTGACGAAAAAACAGTCTCAGAATGGCCTGCATAAGTCAAAGTGTATTAAAGTTATCACCACTTAAAGTGACACTGGTCAGATTTGCAAAAAATGGCCTGGTCCTTAAGGTTAAATAAGGCTGTGTCCTTAAGGGGTTAATGGTGCAGCGACTCTCCTTCCCTTGCTCCTGGAATAAAGGAGAGCCAAAAACAAAAAATAGTATATGTAGCACAAAAAAAGTTTTATAATGTATATCACAATCCTAACAATAATGGGAACCGGATCCTGGGAGACACAGGGCAAACCAACCCACCATGTCACATCACATGGTCCAATCACATGATGATCCATCACCATGGTGATGGACCATGTGATTGGACCATGTGATGAGCGCAGTGACGTCACCACAGGTCCTTTAGCTGGCAGCTCACATGATTAAAGAAGAAAGAAGAGATCGCAACTACGCGATCAAGTGGATAAGGTGAATAAATTTTATTTTATTTAACCCCTCCATCCACATTTTACTAAGCATTATGTATTGAGAATGCTTTTATTTTCCCTTATAACCATGTTATAAAAGAAAATAATAAAATCTACAGAATACTCAACCCAAACCCGAACTTCATTGAAGAAGTCTGGGTTCGGGTCTGGGTACCTAACATGCCGATTTTTCCCACGCGCGTGCAAAATGCATTAAAACGCTTAGCACTCGTGCAAAAAAATCACGCATTTTTCCGGCCATGCACTCGCATCCTATCCAGCCCCATTCCGCAACGCCCGTGTGAAAGGGGTCAAGAGAAACAACCTATCCCCTCCCATTCTCAGAGGGGGGATGTGGTCCACTAACATAAATTTAAGGTCTTTTTTTTTTTAATGTTTCTGTTCTTTAAAATGCTTGGACATGGGCAAATCCAGGTGCTTTTGTCAGATCAAAAAACAATGATTATTCAACCAGTCTTAATATCGCATGAGGTTTCCCCCACATACTGTATAGTAGACTGGAGGGGCACCGCAGGACCTAAATTACCCACTCAGATTCACATGTCAGAATATTAACACACCCTAAACATGGGAATGACCCAAGTTTTTGAGGTTTAACCCAGAGGATACCAGTGCCATAACTGTACGACACTGGTGACTGTGATTTAAATCCCAGCGGCGCACAGCTACGGCTTACTGATTGGGTGGGTGCAGGAGTTGCACCCAACTGGTCAGTGGCAAGGGTCTGGCTGTTCCCGTTAGCCGTGCCCCTGCTGTATGCGCCGGCATCGGTGAAAACACAGATGCCGGTGCATTAACCCTAGCAGTGTTGGAATGTGCAATGTGTGTGGAGGAAGCTCGCTTCCTCACCGCCCCCATCGGGTACCCACCCTGTGGTGATGGAGTCCCGATGGACAGAAACACCCCACGGAAGCACTCCGTAGTGCTTCCGATCCGTGCTTCCATTCCGCATCGCCCAGATTGTAGACTCATTCAAGTAAATGGGTCCGCATCCGTGATGCGGGGTGCACACGACTGTTACTCGTGTATTGCGGACCCACTGTATGCAGGCTGCAATATGGCCGTGTGCATGAGGCCTCATAGTGTGGATATGATGGTGGCTATTGGCACTGAGAATCGTATTACCAGCTGTTTTTTTGTGATATGTTTCTGTTGCAATATAACTATCTGGAGTACCGCGAAGTATAAGATCCAGAAACTTAACTTCATATGGGTCAGAAAATTATGTAAATATCAGATTATATCATTTATTATTGAGATAGGAGATGAAGGCTTGTATGAAAGACACATCACTAGAGATGAGCAAACACCTGGATGTTCGGGTCCGAGAAGTTCAGCCGAACTTCCCGAAAATGTTAGGGTTCGGGATCCGAACTCGACCCGAACTTTATCCCGAACCCCATTGAAGTCAATGGGGACCCGAACTTTTAAGCACTAAAAAGGCTATAAGCACTAAAAAGGCTGTAAAATAGTCCAGGAAGGCTAGAGGGCTGCAAAAGGTAGCAAAATGTAGGTAAATGCCCTGCAAACAAATGTGGATAGGGAAATGAATTAAAATAAAATAAAATAAATAAAAATTAACCAATATCAATTGGAGAGAGGTCCATAACAGAGAATTATGCGTCATATCACCCACCACTGGAGAAGGCCACTTTCAGTTATTTCGGCCCCAGCACCCAGACAGAGGAGAGAGGTCCCACAGCAAGGAATCATGCGTCATATCAACCACCACTGGAGAAGGCCACTCTCAGTTATTTCGGCCCAGCACCCAGACAGAGAAGAGAGGTCCCACAGCAAGGAATCATGCGTCATATCAACCACCACCGGAGAAGGCCACTTTCAGTTATTTAGGCCCCAGCACCCGGGAAAGAGGATAAAGGTCCCACAGCAAGGAATAAGGCGTCATATCACCCACCACTGGAGAAGGCCACTTTCAGTTATTAAGGCCCCAACACCCGGGAAAGAGGAGAGAGGTCCCACAGCAAGGAATAAGGCGTCATATCACCCACCACTGGAGAAGGCCACTTTCAGTTAATTAGGCCCCAGCACCCAGACAGAGGAGAGAGGTCCCACAGCAAGGAATCATGCATCATATCACCCACCCTGGAGAAGGCCACTTTCAGTTATTTAGGCCCCAGCACCCAGACAGAGGAGAGATGTCCCACAGCAAGGAATAAGGTGTCATATCACCCACCACAGGAGAAGGCCACTTTCAGTTGTTTAGGCCCCAGCACCCAGACAGAGGAGAGAGGTCCCACAGCAAGGAATTATGCGTCATATCACCCACCACTGGAGAAGGCCACTTTCTGTTATTTAGGCACAGCACCCAGAGAGAGGAGAGAGGTCCCACAGCAAGGAATAAGGCGTCATATCACCCACCACTGGAGAAGGCCACTTTCAGTTATTTAAGCCCCAGCACCCAGACAGAGGAGAGAGGTCCCACAGCAAGGAATCATGCGTCATATCACCCACCACTGGAGAAGGCCACTTTCAGTTATTTAGGCCCAGCACCCAGACAGAGGAGAGAGGTCCCACAGCAAGGAATAAGGCGTCATATCAACCACCACTGGAGAAGGCCACTTTCAGTTGTTTAGGCCCCAACACCCAGACAGAGGAGAGAGGTCCCACAGCAAGGAATAAGGCGTCATATCACCCACCACTGGAGAAGGCCACTTTCAGTTATTTAGGCCACAGCACCCAGACAGAGGAGAGAGGTCCCACAGCAAGGAATCATGCGTCATATCACCCAGCACTGGAGAAGGCCACTTTCAGTTATTTAGGCCCAGCACCCAGACAGAGGAGAGAGGTCCCACAGCAAGGAATAAGGCGTCATATCACCCACCACTGGAGAAGGCCACTTTCAGTTATTTAGGCCCCAGCACCCAGACAGAGGAGAGAGGTCCCACAGCAAGGAATAATGCGTCATATCACCCACCACTGGAGAAGGCCACTTTCAGTTATTTAGGCCCAGCACCCAGACAGAGGAGAGAGGTCCCACAGCAAGGAATAAGGCGTCATATCAACCACCACTGGAGAAGGCCACTTTCAGTTGTTTAGGCCCCAGCACCCAGACAGAGGAGAGAGGTCCCACAGCAAGGAATCATGCGTCATATCACCCACCACTGGAGAAGGCCACTTTCAGTTATTTAGGCCCCAGCGCCCAGATTGAGTAGAGAGGTCCCACAGCAAGGAATCATGCGTCATATCACCCACCACTGGAGAAGGCCACTTCCAGATATTTAGGCCCCAGCACCCAGACAGAGAAGAGAGGTCCCACAGCAAGGAATAAGGCGTCATTTAACCCACCACTGGAGGAGGCCACTTTTAGTTATTTCGCCCCAGCACCCAGACAGTTTAGAGAGGTCCCACAGCAAGGAATTATGCGTCATATCACCCACCACTGGAGAAGGCCACTTTCAGTTATTTAGGCCCGAGCACCCAGACAGAGGAGAGAGGTCCCACAGCAAGGAATAAGGCGTCATATCACCGACCACTGGAGAAGGCGACTTTCAGTTATTTCGGCCCAGCACCCAGACAGAGGAGAGAGGTCCCACAGCAAGGAATCATGTGTCATATCAACGACCACTGGAGAAGGCCACTTTCAGTTATTTAGGCCCCGGCGCCCAGATTGAGGAGAGGTTCATTCAACTTTGGGTTGCACCGCAAGATCATAACGGTAAAAAAATGAGGATTCAATAAAGAAGTGCCCTGGAATACAAGAATACATGGTTGAGGGGGAGGCAGTTAAAATGTCTATTCTGCACAAGGGAGGAACAGGTCCTGTGGGATCCATGCCTGGTTCATTTTTATGAACGTCAGCTTGTCCACGTTGGCTGTGGACAGGCGGCTGCGTTTGTCAGTAATGATGCCCCCTGCCGTGCTGAATACACGTTCAGACAAAACGCTGGCCGCCGGGCAAGCCAGCATCTCCAAGGCATAAAATGCTAACTCTGGCCACGTGGACAATTTGGAGACCCAGAAGTTAAATGGGGCCGAACCATCAGTCAGTTCGTGGAGGGGTGTGCAGACGTACTGTTCAACCATGTTAGTGAAATGCTGCCTCCTGCTAACACGTTCCGTATCAGGTGGTGGTGCAGTTAGCTGTGGCGTGGAGACAAAACTTTTCCACATTTCTGCCATGCTAACCCTGCCCTCAGAGGAGCTGGCCGTGACACAGCTGCGTTGGCGACCTCTTGCTTCTCCTCTGCCTTCGCCTTGGGCTTCCACCTGTTCCCCTGTGATATTTGGGAATGCTCTCAGGAGCGCGTCTACCAGCGTGCGCTTGTACTTGCGCATCTTCCTATCACGCTCCAGTGCAGGAAGTAAGGTGGGCACATTGAATTTGTACCGGGGATCCAGCAGGGTGGCAACCCAGTAGTCCTCACACGTTAAAATATGGGCAACTCTGCTGTCGTTGCGCAGGCACTGCAGCATGTAGTCACTCATGTGTGCCAGGCTCCCCAGAGGTAAGGACAAGCTGTCCTCTGTGGGAGGCGTATCGTCATCGTCCTCCGTATCCCCCCAGCCATGCACCAGTGATGGGCCTGAGCTGTGTCGGGTGCCACCCCGCTGTGAACCTGCTTCATCCTCATCCTCCTCCACCCCCCTCCTCGTCCTCCAGTAGTGGGCCCTGGCTGGCCACATTTGTACCTGGCCTCTGCTGCTGCAAAAAACCTCCCTCTGGGCCACTTCTAACAGACTAGCCTGAAAGTGCTAAAAATTACCCCTCCTCCTTCTCCTCCTCCTCCTGGGCCACCTCCTCTTCCATCATCGCACTAAGCGTTTTCTCAAGGAGACATAGAAGTGGTATTGTAACGCTGATAACGGTGTCATCCCCACTGGCCATGTTGGTGGAGTACTCGAAACAGCGCAACAGGGCACACAGGTCTCGCATGGAGGCCCAATCATTGGTGGTGAAGTGGTGCTGTTCCGCAGTGTGACTGACGCGTGCGTGCTGCAGCTGAAACTCCACTATCTCCTGATGCTGGCACAGTCTCTCCAGCATGTGCAAGGTGGAGTTCCACCTGGTGGGCACGTCGCATATAAAGCGGTGAGTGGGAAGGCCGAAGTTCCGCTGTAGCACAGACAGGCAAGCAGCGGTTGGATGTGAACGCCGGAAGCGCGCACAGACAGCCCGCACTTTATGCAGCAGCTCTGACATGTCGGGGTAGTTGTGAATGAACTTCTGCACCACCAAATTAAGCACATGCGTCAGGCAAGGGATGTGCGTCAAACCGGCTAGTCCCAGAGTTGCGACGAGATTTCGCCCATTGAGGCCCACGGCAGAAACCACTCGTCGGTCTGTTGTTCAATACCCCGCCACAACTCCTGTGCGGTGTGGGGCCTGTCCCCCAAACATTTGAGTTTCAGAATGGCCTGTTGACGATTACCCCGGGCTGTGCTGAAGTTGGTGGTGAAGGTGTGTGGCTGACTGGATGAGCTGGTGGACGCAGAGGAGGAGGAAGCCGAATAGGAGGAGGAGGCTACAGGAGGCAAAGAATGATGCCCTGAGATCCTTGGCGGCGGAAGGACGTGCGCCAAGGAACTCTCCGCCTGGAGCCCAGCCGCCACTACATTTACCCAGTGTGCAGTCAGGGAAATATAGCATCCCTGGCTGTGCTTACTGGTCCACGTATCTGTGGTTAGTTGGACCTTGCCACAGATGGCGTTGCGCAGTGCACACTTGATTTTATCGGATACTTGGTTGTGCAGGGAAGGCAAGGCTGTCTTTGAGAAGTAGTGGCGGCTGGGAACAACATACTGTGGGACAGCCATGGACATCAGCTGTTTGAAGCTGTCTGTGTCCACCAGCCTGAATGACAGGCCAGTAGTTTAGAAATGCTGGCATTCAGGCCCAGGGCTGGAGAGTGGCTAGGTGGGAATTTACGCTTTCTCTCCAAGGTTTGTGAGATGGAGAGCTAAACGCTGCCGTGTGACATGGTGGAGATGCTTGGTGACGCATGTGGTGGTGTCGGTGGCATATCCTCTGTTTGGTGGGCGGAAGGTGCCAACGTTCCTCCCGAGGAAGAGGCCGAGGCAGCAGCAGAAGAGGGAACAGGGGGAGCCAGAGTGAGTTCCTTGCTTTTAAGGTGTTTACTCCACTGCGGTTCATGCTTTGCAAGTAGATACCTGGTCATGCAGGTTGTGCTAAGGTTCAGAACGTTAATGCCTCGCTTCAGGCACTGATGGCACAGCATGCAAACCATTCGGGTCTTTTCGTCAGCACATTGTTTAAAGAAGTGCTATGTCAGGGAACTCCTTGAAGCTGCCTTTGGGGTGCTCGGTCCCTGGTGGCGGTGGCCAGTAGCAGGCGAACTTTCTTGGCGGCATCTGTTCTGCTTTTGCCCCCTGCTCCCTCTTTTGCTACACTGTTGGCTCGGTCTCACCACTGCCTCTTCCTCTGAACTATGAAAGTCAGTGGCACGACCTTCTTTCCATGTGGGGTCTAGGACCTCATCGTCCCCTGCATCGTCTTCCACACAGTCTTCCTCCCTGAACTCCTGTTCGGTCTGCTCACTGCAGAAAGACGCAGCAGTTGGCACCTGTGTTTCATCATCATCAGAGACGTGCGGACTCCGATGAGGTGGTATTCCCAGGTCCTCATCATCAGGAAACATCAGTGGTTGTGCATCAGTGCATTCTATGTCTTCTAAACCTGGGGAAGGGCTAGAGTCTTCAAACAGCATAAGAGACTGCTGCATAACTTGAGGCTCAGACAGTTTCCCTGATATGCATGGGGGTGATGGGACAGACTGATGGGCTTGGTTTTCAGGCGCCACCTGTGCGCTTTCTGCAGAAGACTGGGTGGGAGATAATGTTGTGAACGTGCTGGATCCACTGTTGGCCAGCCAATTGACTAGCGCCTTTACCTGTTCAGGCCTTACCATCCTTAGAATGGCATTGGGCCCCACCAAATATCGCTGTAAATTCTGGCGGGTACTGGAACCTGAGGTAGTTGGTTCACTAGGACGTGTGGCTGTGGCAGAATAGCCACGTCCTCTCCCAGCACCAGAGGGTACACTAACACCACCACGACCGCTTCCGCGTCCCTTACTAGATGTTTTCCTCATTGTTACCATTCACCAAGCACCACAATAAGAAAAAAAATATTTGGCTGAATGTATTGATTTCAAATTCAGGCCTTTTTTTATAGGCACCTAACACTATCTACCTATTTATTTATGTAGCGTATTACACTAATCCAGCAGTAACCACTGATTTAGGGGAATATCTCTTTTAGGGCTAGTATTTAGGCCCTGGATGAAAGGTATCCTTTTATGGACAGATTTACACTTGGAGATGCACAGTAGTGTGTGAAAAAATATGTAGGATTATGCCTTCAGTAATTGTATTTTAACACTTTATGTAATATACTGTTTAACGGACAGAAATACAATAGGATATGTATGGTACCATGTGAAGTTATTGAGGATGACCCTCTCAGCACTTGTATATACACCTTGAGTGTAATATACCCTTTTACAGACAGATAAACACTTTGCCTGCAACAGCTGGGACACCAGATTCAGGGTATTGCTATATTGGCAATTGAATTTCACCCCAGAACAAAATATACCATTTTACGGACAGATTAACACTTGGCCTGCAACAGCTGGGACACCAGATTCAGGGTATTGCTATATTGGCAATTGAATTTCACCCCAGAACATAATATATGTTTTGGCGGACACTATTATACTTTGTCAGCCACTACTGGAACACCAGATGCAGGGTATTGCTATTTTGGCCATGGAATTTCACCCCAGAACAAAATATACCCTTTTACGGACAGATTAACACTTGGCCTGCAACAGCTGGAACACCAGATTCAGGGTATTGTTATATTGGCAATTGAATTTTACCCCAGAACAAAATATATGTTTTGGAGGACACTATTATACTTTGCCAGCCACTACTGGAACACCAGATTCAGGGTATTGCTATTTTGGCAATTGAATTTCACCCGAGAACAAAATATACCCTGTTTCAGACAGATTTAAATTAGTCCTGCAACTGCTGGAACACCAGATTCAGGGTATTGCTATTTTGGCAATTGAATTTCACCCCAGAACAAAATATACCCTTTTACGGACAGATTAACACTTGGCCTGCAACAGCTGGGACACCAGATTCAGGGTATTGCTATTTTGGCAATTGAATTTCACCCCAGAATAAAATATACGTTTTCGCGGACACTATTATACTTTGACAGCCACCACTGGAAAAGCAGATTAAGGGTATTGCTATTTTGGCAATTAAATTTCACCTCAGAACAAAATATACCCTTTTACGGACAGATTAACACTTGGCCTGCAACAGCTGGAACACCAGATTCAGGGTATTGATATTTTTGCAATTTGAATTTCACCCCAGAACAAAATACATGTTTTGGCGGAAACTATTATACTTTGCCAGCCACTACTGGAACACCAGATGCAGGGTATTGCTATTTTGGCAATTGAATTTCACCCCAGAACAAAATATACCCTTTTACGGACAGATTATCACTTGGCCTGCAACAGCTGGAACACAAGATTAAGGGTATTGCTATATTGGCAATTGAATTTCACCCCAGAACAAAATATACCCTTTTACAGACAGATTAACACTTGGCCTGCAACAGCTGGAACACAAGATTAAGGGTATTGCTATATTGGCAATTGAATTTCACCCAAGAACATAATATACCCTTTTACAGACAGATTAACACTTGGCCTGCAGTAGCTGGAACACCAGATTCAGGGTATTGCTAATTTGGCAATTGAATTTCACCCCAGAATAAAATATACGTTTTCGCGGACACTATTATACTTTGACAGCCACCACTGGAACAGCAGATTAAGGGTATTGCTATTTTGGCAATTGAATTTCACCCCAGAACAAAATATACCCTTTTACGGACAGATGAACACTTGGCCTGCAACAGCTGGGACACCCGATTCAGGGTATTGCTATTTTGACTATTGAATTTCACCCCAGAACAAAATATGCCCTTTTACGGACAGATTAACACTTGGCCTGCAGCAGCTGGGACACCAGATTCAGGGTATTGCTATTTTGGCTATTGATTTTCACTCCATAACAAAATATACCCTTTTACGGACAGATTAACACTTGGCATGCAACAGCTGGGACACCAGATTTAGGGTATTGCTATTTTGGCTATTGAATTTCACCCCAGAACAAAATATACCCTTTTAAGGACAGATTAACACTTCGCCTGCAACAGCTGGGACACCAGATTCAGGGTATTGCTATTTTGGCTATTGAATTTCACCCGAGAACAAAATATACCCTTTTACGGACAGATTAACACTTGGCCTGCAACAGCTGGGACACCAGATTCAGGGTATTGCTATATTGGCAATTGAATTTCACCCGAGAACAAAATATACACTGTTTCGGACAGATTTAAACTAGGCCTGCAACTCCTGGAACACCAGATTTAAGGTTTTGCTATTTTGGCAATTGAATTTCACCCCAGAACAAAATATACCCTTTTACGGACATATTAACACTTGGCCTGCAACAGCTGGGACACCAGATTCAGGGTTTTGCTATTTTGGCATTTGAATTTCACCCCAGAACAAAATATATGTTTTGGCTGACACTATTATACTTTGCCAGCCACAGCTGTGACACCAGATTTATGGTATTGCTATTTTGGCAATTGAATTTCGCCCCAGAACAAAATATATGTTTTGGCGGACACTATTGTACTTTGCCAGCCAGTGCTGGGACACCAGATTCAGGGTATTGCTATTTTGGCTATTGAATTTCACCACAGAAAATGATCTATCCTTTGCCAGACAGCAGACAGTATCACACTTGGCTAGCGAAAGCTGGAACACCAGATTTAGGGGATTGGTGTTTTGGCAATTGTATTTAACCCCTTTATAAAATATAGAAATCGCTATCCTGAGTTTCTAGGGGTGAAAATTCGCACAGCCAAGCCCTTGATGTAGGATATAGCAAAAAAAAACTAGTATTGATGGATTGATGGACTTGGTGGCAGCTTGTTCTGGTGCACCACAAGTCACAAAATGGCCGCCGATCACCCCAGAAAAAAGTGACAGAAAAACGCTCTGTGCAGCCTAAAAACCAGTGAGCAATTAACTAGCAGATGTTGAATCATTCACAGCCGTAGATCGATCAGTTCATTAGGTGCTGTTGCTGACTTTTCCCTGCCTAATCTCGCTCTCACAGAAGCTGAGTCCTCTCCCTACACTAATCAGAGCAGTGTGACGTGCGGCTCTACGTGACTCCAGCTTAAATAGAGGCTGGGTCACATGCTGCACTTGGCCAATCACAGCCATGCGATTAGTAGGCATGGTTTTGATGGCTTCTTAGGGCAAGAAGTAAAACGCAACGCTAGCTGATTGGCTGCTGTGCAGCCCTTCAGAAAGAGGGAAGAAATCGCCGAACAACGGACCCGAACCCGAACTTTTTTGAAAATGTTCTGGTCCGGGTCTCGAACACACCAAAATTCGGTACGAACCCGAACTATGCTCGAACTGTTCGCTCAACACTACACATCACCCCTCCATACGAGGAGAAAATTGTTGATGTATCTGCCATATCTACCTATCATCTGCACAAAGGGATTTCCATCACTATATACATATTTTTCCTCCCAGTAGGACATCACACGATTTGTAAGAGACGGTGAGAATTTAGCTCCCATAGAGACTCCTCTTTTTTGAACATAATACTTATTGTCAAATGAGAAATAATTATGTGTCAACAAAAAGGATAAATTAATATTTACTGTATTTGTGGAGATGATATTCCAAAGCCTGCATATCAATATCATGTGGAATTGATGGGTATAAAGATACAACATCCTATGTTATCCAAATAAACAGCATTGAAGCTGTAGATCAATGCATGGACTTATGGTGAAATATTATAGAGGATCTATAAATGCATTATGTCACAGCAACATGTGTGTATATATATATATATATATATATATATATATACTTTTTATTAGCACCATTCACACATTGCGTTTTTCACAGTCATGATAACAAGTTACTATAATTATATTGTGAGAATATTCTTTGTTATTTATTATGTATTTGTATATATTGTGGGGAGTCGCTCTGGTAGATAGCAGTGCGGGTGCAGTATAGAGGCAAAACGGAGTCCAGAAAGTGTAGCAAACAGTGTTTAATTCACACTTGTAGCAAATACACAGCAAACAGTCACTTGGTGTTAATTCACACCCATCAGAAAACGTGCAGCAAAACGAAATAGTCCAAAACAGGTTCCAGTCACCTGGGAGGCTTTAGGTGCAGGTTCGCACCTGGCTGTCAGTCCAGCCGCAAGGCGATCGACCTCCGGCTTCCAGGCCGTCTGCACTCCTCCTTGCTTGGGGTCTTGCTTCCAGCCCAGAGAACTCCACACAGCACAGCATGGATCAGCACTCCCAAACTCAAGTGATTCCACAGCCTAACAGCAGCTCCAGGACAATCACACTCAGCTGCTGAGGAGGCTGCCTTTTAAAGGCCCGGATAAAGTCCGGCCTGGACCGTGGGGAATAGGCACCCACCCAACTCTTTGCCTACTCCCAGTAAGAGCCGGCCCGGATTGGCTTTGCAGCCAAACTAAAAAACAAGGTGTCAAACAGCTCTAGCTGCTGCTGACACACGAAAACCCGGCTCTTACCTCACCGAGGCCAGGAACCTCGGTGACACGTACCTGCCATTGACCACGGTACCTTGCACCCTCTTACAATATATATGTTATGTGTGGTAAGTTTATGTGACGAAGCACCTGTTTCTTGTATAAATGAATTAAAGCCTAGGTAATTTCTCCCTCCTCCTAACCAGAGGGTGGAGTTTACATCAGTATAATAAGCCTTATCAGGGATGTGACATTAAGTTACGACTAAGAACACACCTGTGTTCGAAACGCGTCAACTATTGCTGGGATGAAGGTTCTGTGTCCGTGAGTTATTTTGCTACAATATCAAATATAGCGCATTGAAGATTTTAAAGTGCTAGATTTTCTTCTCTTGACTTGTAAGACTATTGCTTAAAAAATTCTCTTAAAAAATGCTTTTATTGTGTAAAAAAAATAAACACATTAGTTAATGTCGCGTCCATAAAAACCTGTTCTATAAAAATATCACATGATATGTCAGGTGAACACTTTAAATATAAAATAAATAAAAACTATGCCAGAACAGTTATTTTTCTGTCACCTCTCCTTACAAAATGCATAGTATTGAGTGATCAAAAAGTCATATATACCCTAAAAGGGTACCAATGAAAATGTCACCTCATGCATTTTGAGACAATCACTCAAAAAATAAACCAATGGCACCCGTAAATTTATCGATCAAAATCTGCGCTGCAAAAGCCATATGACGTTCCTTCTTTTCTGAGTCCTGCCATGTGCCCCGACAGCAGTTTACCACCACATATGGGATGTTGTCATTTTCAGGAGAATATGGGTAACAAATTATGGGGTCCTTTTTCTCATGTTAATGACATTTACAAAATGATACCAACATAAAGTAGACATATGGAAAATGTAAAGTAATAACTATTTTGTGAGGTATCACTATCTGCCATAAAAGCTAAGAAATTCATATTTAGAAAACATATTGACTCAAACTTATCACTAACATGAAGTACAATGTGTCATAAGAAAACAATCTAAAAATAGCTTGGATAAGAAAAAGCTTTACGAAGTTATTACCATAAAAAGTGACAGATTTGCAAAAATCAGCCTGGGATTAAGATGAAAAGTAGCTCGGTACTAAAGGGGTTAAAGTCTGATGATGTTTCGTTTTCCACCTCTGTGGCTTGACATCGCACATAGTAATCCCAGGCTTGTGTATGGAGGCTCCACAGTCGGTCAGCTCCACAAACACTATACTGTCAGAAATAACAGTGCCATACTGATAGTCACCCAATAATAATAATAGTGCTCGCACACTGACCTTATTAGTAATAATGCCCCCAATAGTGATAGCACTGCCCAAGAGTTCCCCCATTAGTTGCAATGCCTACATATTGTGCCCAATAATAATAATGCCCCTACAGTTCCCCTAGTAGTAGTATATATATATATATATGAATAGTTACTGCGCGGAAGTTATACCTTATATATATATACCTTATATTGCTTCCCCCCATATTTCCAGTATATAGTGCTCCTCTGCCCCCCCTCTGTAGTGTGTGTGTATATATATATATATATATATATATATATATATCCTGTAGTACCAGTATATAATGCTCCTTTATCCCCACTGTAGTGCCAGTATATAATGCTGCTCTCCCCAATCCTTGTGCCAGTATATAATGCTGTCCACCCTAGTGCCAGTATAAAATGCTCCCTCACTTAGTGCCAGTATATAATGCTCCTCCACCCTAGTGCCAGTATTTAATGCTCCTTCATTTCCCCATTACTACTAATGCCACTGCTTAGTTTAAAAAAAAGAAACACTTACCTCACTCCCATTCCCCGTCGCAGGCCAGAGACCTCTTTCAATCTGTGGCCTGCGTTGCCTTATCCCAGACCACTCCTATGCCTTGTCTCACTCGATGACGTGATCACGCAAGACCCGGCTAAGGTAGTCGTGCTGACATCATTGTGACCTCGTGCGCCGCTCTACTCCCTCATAGGCTTGTTTGCGCCCGCTCTTATGGGTAGAAAGGTGGCACCCTAGACGGGCACCTAGCCTCACCTACCTGTCTTCCCGGCCCTGTCTATCATAACTTGTCATGAGACAACCCTTTTAGACAATATTTTCAGAATCCAAAGTAATAGAAAGGGACACACCTTGAAAGTACTTTTATTAAAGCATCTCACGAAATCTAGCGGAAAACATATAGATCAGTTAATTTGATTATTATAAAAAGAAATTAGAATGGTTAAAATATGTTTCAAAGTCTAAAAAACTTATATGAAAGATCAAAATATTATTTATAATATCCATACAGCATTAACACAAATTACTTGATTGTAATGAAATGCAGTCAGCTACATAAGAAAATAACACTTGAATCTACTTTCTTCCCAGTATTGCATCATATATCTTCCCAGTGGCTTTGACTTCAATGTTCCTGAAGCCACAGTCTGTTAGGAGCTTTGTATATTCAGATGGTGTACGTTCTTTGCCTTCTGTATGGACCAACATATTCAGTGAGAACAGCTGGGACATCAGTGGGCCGCTTTTGTCTTCATTTAGAAGGACTTCCACTAGCAGCACTCCTCCTCCTTAATATTTACAGACAAAATGAACAGTGGCAATTATTTATCGCATTTAGAAGCAAGAACCATTTGATGTTCTGATTTTTATTCTCTGGTATGAATAATAAGCCTATTTTAATGTATCAAGCTATGTATGTATGTTTGTGCAGCGCACCCTGGAGGAGCCGGTGCAGAGGATGGGAGTACTAGTGGCCCTGATAAAGTATTGTGTCATGGTGTACTCACCGAGGTCGTTGCTCCCTGGGTATCATTGCAGTATAAATGTAGCACTGGAGAATAAGGCCAGAATTGAACTTAAAGTCTTTTTTACTAAGTGCAACATTGAACTTCAAATACATTCAATAACTGTCGATTTTGAGTGCAATCTTTTGGCACCAGTAAGGATGATGGAGTGGTGATGAGTGTCTTAACTGTAGGCCCTCATCTTACAGCAGTGTCTCAGATGGCAAATATAGCTGTTCATTTTGCTGTCTGTCTTATCAAGGATTTACTTGAGTACTTGCTATCGCTGCTCTCTCCAGGAGCAGGAGCTTGGCAGTGTGCTTCCTCTCTCCTCTGTGGTAACACAGGACCTACCCCTCCTGGCAGGAAGCAGGACCTCCCCACTCCTTCCAATAGGGGAGGAACAGGGTGGTTAGCCCTCTTCCTGTCAGCTTTTGCATCAACTCCTTGCTTGTTATTATGGGCGAGCATGCTTGGCCGAACACTAGTTCTGCTCGAGCATTGTGATGCTCGGCACATAGCGGTGTTCGGACGAATATCGCGTGTGCTCGAGCACGATGCTCGAGTCTCCTCCCAGCACGTTTGTTGGCTGCTATGCAGACAATAAAAGTGCAAGTATGTACTGGCATTTACTGTAATGCCGTAGTCATGTTGGCTGCTGGCATTACAGTGATTGGCTGGCCAGAACGCGTCATCGGGTGCTATATGGCACCCGATGAAACAAGTTTGGCTCAGTCTTAGTCAGGGAGACCTGGAGAGTAGAAGGGAGAGATAGTGTAGGGAGTGAAATAGGAATTTTTTAGTTTTTATACTTGTTATAGACCCAAAAGTCCTTTTAAGACTATTGTGTGTGGCAGCAATATATATTTTTAGCGCAACCTGCACTAAATTGCTAAAACTTGTTAGAGACCCAAAAGTCCTTTTAAGGACTATAGTTGTATCTGGCAGCAATATATATTTTTAGCCAACCTTGGTTAAATAGCTTGCAATTGTTTGGCTGCTGCAGACAGCGACATTATGTGAGCTACATCTCCTGATCAGCCTAAAAATATCTGTGACATCCAGTGTACTTTTCCGTAGACGATGTCCGCTGCAGACAGTTACATTACCAGTGCTACATCTCCTGTATAATGTTTGCATATCCGAAATATCAGTGACATTCAGTCTAATTCTTTTGCTGCTGGTGGCAGCGACATTACCTGTACTACATCTCCTGTATAATATTTGCCCATCCTAAATATCAGTGACATTAATTCAGTTTATGTTTTTATTAGCCGGTGGTGACAGCAACATTCCTTGCACATTACCTCCTGTATAACGTTTGTGCATCCTAAATATCAGTGACATTCATTCAGTTTATGTTTTTATTAGATGGTGGTGACAGCGACATTACTTTCGCTATACCTCCTGTATAACGTTTGTGCATTCTAATATCAGTGACATTCATTCAGTTTAATCTTCTATAAGCCGGGGGTGACAGCGACATTACTTGCGCTATACCTCCTGTATAACGTTTGTGCATCCTAAATATCAGTGACATTAATTTAGTGAAATTTTTTATAAGCCCATGGTGACAGCGACATTACTTGCACATGACCTCCTGTATAACGTTTGTGCATCCTAAATATCAGTGACACTCATTTAGTGTAATTTTTTATTAGCCGGTGGTGATAGCAACATTACTTGCACTATACCTCCTGTATAACATTTGTGCATCCTAAATATCAGTGACATTCATTCAGTGTAATTTTTTATTAGCCGGTGGTGACAGCGACATTACTTGCGCTATACCTCCTGTTAAACGTGTACGCATCCTAAAAATATCTGTGACATTCTGTGTACTTTATTTGGGCATACACTTACAAAACCAGCGCTACTGTATGTGTGACATACTTGCAAGGCAAGCAGTAAGGGACGGGGAAGTGGCCATGCTGCTGATGATGCACGCAGAGGCCGTGGCCTTGGGCATGGAGAAACTGTGCCTGCTGCCAGAGCACAAGAAACACACTCATCCACGACACCTAGCTTCATGTCCCAGTTTTTAGGGTCGAGCAGGACACCACTCTCAAAGTCAGACCAGTACGACCAGGTGATCGGTTGGATTGCAGCAGATAATGCTTCCAGTCGGTTAAGCATCACCCTGTCTTCCACAAAGTCCAGTCTCTGTAGCCAAGAATCTGGTCAACAGAATCCTCACCCTGATACTCCTTCCACTCACCATGGAGAGTCTTGGCAAACAAGTGATTCCACACTCGGATATTCCGAGGAGCTCTTTTCATCCCCATTCCTTCTTTTGGGCCTCTTGACAAGCCCGCTTGAAGAGGGACATGAGGAGATCTTGGGCTCGGATTCCCAAACTCTTCAGCATCCACAGTCAGAAGAAGATGACGGTAGGGAACAGAAATTAGTATTTCACGAGGTAGATGATGATGATGAGACACAGTTGCCAATAAGTCAACCGCAATTAGTGTCTCAAGAGGTTCATGATGAGGATTAGACACAGTTGTCAATAACTGAGGTTGTTGTTAGGTCAACAAGTCAGGAGGATGACCAGAATGAGGAATTGGAAGAGAAGGTGGTGGACGATGAAGTCACTGACCCAACCTGGGAAGATGGCAAGCCGAACGAGGACAGCAGGACAGAGGGGAGGGATCCATAGCAATGCAACAGGCTAGAAGAGGCAGTGGGGTGGCAAAAGGGAGAAGGAGGGACCACACCAAACAGGCCCGCAACTGTTACCTGGAGCACCCCTTTGCGGAAATCTCCCTTGCCAAGTTGTAGGTGATCCGCAAACTGGCACTTTTTTGAGGAAAAAAAAAGAATTGTAATTTGCAATCTGTGCCGTACCAAAATGAGCAGGGGTGTGAACACTAGCAACCTCACCATGATCAGCCACATGGTATCAAAGCCTGAATCCACAATCAGTGAATGCGGGTGACACCACTGCCTCCTCTTCCCCTGTGTTACGCGCTAGCACCATCAGCTAGCACATCCACTTCTGTGTCCCAGTGCAGAGTACAGTTGTCCATACCCCAGGCCTTTGAACGAAAGCGCAAATACCCAGCCACCCACCCACAGGCCATAGCACTAAATGCGCACCTTTCAAAATTGCTGGCCCTGGAAATGTTGTGGACACTGAGTCTTTCCGCAGCCTGATGGCGGTGGCCGTCCTGCGTTACTCTGTCCCCAGCCACCAATATTTTTGTGTCCCAACCTTGCACCAGCATGTCACCCATGCTCTGACCAACACAGTTATTGGGAAGGTCCACTTAATGACTGACACATGGACAATTGCTTTTGCCCAGGGACACTACATTTCCCTGACGGCACACTGGGTGAATGTTGTGGACGCGGGAGTGAGTCGTACCCTGGGAAGACACAGGTGCTACCGACACCAAGGATTGGGGGCCGACTTCCATCAGGGTCTCCGCTGTCACCTACGTTAGTCGCTGCAACCCCCCGTTCTCCACCTCTGCCTCCTCCTCCACTTCCACCTCTGAACGATCATCTTGCAGCACCAGTCAGCCATCAGTCACTAGCTGGAAGCACTGCAATTGCCAGCTCACCGACTGTCGTGCGACGTGAGCACGCTCTGGAACTCGACGTTCCACATGTTAGTCGAGCTTTGTGAGCAGCAGAGGGCAGTAGTGGAATACCAGCTGCTACATGGTCGTCGCCTTTCCAGTCAGATTCACAAGCGACGAGTGGGCATTGATGTCTCACCTCTGTGAGGTTTTATACAACTTTGAGGAATCAACACAGATGGTGAGCAGCGATAATGCTATTATTAGAGTAACCACCCCCCTTCTGTGTCTACTCAAACACTCGCTGCTCACAATTAAGGCAGACACTTTGCATGGGGAAGAGGTGGAAAGACAGTACACAGGGTAATAGCCAGACCACCCTTAGTTCGTCTTCTCAGCGCAAATTGGATGATTAGGAGGAGCAGGTGACGGTTACCTCCGCTACAGAGGGTAGTAGCCATGGAAGTTTTATTCCATCTGTTCAGCGTGGATGGGTAGAAGAGGAGGAAGAGAATAAGGAGATTGAGGACAGCGAAGTCTTGTCTGTTGGGACTCTGGCACATATGGCTGACTTTATGCTAGGCCGCCTTTCCCGTAACCCTCGCGTTGTACGCATTTTGACCAACATTGATTACTGGTTGTTCACACTTCTTGACGCCCGCTACAAAGAGAACTTCTCATCTCCCATTCCTGTGGTGGAAAGGATGAACAAAATGGTGCAATACCAGAAGGTCCTTTTGGAAAAATGTCTCCAAAAATTTCCAGCTGACAATGATGGCTGCAGAGTACATAGTTCCTTGGCCAACCGAGGAGGAGAGACGAGGGGAACACACAGCAGTTCCAACAGAGGCAGTGCAACACTCTCCAAGGCCTTAGACAGTTTTATGAAACCCCGTCAGCACCCTCAACCTGAAGCACTGCCTAGTGTCACAAGGAGGAAAACAGTTTGGAAGATTGTGAAGGAGTACGTAGCAGACCGTGTCAGCGTCCTCAGTGATCAGAGCGTGTATTTAGTGCTGCTGGGGGCATAATAACTGATATGCGCATCCAGGCCTTGAAAATGAAAATGCTTCCGGGTGACTCTTAAAAAATGAACAAGGCCTGGATTGCCCCTGACCTTTCTACTGCACCAGAGTAAAGCGGCTGAACATAAAGGCACTCTAAATGTGGCTTTTATGGTGTATTGTATACACTGTATTCCCATGCACCCCTCCACCACTAAAAAGGGGATATGGTTCAATCTCCCTTTTCTCGTCCTCCTTCTCCATCATATCAACATGCTTATTAGGCTGCCCTTGCTCCTAATGTTTTAGAGCAGGGGTGCACAACCTGCGGCCCGGGGGCCACATGCGGCCCTCGATACCATTCTGTGCGGCCCCCAAACATCTGGTAAAAAACATGTAGGTCTATGTCTTATGGCTTCTTACATGTATCTTTCATGTATTCTCCTATTATATTGGAGTCCTAGAACTGTAACTAGACATTTATAGTATATACTGTATGTTCAGTATGCCAAAAATACAGTATTTCAGTTGGTAATACCCCTTTAAGTTTTATTTTCGGCCCCTGGAATTGGTTCAGGCTAACAATGTGGCCCCCGACCAAAAAAGGTTGTGCACCTCTGTTTTAGAGGGTCAGCTCAGCAGCTGGCCCTTAATCATAATATTTTTGGGTGTCACCAGCAGAATGGAATTAGATACTAGAACAGTTCATAAGGAAAGGTGTAGGGTAAAAAATATACAAAAACCTCTCAATTGTATGTACACTAATGACAGAAGCCTGACTAATAAAACTGGGGAACTGAAATTAGTGATGTGTGAGGAGGACTATGACATAGTGGGAATAACTGAGACATGGCTGGATAATAGCTATGACTAGACAGTTAACATACAGGGTTACAGTCTGCATAGAAAGGATCATCAAAACCAGAGAGGGGGAGGGGTTTGCTTTTATGTAAAGTCCTGTCTAAAGCCAGTAAACTGGGAAAATAAAAGTGAGGGACATGAACATGTGGTGTCACTGTGGGTAGAAACACATGGAGGCAAAAACAATAATAAAATACAAATAGGAGTTTATTATGAGCCCCCTAATATACCAGAGTCCACAGAAAATCTACAGTACCACAGAAAATCTACAGTGCCACTAAACAAGATAGATGAGGCAGCAAATTGATATTATAGGGGACTTCGACTACCCAGATATAGAGTGGGGAACTTAAACCTGTACATCTCATAAAGGAAACAGGTTCTTGGCAATAACCAAAGGACCCGACTAAAGAGACGGCCACACTGGACTTAGTACTAATAGACCTGACAGAGCAACAGTTGTGCAGTTTGAGGGACAGCTGGTAAATAGTGAACATAAAATTATAACCTTCCAATTGTCATTCAAAAGAGTGTTTCTTCAGGGAGGCACAAAAATACCGGACTTCAAAAAGGCAAAATTTGGCAACTATGAGAGGCCATTGTCCTAACTATGGCTACTTTCACAAAAGCATTTACATTTACCGGTATTGAGATCCGGCAGAGCATCTCAATACCAGAGAAAAACTCTTCCATTTTGTCCCCATTCATTGGCAATGTGGCAAAATGGATACGGCATGACACACAATGCAAGTCAATGGAGACAAATCTGTTTTCTCACAGAAAACGAATCTATTCCCCATTAGTTGGGTGTTCGACCGTTTAATAAACCTTGTTGTAAGGCTGCAGGGCAGCCGATCAACAAGCATTTAAGATGTGTGCCCTTAGAAGCCATCACAGCCATGCCTACTAATGGCATGGCTGTGATTGGCCAGTGCAGCATGTGACCCAGCCTCTATATAAGCTGGAGTCACATAGCGCCACACGTGAGGGAGAGATTAGGAAAGAATCTGATATCAGAGCTTGGTGTTAAGTCTGCGATCTACAGCGATTTTTTTTTTTTTGTGGGTGCAACAATTTTGTACCCTGCCCTGAGCCCAGTGACACAAAAAAATAGGTTTTAATCCGTCTGTTAGTTAGGTGGGCATCGACAGCCATTACACCTACGTATGTGCCAGGCAGGGACAATAATTTAATCCTGTTCTTGTTGTTCAGTGGGCGACATATACCCATTTTTTAAGTGCACCTGCACTGCATATGTGCCAGGGGAAGGGAAAATAATATAGGTAATCCGTCTGTGAGTTCAGGGACCCAGGGGGTGACATTCACATTTTTTCTGTAAAGTACCCCTGTGCTGCATATGTGACAGTGTAATTAATTCAGTAAACCCATCTGTTAGATTCTGGGAGGACAAATTATTATAATTTTTTTTGCTAATAAGTACTTTTGCATTTGTGATAGTGAAAGAAAATCAGTAAATCCATCTGTTTCAATGTGGGTGTAAAAATCTTCCAACCATTAGGAACTTAGCTCTAAGTTGAATTTGCAATGCGAACATATACCCGCATTGCGAATTCAACTTAGAACTGAGTTCCAAATGGTCGTATTGCTAGAAGATAACGAAGATTGAGAATATAGTGCTATATTCAATATTCGTTATCTTCATTATATTCTACCAATACAACCATTAAGAACTCAGCTCTAAGTTAAATTCGCAATGCGAGTATATGTTCGCATTGCGAATTCACCTTAGAGCTGGGTCCCTATCGGTTGGATTGCTAGAATTGACGAAGATAACGAAGATATCGAATATAGCACTATATTCTCAATCTTCGTTATATTCTAGCAATACAGCCAGTAGGAACTCAGTTCTAAGTTGAATTTGCAATGCAAGTATATGTTCACATTGCGAATTCAACTTAGAGCTGGGTTCCTAATGGTTGGCTTGCTAGAATATAATGAAGATTGAGAATATAGTGCTATATTCTCAATATTAGTTAATTCTACACAGATACAAGTTGAATGTGCAATGCGTGTAATACAGGTTATATTAATCACATTTCGAATACAACTTAGTCAAATTTGTGAGATCGTGATTCTCACATCCGACAGTACATTTTAGCATGGAGGCGTTCCCATTGTGATGGGGACGCTCCATGCAAACGGGAAGTCGGCAGAAGCGGCAACGGGCATTGACTGGAGCAGGCAGGGAGCCAGGAATCCTCTGGACAGGTAAGAACAGCTTTTGGGAAATGGGAAGACAACCAGAGAGCAACAAGGATTAACAACTTGAAAAAAAAAAAAAAAGAATATTCGAAATAACGAATACATAGTGCTATATTTGAAATATTTGCGAATTTGCGAAGTGTCGATATTCTCAAAAGAATTTGCTATTCGAATATTCGCGCTCAACATTATCAGTAAATACAACTGTGACATTGTGGGTGAAAATCACCTTTTTTGCTAGAAAGTACCTTTGCTGCCTGCACTGCATTTGCGATAGTGAAATATAATCATTAAATCCATCTGTGACATTTTGTTTGAAAAAAATCACTTTTTTTTGGCTAGAAAGTACCTTTGCGGCCTTTGCTGCATTTGCGATAGTGAAAGAAAATAAATAAATCCAGCTCTTAGATTGTGGGTGGACATTTCCATGGTTATCAGGCCAGTCATTGACAAGTGGCTTGGAGGGTGTGTTCCTGCTGCACTGCATACCTGACAGGGAACTATATTCGGTAAATTCTGCGGCGTTTAGAGTGCTGGGTGATCTGTACCCCTTTTTTCTTTCAAATTACCCCTGCACTGCATACCTGACAGGATAATATATTCAGTAAATTTGGCAACGTTTAGATTGTTGGGTGATCTATACCCCATTTTTCTTTCAAAGTACCCCTGCACTGCATACCTGACTGGGAAATAAATTTTGTAAATCCATCTGTTAGTTTGGTGGGTGAACGCAAAGAACGAGGAGAGTGTCAAATAAGGGATGTGGCCCTGGTCGTGGTGCTGCTGGTGGAGCTCCTGTTGCAGGGAGAGGATGAGGACGTGGTAAATCTGTGCCAGCTACACGCCCAAATGAAACACCTTCCTCAGGTGTGCGTTATTCCTCAGAACGTTAGGCGTTATTTTGAAGGCCCGAATGTCGTGCTACGAATGGTGAGGCCGGAACACATACAGGGGATAGTAGATTGGGTGGCTGACGGTGACTCCAGTTCCTTCCCATTGTCTCCCACCCGGTCCCCTGCTGAAAGTGCAGAGTTGGCACCTGCAGCCCATGGGCATCTGTCTTTCACCTCACCCCCTTGCAAATCAGGCAAGCAGTCTGAGCCCCAAGTCATGCAGCAGTCTCTCATGCTTTTTGATGACTCTGCTGGCAGGGTATCCGTGGGCCATCCACATAGCCCTGCCCCAGAAGTGGAAGAGGTTGAGTGCACCGATGCCCAACCACTTATGTTTCAGGATGTGGACATTTGAGGACCACCGCAGCATGTCTCTGATGATGATGAAACACAGGTGCCAACTGCTGTGCCTTTCTGCAGTGTGCAGAGTGACAAGGAGGGCAGGGGTGAAGAGTGGGTGGAAGATGATGTGGAGGATGATGAGGTCCTAAACCCCACATGGAATCAAGGTCATGCGAGTGACGTGTGCAGTTAGGAGGAAGAGGTGGAGGTCGCACAGAGACACCAGCACAACAAAAGAGGGAGCAGGGTGCAAAAGTAGAGTGGCCGACCCCTAGACAGTACACCTGCTACTGCCCACTGCACCTAGGGACCGAGCACACCAGCCAGCTCCAAGGAGTTCCCTGGCGTAGCAGTTCTTCAAACAATGTGCTGATGACAAGACACGAGTGGTTTGCACGCTGTGCAATCAGAGCCTGAAGCGAGGCATATACATTCTAAACCTAAGCACAACCTGCAGACACTAAGAAAGTTGTCAGGCTCCTCCTGCTCTCTCTTCTGCTGCAGTCTCGGCCTATTTCTCCCCCTCTGGAGTGACAGTGGCACCTGCCACCCAGCAAACAGAGGATGTGTCAGCAACGCAACCACGTCCGTCACTGTCACCAAGTATCTCCACAATGTCCCATGTAAGCGTTTAGCTGGCCATCTCCCAAACACTGGAGAGAAAGAGGAAGTACTCCCTTACGCACCCGCGATTCATGGCCCTGAATGCCAGCATTTCAAAATTCCTGTCCTTTGAAATAGTGTCATTCTGTCTGGTGGAGACGGACACTTTTCAAAACGTTATGGCTGTGGCTGTCCCACAGTACGTGGTTCCCAGGCGCCACTACTTTTCCAGGCGAGCCATCCATTCCCTGCACAACCAAGTGGCGGACAAAATCAGGTGTGCACTGCGCAACGCCATCTGTGGAAAGGTCAACATAACCACTGATACGTGGACCAGTAAACAGGGGCAGGAACGTTATATCTCCCTAACAGCACACTGGGTAAATGCAGTGGCGGCTGGGCCTGTGGCGGATAGCAGTTTGGCGCATGTCCTTCCACCACCGAGGATTGCAGGGCATTTCTCTTTGCCTCCTGTTGCCTCCTACTCCGCTTCTTCCTCTACCACTTCCTCATCCTGTCAGCGAAACACCTTCACCACCAACTCAGCACAGCCAGAGGGAAACGACAGCAGGTTGTTTTGAAATGCATCTGTTTGGGGAAACACCCCACACAGCACAGGAGCTGTGGACGGGCATGGAACAACAGACCAATGAGTGGTTGGTGCCACTCAGCCTCAAGCCCGGCCTGGTAGTGTGCGATAATGGGCGAAATCTTGTAGCAGCTCTGGGCCTAGCCAGTTTGATGCAAATCCCTTGCTGGGTGTATCTGCTGACATTGGTGGTGCAGGAATTCCTGAAAAACGACTCCGATATGTCAGAGCTGCTGCAGAAAGTGCGGGTCATCTATGCGCGCTTTCGGCGTTCTCACCCTGCTGCTGCTTGCCTGTCTGCGCTGCAGCGTAACTTCAGGCCTTCCTACTCACTGCCTCATTTGCGACGTGCCCACAAGGTGGAACTCCACCTTGCACATGCTGCGAGCAGCAGTAGGCGATAGTGGAGTTTCAGCTGCAGCACGCACGGGTGAGTCGATCTGCGGAACACCACCAAGACCAAATGGGCCTCTTTGCGAGACCTGTGGGAAAATTTGTGCTGTTTCGAGTACTCCACCAACATGGCCAGTGCCGATAATGCCGTGATCAGCGTTACTATCCCACTTCTATGTCTCCTTGAAAAAACGCTTAGGGCGATGATGGAAGAGGATGTGGCACAGGAGAAAGAGGAGGAGAAAGAGGGATCATTTCCATGGTTATCAGGCCAGTCATTCACAAGTGGCTTGGAGGGTGGGTTCCTGCACCATCATAGGCCAGGTACACAATTGTCCAGCCATGGCACAGTTCTGGAGGATGAGGAGGATGAGGATGATGATGAGTAAAAACCGTTTTCACAGCAGGGTGGCACCCAAAGCACCTCAGGGCCATCACTGCAGTGTGGCTGGAGGGATACGGAGGACAAAGACGATACACCTCCCACAGTGGACAGCTTGTTGTTGCCTCTGGGCAGCCTGGCACACATGAGTGATTACATGCTGCAGTGCCTGAGCAACGATGGCCGAGTTCCCCGCATTCTAACCAGTGCTGATTACTGGGTGGCCACCCTGCTGGATCACCGTTACAAGGACAATGTGCCATCCTTAATTCCCTCACTGGATCGTGATCGGAAGATGCACGACTACAAGCGCTCGCTGGTAGACGCGCTGCTGATGGCATTCCCACCTGACACTGGGGCCTTAGTGCAAGCACAAGGCGAAGGCAGAGGAGGAGGAAGAAGTCGCCAACGCAGCTGGGGCACCGCCAGCACCTCAGAAGGCAGGATTGGCATGGCCGAAATGTGAAAAAAGCTTTGTCAGCACGCCACAAGCCAGCACCACCAGATGATATGGAACATCTTAGCAGGAGGCATCATTTCAGCAACATGGTGGAACAGTATGTGTGCACAAGCCTACACGTACTGACTGATGGGTCTGCCCCATTCAACTTCTGGGTCTCCAAATTGGGCACATGGCCTGAGCTTGCCCTTTATGCCTTGGAGGTGCTGGCCTGCCCTGCAGCCAGTGTATTGTCTGAACGTGTGTTTAGCATGGCAGGGGGCGTTATCACAAACAAGTGCAGCCGCCTGTCCACAGCCAACGTGGACAAGCTCACGTTCATTAAAATGAACCAGGCATGGATCCCACAGCACTTGTCCGTACCTTGTGCAGAATAGACATATATACCGGCCTTACCCAGCCTTTGTTATACTCCAGCGCACGTTTTCTTTTCTTTATAATGCAAATGTCTTGGGGTCTACCCAAAAAAAAAAAAAAACTGTTGCTGGCGACTACCTCCTCCACCACTGCTTTCACCTACACCGCCACGTCCACAGCCTCCTCAACCTCCTACTCCATATGGACCTCCTCCTCCTAGTTTAAGATTATTATTTTTAATTTTTATGTATTTAATGTTATTGTAAGTCATTTCCATATCCACATTTGTTTGCAGGACAATTGTCCAGCTCTTACCCCCATTTTGCTTCCTTTTGCAGCCCTCTAGCCCTTTCTATTACTTTTTTAGAGCCATATTAGTGCCCCAAAGTTCGGGGCCCCATTGACTTCAATGGGGTTCGTGGTCAAGTTCGGCTCTCGAACTTGAACTTTGCGACGAAGTTCGGCCGAACCCGGCGAACTAGGACTTCCAGGTGTCCGCTCAACTCTATTCGTAACGGATGTAGATGGTTGTAGCATCAGTAACAGAAGCGTTTTGGCTGATCCCTGCCAGATCAGGCAAAAATGAAAGTGTAAAAGTAGCCTAACTGGGACAAACTTCTCAAAAATAAAAATACAGCCACAGAATGTGATTTTTTAAAAGCATCCTAAACTCTAATTGTGAGAGGTACATACCTTATGGGAATAGAAGGATAAGGAACAGGTAAAAAAAAAGTGGATACATAGAATTGTAAGGAAAGCATTTAAATCACAAAAACAGGAGAATAGCGAGGAAGCATTGAAAAACTTACATTGAAAAAAAAAAAGAATATGTAAGACAAATAAAAGCAGCTAAACACAAACACACACACATCCTAAGATAATTAGGTAATGTCATAACCTGACCATTATTTCTGATATATAAGAACTCTATGTTGACAGGGAGTCTTCCATAGGATTGCCACTAAGCAAATGTCGTATCAATATTCAAAAAGGGTTTGCCTGGGGTATGATTTATTTAAGGGTGTGGTCTGAGGACTGAATTTATTTAGTGGTCTGGTTTAGAGTCTGTTTCATTTACCGTAAGTTTAAAAGTCTAGTCTGGGGTTTGATTAACTTAGGGGTGTGGTTTAATTTACAGGTTCTCTTTTGTGTGTGTGGCATGCCTACTCTGTGAGCCATATGTATAGCTTTTGTGTAAGCTTTCTGTGAACATTGCTTGAAAATAAAGTATTTAATGTATAATTTCACTACTGTACAGATGTTATCTCAGAGATATGTTTTTTTTAAAGTATGTTATGATAGTACTTTGTAGGTTACCATATGGAAACATTTTGTATGTATACAGTAGGGAACAAATGTGTAGCAGTACATATCAAAGTCTATGAAGCTCCCATCCCCTTTCCTTGATCCCCTTTCCTATGTACAATGTCAGAAATCAGAGTGGAAAATGTTTCTATCCTAATCCCTCAGCAGTTTAGCCACAGACTTACAGTCTATAACGTTAAGCATTTACTACACATTTACCAAAAAAAAATGGTGTTTCATGTGTAGGAGTATGGGGCGATAAACCAGTAATTGTGGTATTCTGTCTAGTATACTGCTTTGTGTCCTGAACTATAATGAACTGTAAAATATACACTTTGGGCAGTAGAGGGCAGCAGAGGATATGCTTAGTCTGCCTTGCATTACACTGTGAGCTGATTGAGAGTACACAACACCATTCAACCTAGGGGTTGAGAATTTTGGAAAAGTCAAATTACTGGGTTGTCTTAGACTCTAAAATGGACGATAGTCTGCTGGCAGTGCACTGCACAGTGTAGAAAACTTATTGCATCACTGCCCTGTGTGGGCAAAGGAAGTTCTGAGAGAGGAACAGGAATTGTGATGTGCCAGGGATGATAGTAAGAGCCTCTTCTGGAATCTCAGAGGATGGATCGGCTGTGACTACCTCAGGAGAAGCATGTTCTCTGGGTCCTGTTCTAGAGGAGACTGGGTACAGAGACAAGAGCCAAGGACCTGTAAGTGGCGGCTTCACCGTGTTATATTACACTACGTGGCTGTTGTGGCGATGAGGCAGACGGTTCAGGCCTCAATCAACGTTATAATCTTCGGGAAGTAGCGACCAAGTGCAGCTACGCTGCTTAAAGGACATTTGGTTATCCATCAAATGGTGAACGTTTGTAAAATATCTAGTTAATAATTATTCTGTGTGATGCACCGAGAGAACTGACGGACTTACAGCTATATTTCTTTTTGTTTTTTCCCTGGTACATTTCTACCTCTAATTCAGAGTTAGCCAGTTTAGAGTTGCATTACAAATTGTTAACCCTCCTAAGGTTGGTCCTTCAGACTCTCCAATGCTAGGCCGCAATGAACATTTCCTTGCGCAGTGTTTAGTGATTTATTATTTCTCTGCTTTCATTACATTTGTTATTGCTCATTTATTTTCAATATACCTTTCTGTAAACTTGGTAACTGGGAAATGACTGTTGTCTGTGTCTGTGTGGTGTTGTGTACCCTCCCAACTTGCAGTCCCCTGCCCCAGCCCTCTTTTACATGTGCAGTAAGTACACGAGAGTAAGATGTACCAAACGTACTAAGTGGTGAAAGCCTCTGAATATGTGAGATGGGGAAACAGCTCTCATTGTTTGAACACTGTTTGTGTGGATTAAATTAAATGATCTGGACTGACATTCTGCTGTTTGGCCATAAGATGCTGCTGTTTCCAAAACACAACTAACAGACTACATATATTTTCATATTCATGAGAGGTGGGGTTTCAGAGCCTAGAGATGGAAAAGCAGCAACTTTCTTAGAGAAAACTGAGACTGAGGAACTGTGTGTGAGAAGAGAGAATCCGACAACATCCAGGTGTGAGTGTATCCCTCAGTGACCAGAGCTGCAGCTAAGTGAAGCTGATCATGTTCAAGACTCTGATCCTGTCTAGAGAAAAGAGGATTACTTCCAGGTTCGCTGATGAGAGATGAGGGGCAAAGTACATACACTGCGATACCACATGCTTGTTGGAGAGGCATTTGTTCTGTTCAGAGTCACCAGCGGATGCAGAGCAGATCCGGGTCAGTAAGATCGTGCACACACCTCATTACAGTGTTGGAGCCTAGAGACTGACACCAGGCCTGTAGTTAGTTAGTTAGGGTCTCTGTTTGTGTCAGGCCACAAGTGTTACTACTGTTCATTGCAACGGACTCCATAACTTAAAGTGACATTTCACACTGTAGACCTTTGTAAGATTGTAAGCTGTTGTGCTGCACTGCAGGCTAACCCGTACCACACACCCATACAGCAGTTCTTGTTTTTTAGAGTAATAACATGTAAGGCTGGGTTCACACTTCAGTTATTTGATCAGTTATTACCATCAGTTATTGGGAGCCAAAACCAGTCGTGAGGCCTACTCAGAGATCAGGATTAATGCTTTGATTTGCACCTGTTCTGTGTTTCTGACCCGCACCTGGTTTTGGCTCACAATAACTGATGGAAATAACTGACCAAATAACTGATGTGTGAACTCAGTCTAAGGTGTGACTATTTAGTTTTGCCCACCAGTAGGTAAATTACTGCACTTTCCTCCAGCATCCATCAGAGGGCACCATGCTGTGCAGCACAAGGGTCTCAGCCTTCGGGCTGGGTGTATGTTAATGTATTGTATGTTCCCAGCATTTGAGGTTGTGTTTATTGCCACATCTAAGTAAAATTCTGTTTTGGCAAAAGCTGGTGTTGGGGTTGCTTTCCTCGTTCGTGACTTCACTGTATCCTGGGGAGCCCACACAGCGTACAAATACATTTATTGCATGTTGTGTTGTCTGTGCACCACAAACTGAAATCTAAAGGCAGATTTACACTGCCTGTCTGAGCAGGCAATTATCAGGAAGGAACTATTCTCTCGTCAGTGGAGATGAAGAGCTGCATTTATATGCAGCGATAACTGTTTGGGGATGAGCAATAGCTACTGCAATCACTTGTCCTCATACAGATTTATTGTTTCTCTGCAGCAGATCACTTTTTACACAGCGATCTGCTGCCTAGAAAAGATGATTAAATGCGCTGCATTAAAAATCATTTAACCCGGTAAACAAGCGTTTTGCTTCTTCATCTGTTGATCAGCAGCACATTTACATGGGCTAATTATCGGGAAGAAGTGTTTGTAGTAACGTACCGTTCCCAATAATTGGCCAGACAATTGTGTGGTGTAAATCTGCCTTAAAGGAGTTTTCCTGGATTTTAATACTGATGACCTTACCTCAGGATAGGTCATCAATATCAGATCAGCAGGGGTTTGACACCTGGCACCCCCGCTGATCAGCTGGTTGAAGAGAAAATTGCGCTCCGTGCAAGCAATGCCTTTCCTTCATTGTTTACCTGCTCCCCATCGACATTGCATTGGTAAGCAGGTGTAATTTCAAGCCGTCCCATTCACTTAAATGCGATGGCTCCTTCCTATTCAAGTGTATACCACAGAGCTATCCCATAGAAGTAAATGGGACAGTTTTTTATTATACCTGCTCACCGCTGTGATATGAGTGGCAGAGAATCATTAAAAAAAGTTAAACATTTTGCGCCATTTTCACAATGATTTGTGACTTTTTAATGCCACAAAACTGGCATACAACTTTGAAAAATGTGCCCCTATGAACTCACCAGGTTTACAAGACTGGTAAATCTTCCTCAGTAATTTAAGGCATTTTTCTTCTGTCCAGTCATGAATAATCCTGGCCAAGATAAACAGGTCGGCCTCAGGTATCGGATCATTAAAGAAGTCTCCTGAGGTAAAAAAGCAACAATATAAATATAATCAAATGCAGAAAATAGACATAAATTAAGAATACATTTTAAAATGAAATCTGCAAATGAACTGAAAAGGGTACTTTCACACTAGCGGTAATTAACTCTGGTAGGCTGTTTCGGCGGGTGAACAGCCTGTCAGATCTGTGCTGTCGCTAATGCACGCATGCCCCCGGAATACAGCTCCGACCCCATTTACTATAATGGGGGGGGCCGGAGTTCCAGGTGGCCGGAATAAAAGTTCGACCTGTCCTGGCTCTTTAACTTCCTGTTTGGATTTTGGCACGGCAAACAGTCTCACTTGACTTTTTCAGTCAGACTATTCACTCTGTAAGAGCATCACACTGAAATGTTAGATTATGAAGCAGCTTTCATTGCATGAATACTGTTCCATTTAAGTTCTAGACTGTTGTTTTATTGTTTAGCCACAAGAGGACGCTGTTTCCCATTCATAGCTCACTCTCTGCTCAGATTACAATATGCTTGAGAGGTATGGTTAACAAGCTGCAGAGAAGGCAGGAAGGAGTCGCCATTTTGTGAGGAGAGAGAAAAGAGAGACTGAGGCGAATCTCTCCACATCCAAGTGCTTTGAAGCATTCTTTTGTGATCAGTACCACAGACAAAGGGAGCTGATTGAGTCCAGGATCCAAATGTAGACCAGGAGAGTGGACCAGGAGTACTGCTGAGAGCTGAGGAGCGGATTACCTGTTCTGTGGTACCGTACGTTTGATTGAAAGACTGTTTGTTTGATTTGGAATCATCAGTGGAGACAGAGCAGACCCAAGTCAGTAAAATCCTGCACATATGACATTGTAAGAGAGGCGCCTGAAGTATTAGGGACTGAGTTTAGACCTGCAATTGACTAGATAGTTAGGGTCTACGTGTGTGGCAGGTTTTACAGATTGTGGATCATTCATTACAAGGACTTGACAGTTAAGGCCTCTTACACAGACCGTATGCCCTTCGAGACATACGATCCGTGGGCGGGCCATTTGTCCTGGAGCGGCATTGACTGTGCACACGGGTGCGCACAACATTATAGATTACAATGATGATGTGCACGTCGGGCCGCCCGTGGGGCTATTGTCCAGCTTTCATGTGAGCCTAGGGCCCCTTAGTGACCGCCGTGAAAAAGGCGTATGGGTGGTCACTAAGTGGTTAAATATGAATGGTTTAACAATTTTACAATGAAAAAGAAAAAGCCCCCAAAAAGTTAATGAATATTAAAATAAAAATTAACCCTTTCTGATTGGATATTAATAAATCATAGCATATTCCATTTATAGCACCAGCGCTGTTTCATTCCCAAAACGCTGATTCAAAAGGAGTCTGTCAGCAGATTTGACCCTGCAAGAGTGCTGATGACTCTAGGTTCCTGTAAAACAACATCCTGTGAATCAGTTATTGCACATTTGGCATCCTGCATGCAGTACTTTTTTTCCTGTGCATTCTTTGAATGTAGAATTTAGAAAACAATACACAAATCAGAAATGTCATTCTTTGCTGCCATTTTTTTCTTCTGTACCCAATAGTGTCTTATATACTGCACCTTCAAGGAAGTGTATCCGCTGCTCTTCATCTGTTACAAAATGCTTCTTAGCTGCTTGCACAACTTTTGGCATGTCCATAATGGTGACTGTTGACTCCTTATTTGTAGATACAAGTTGCTTTGCAATAGCTCCTGTACATCCTATAAGAGAAAACATGTTTTTCCTATATATATATATATATATCTATAGTTCCCGAGTCTGGCTAACTGCACAGGTAAACAACAGTATCGATCACTTCATTAGATTAAAAGTAAAGCAAATAGAAAGCCCGGAATCCTGAAAGACACAGCACCCTGGTGCTGGATTAGCACTGCTCTGATACAGACAAGATGGCTGCCACTCAGGAGTACCTACCATGAAGGCTACCCACACAACTGCTATAGTGCCCAGCAGGATGGGGGCACTCTTTCTTATCTTCCACTGCATGTTTCTGCAGCCACCACTAGGGAGAGCTCAAGGCAAAGAGATTTACAGCTGCCGTTGAATTAACAGTAACTGTATAGTAACAGTAACTATATAAGTACCTATTCACGGCTGAACTTCCTGCAAAAGCAATCAGTGGCAGATCACTTTCTGCAAGGGGATGTATACAGTGTCTGTGCTACACCTCAACTCTGCATATCAATCAGGTAATAAGAATGTGATGGTAATAAAAATATTATTTACTGGCATGATAAAATTCCATTGACCTATATCATAGTAAAACATTATAAAGATTATTACCTCCAAGATCATAGACTGTGTGGAACTCCGAAAGGTCAAAAGCTTGTACAACATATTTTCCACAGATACTCCACATTGAGTTCATGTAAAGCATGAAATTTAACATGTCCTCTTCTGATCTATACAATCACAAACAAATGGATTACATGAGTAGGAACAGTTTTTTCCTCTTAAAACACTTACGAAACAGGCAATGGTGCAGATGTCTAATCTCGGCTGAAACTGTCTTCTCCCCCTCCCTTCAGCCTTAAATGGTCACTGTATTTTCACACAGATTATGTTTATCTGATAGTCATTGTCCTAAATAGGGGATCCGACCTGTTTCTGTCATTAGTGCCAGGATACGAATGAACAAAAAACTCATACTGGAAACTGTCCGGACCCCCAGTCAATGGTGGTGAAAGGCAGTATCCAGCCATGCCAGATTATGAACTCCGGCAGGCTGTTCCAGCAGAGGACAGTTTTAACACTAGTGTGAAACTAGCCTTACTCCCTAAATTTCTGGCTACTTTCTGCAAAGTAAATCCACTGTGGCTTTTGTCTACTGGTTTCTTTCTGGACATAATATGGCAAAGAAATAGACATATTTTGTGACTTTACATGGAGGATATTTTACTGGACACACATTGGTTGAGAACTGAACTGGAACATTGCACCCACTGTCCATAACAAAGAATATGTAGATGCACAGGGTTCCTGAGTGCCTGTTCTCTAAATCCCCCCCCCCCCCCCCCCTTCCATAGAGTTGAGCTTTCTCCTCAGGGCATGAATATGATTGCTTAATGAGCACTATGGGGACTAAGCGCATGAAGTCTCAGCATGTGTACATAAGGGATCACTCTCTCTGCCTGGTGCGGCAATGACAGACTTTTCATCAAACATGGGGTTTTCAAGCTCAAGCAGTGCTTTATTTGTCACACAGCACGTCACACTTCCAAGTTTGGCATCACTTGGCACGATGAAGTCGCAGTTTCACATCACAACGTGTTTCATCAACACAAAGCAATAAATCCTTGCCCGGCTAGGCGCTCACTATACAGAGGTTTTCCCTACTCACCTGTAGCTCAGTGTTCACACTGTGATATTTGTCTTCCCTCTGCCATGCAATCAGACAGATTCCTCGCTGTGACCAATGAGACCCATTAGCGTCTCGGACTACCAGTCCTCCTGATGGTGACCAAGCCATACCTTGGGGGAGTGGGGATATGGTCCAGCAGTCCTTCTGACTGACCATGCAACACCTCTTTTCCTCAGACTTTACTCAGCCTTGTGGCCCCGAATCCTCCTGGCTGGGACCACACAGAGCCTGCAGAGGTTTCCTTTTCAGTTCCTCAGCTCTCACACACAGTGAGGCTGGGTTCAGACTTGAGCGTTTTACAGCGCGTTCCTACGCGCTGTAAAACGCTCAACAGGCGAAAACCCATGTTTCCCTATGGGCATGGTTCTTACCTGAGCGTTTTACAGCGCGTACGAACGCGCTGTAAAACGCCCTACGCCCAAAGAAGTACAGGAGCTTCTTTGGAGCGTATTGTCGCGCTTCCCCCATAGGGATATATAGCGCAAACGCGCTGCATGACGCGTGATTTTTACTTTCATTTTCACAATGCGAAAATAAAAGTAAAGATATTGCGTCGTACGCGCGAAACGGGACGCGCAGGTGTGAACCCTGCCTGAGGATTGATTTATCCCTCAGTGATTATTCATAGCTGGCCTCACCTTAGGCCAGGTAAATACCTGGAGTGGACTGAGAGACTCCCTCTACCAACCTGTTACCCAGTCCAAAGAAATCCAGCCCATATAACTTAAAACCATCTCCAGCAAGCTATGCCTTGCTGAAGCAAAAGCATCTCTGGATTTCTGTTACATCATCCAACTAAACTGGAAAATGGGGTGAGATATACACCCCCTCCACCATGCACTTCACCACGTGTAGTGCTGGCAAACATTAGAGCTGTGGACATGCCCCAAGAACTTCTCCAAGAGCTCAGAGGACTTTATATACTACAAGCCAATACCTTTATTTCAAATTCTGTGGAAAATATAGATACAGCATGCTTTAATATTAATGATACAAAGCTGACACCAGCAACACAGGTCCCTGGGAATGAACCTTGATTTCTAGCTGCTAGTTTAAGGGTACGTATGGCCATCAAATAATTTTATGTAAAAATAAAGTAGTTGTGATGTCACAGTGGTTTTTCTTTCCTGAATACAGTAAACTATAAACTAGATGTTTTGTATATACAATATCTTTGTTTTTTATTTGTGTTTTTATCTAATATCTTTGAATACTTAATATGATATTTTATTTATTGCTAATAATTGGGTGTTTACATGTTTATTGGAGAGCCAGACATACGGTATTTTTATTTGGTTATAAAATAGTAGCTAATTAATGTTTAGTCAGTAGGCTGGATGCGCATAAATTAACTGGTGAGCCACCATGGCACAATATTAACTTTTAAAGAATTAAAGTGATATATTTTTACTTGGTTATCTATTGAAGTAAATACTTTTTACTGTATTCCACAAACACTATACAAAATGTTTCCATGTTTATCAAAGGGGTGGGCGAGTGGGAATGCAACCCCCAGGACTGTTGGCCATAAGCACAATGGTGAGAGCACCCTCATTCTTTACCTTAGCACAGTGGCTCATCCATACAAGTGGCAAGTTGTAGGACCATACACAGCCACTCATACTGAGAGCTGTAATCCCTACAATCTGCTGACCATCAGAAGTTCCAAAGATCACACCCACCTCCCACCAATAACCAGATGTTGATGTCCTTTTTTAACCCCTTAAGGACCCGTGCCATACATTTACGCCCTGGTGGAAATGACTTAAGGACCAGCGCGGGTGGGGCGGGTGCAGGTGCTATGCCCACCCAATCAGTGGCAGGGGTCCGGCAGTCACTGACAGCCGGACCCCTGCTGCATATGCCGGCATCGGTGAAAACACTGATGTCATCGTATTAACCCCTTGTATGCCGCGGTAAAATCTGACTGCAGCATGCACGGGGTTTGTGGAGGGTACACATGCCCTCCGCTTCCCCATCGGGTCCCCGCGCTGCAGTGACGGGGACCCGATGGCAGAGAAGGCAGCCCAAAGCCTTCTATAGGCATCAGGGCTTGCCTTCTATAGAAGCCTGTGAGATCCAGCCCTTAGGCTGGGTCTCATAGGTAGGCTGTCAGTATACAAGCTGACATGCAATGTATTACAATACACAATGTATTGTAATGCATTGCAGAGGGGATCAGATCCCCAGAAGTTAAAGTCCCAGAGTGGTACAAAAATAAAAAGTTAAAAAAACAGTGTTTTCCTTAACCGCTACAGGACCACCTAACTCAGGGAAGCGTCCTGCGGGCGGTCCTGTAGCTCTGAGACGACGCATCGGCGCGTCATCTCGCGAGAGCCGAGACTTCCTGTGTCACTCATGTGGTATCGCCGTACTCAGGAGAAGTAGGGCAATGTGTTTTGGGGTGTATTTTTACATATACCCATACTGTGTGTGAGAAATATCGCTGTAAACGACAACTTTTTAAAAATTTTTATTCAAAGTTGTCAATTTACAGAGATATTTCTCTCACCCAGCATGGGTATATGTAAAATACACCCCAAAACACATTGCCCTACTTCTCCTGAGTACGGCGATACCACATGAGTGACACTTTTGCAGCCAAGATGCGTAAAGGGCCCAAATTCTAATGAGTACCTTTAGGTTTTACATGGCGCCCACAATTTAGCCCCGCCCAAAATGCCAGAACAGTAAACACACCCCACAAATGACCCTAATTGGAAAGTAGACACCCTGAGGTATTCACTGAGGGGCATAGTGAAGTCTGTCTGAGATTTTTTTTTTGCCAGAAGTTAGCAGAAATTGAAACTTTTTTTTTTTCTCAGAAAGTGTCATTTTCCGCTAACTTGTGAAAAAAATGAAATGATACATGAACTCACCATGCCCCTCCGCGAATACTTTGGGGTGTCTTCTTTCTAAAATGGTGTCATTTGGGGGGTATTTATACTTTCCTGGCATTCTAGCACCTGAAGAAACATGACAGGTGCTCAGAAAGTCAGAGCTGCTTCAAAATGCCGAAATTCACTTTTTTGCACCATAGTTTGTAAACGCTATAACTTTTACCCAAACCAATAAATATACACTTATTGGACTTTTTTTTTTTATCAAAGACATGTAGAACAATAAATTTAGAGAAAAATTTATATAGAAATGATGTTGTTTTTTTCTAAATTTTACAACAGAAAGTGAAAAATGTCATTTTTTTGCAAAAATTTCGTTAAATTTGTATTAATGGCAAAAAAAGTAAAAATGTCAGCAGCAATGAAATACCACCAAATGAAAGCTCTATTAGTGAGAAGAAAAGGAGGTAAAATTAATTTGGGTGGTAAGTTGTATGACGGAGCAATAAACGGTGAAAGTAGTGTAGTGCGAAATTGTAAAAAGTGGCCTGGTCATTAAGGGTGTTTAAGCTAGGGGGGCTGAAGTGGTTAATAAAAAAAAGTTCAAGTAAAAAAAAACGCCCTTTCCCAAAATAAAACACATAAAATTGTAAAAAATAAAATTTGAAAAAAATAATTGTAAAACAGACCTATTTTGTATCGCCATGTCCATAATGACCAGCTGTATAAATATATCACAGAACTAGCCCCTCAGGTGGACACCGTAAAAATAAAAAAATAAAAACTGTGTTAAAAAAGCCTTTTTTTTTTTTACCTTACACCACAAGAAGTGTAATACCAAGCGATCAAAAAGTCATATGCACCCTAAAATAGTACAAATCAAACCGTCATCTCATCCTGAAAAAAATGAGCCCCTACATAAGACAGTCGCCTAAAAAAAATAAAAAAAAACTATGGCTTTTAGAATATGGACACTAAAAAAATAATTTTTTTCAAAAATGTTTTAGTATGTAAAACTGAAACAAATAACCCAAAAAAGTTGTCATATTTGTTATTGTCGTGTCCATAACAACAACCTGCTTTATAAAAATAGCACATGATCTAACCTGTCAGATGAGCATTGTAAATAACAAAAAAAGATGCCAAAACAGCTTTTTTGTTACCTTGCCTCACAGAAAGTGTAATATAGAGCAACCAAAAATTTAATTTATCCTATAGTAAACAATAGTACCATAAAAACTGCCACCTCATCCTGTAGTTTCCAAAATGGGGTCACCTTTCTAGAGTTTCTACTCTAGGGGGTGCATCAGGGGGTCTTCAAATGTGACATGGCAACTTAAAATGATCCCAGTGAAATCTGCCCTCTAAAAACCACATGGCGCTACTTTCCTTCTGAGCCATGCAGTTTACGACCACATATGGGTTGTTTCTGTAAAGAATCAGGGTACTACAGAATCAGGGTGCTACAGAATCAGGGTAATAAATATTGAGTTTTGTTTGGCTGTTAACCCTTGCCTTGTTACTGGAAAAAATTTGATTAAAATGAAAAATCTGCCCAAAAAGTGAAATTCTGAAAATTTTAATTTTCCTTTAATTCTTGTTGAACACCTAAAGGGTTAACAAAGTTTGTAAAATCTGTTTTGAATACCTTGAGGGGTTTAGTTTATAAAATGGGTTTCTTTTTGGGTTGTTTCTATTATGTAAGCAGCACAAAGTGACTTCAGACCTGAACTGGTCCTTAAAAAGTGGGTTTTGGAAATTTTCTGAAAAATTTCAAGATTTGCTTCTAACCTTTGAAGCCTTCTAACGTCCACAAAAAATAAAATGCCATTCACAAAATGATCCAAACAGTAGACATATGGGAAATATAAAGTAATAAATGTTAAATGAGGTATCACTATCTGTTTTAAAAGCAGAGAAATAAAAATTTGGAAAGTTGCAAATTTAAAACATTTTTTGTAAATTTTTTATTTTTTTAAATAAAAGTGAAAAATATTGACTGACATTTATCACTATCATTAAGGACAATGTGTCATAAGAAAACAATCTCAGAATGGCTTGGATAAGTAAAAGCATTCCAAAGTTATTACCATATAAAGTGACACTGGTCAAATTTCCAAAAAACGCAGAGATTCTTAAGGGAAAAAATGGCAGGATTCTGAAGGGGTTAAGAATAGGCAATTACTATTTATTACTTATTTATTTGTTTATGTTTACTATTGTAATAGTGAAAGCAGGTAGAGTAGACATTTTCTTTTAAAACTTACTACATTGTAAACTTTTCAAAAAACTTCTCCAGAATAATTCTATACACAATTATAGTATCATTAACCCCATAAGGACAAGCGCCATACATGAATGGCGCTGATGGACATGGCTTAGGCCTCATGCACACGACCGTATGTTTGGTCCGCGTCCTAGCCGCATATTTTGCGGCTCGGGCGCGGATCCACTCACTTCAATGGGGCCGCAAAAGATGCGGACAGCACTCCGTGTGCTGTCCACATCCGTTGCTCCGTTCCTTGGTCCCCAAAAATAAACAGAGCATGTCTTATGCTTGTCCATTTTGCGGACAAGAATAGGCATTTCTATAAAGTGTTTCTGTTTAGTATGTGTTGGAGGTGTGGCGACCTCCACTCCAGTCGTGCACACCTGACTAGTGTTTCTGCCCTAGATGCTGGTTTTTAATCAGAGTGAGTATAAAGCTGAATGTGTACTCACATTGCCTGCTAGTAGCCATCTGGCTCCAGGAGGAGTGCACAGTGGGCTCGGCATGCATGTTGGTACCTGCATCCCTGGATCTAATGGAGGCTGTTACAGCACCAGAAGGGGTTAATAAGTACGGTTTATTCCAGCATGCATGCTGGGCCCACACTCCCTGGATTTTATGTGGCTGTCATGGCCCATTACAGGTCAGATTTAGCGGTAGTACCCACTCTAGGAGACAACCGTGTCGGGGTGAGTGGGCTTACTACCTTTTGATCAAAATGTAAACCAATGTCTCCACTGTTTGCATACGATATCACCAATGTCCTCTTATTGCTCCCATCTTGGGCAGAGCTCTTGTTGCAGAGTGCTGTGCATTTCTGTGTTTGTATGTATAGTTGCCATAGCTACGTGCACCTGCATACAGGGAGTGCTGACTGACCCCCTTTTGTGTTTCTGTTTAGGCATTTCTATAATGGGCGGCCCGTTCCACAAATTGCGGAAGGCACACGGAGCAGCTTCCGTGTTTTGCGGATCCATGGCTTGCAGATCCGCAAAACACACACAGTCGTGTGCATGAGGCCTTAAGGACCAGCGCCATAGTTGTACAGCGGGCTGATCGGGCGGATGCAGGAGTGCACCCAGCCGATCAGCGGCAGGGGTCTAGCAGTCACTGATAGCAGGGGCCATTACCACCTCCTTTTGTACCCCCACTATCTGTATTGTGTGATCCTGTGTCATCTTATATATATTTATTACCACTTCCTGCAATGTGTTTATGCATTTCCTTATAAACTGTTGTTTACATGTAATGTGCCTGGTTTCCAGCAGGTGGCAGCAAATCTGAACAGAGATAGTTTCTCTGGAGAGGAACTTTCTAGTTCCTTTCCAGTCATCTTTAGAGAGGGAGGGGTTTAGTTAGTCAAAGTTGTGTTGGCTAGCAGAGCACTGCCTGCTAGGCCCCAGAAGCCCTGCCTCTGAAGTCCTTCATGGTTGCGTGTCCCCTCCTGGGCTTGCATTGCCTCCCAAGCTAACAGAGCTTGATGCCAGGACAAGTTCCTAGAATTAAGGACTAAAGTAAGAGACAGAATACAGCTAAGCTAAGTTTCAGCAGAAGAGAAAGAGTTTTCTATTTAACCCAGCCAAGCATAGCTGAGAGAGAGACAGCTACCGCATAGCAGAGCTGAGAGTGTTGCAGAAGTGTTTGCCTGCACAGATTATGCCAATACCTGCTGATGACCAAAATAAAGTTTGGAAACTGTTTGGATTACCGTTTATGCCAAGTAAAGCTGTGTTAAATGTTACAACAAAGTCTGGACTCCATTTATTCTATCTATCTATCTATCTATCTATCTATCTATCTATCTATCACCCAAATTACCCCTTTGCACTGTTTCAGACCACATCACGTCTGGGATCCAACAGTATCCAGGTAGGAACAGCGTGACATGTGTATATAACATCTACAGAGACTATAGGCCACCCTGCACCACTCTGGTAATCCTACCCCTGGGTACCAACATTACCATCTACAAAGGGGACTCCAAGTCCTCGCCACATAACCGCAGCTGGCGCCACGATAACTTGCTCTATAAGAGGGACATATTTTGTATATATCTCCTAAGGGGAAAGGGATACCCCAGGTGTGCGTAGTAGGCCCGTTGCATATGAGCTGTCATCGGTAAAAACACTGATGCTTGCGCATTAACCCTCACACTGCTGTGGTCAGCGCTGATCGCGGCACATGCGGGATCGTACCCGGTGCAGGGTGGCCAATCGGGTCCCCGCGCTGCTGTGATGGGGACCCGATGGACGGGAAGGCCGCCCGATGCCTTCCTTAGGCATCGTGGCTGCCTTCCGTGACAGCCTGTGAAATCCAGCCCCCAAGATCTCAAAGACACAAAGCTGTAAGTGGATTACAATGTGTAATACACTTACAGCCAATGCATTACAATACAGAAGTATTGTAATGCATTGAAAAGGGGATCAGACCCCCAAAAGTTGAAGTCCCAGAGAGAGCCAAAAAAATTAAGTTAAAAAAAAGTTAAAATAATAAAGTTTTACAAAAAATAAAACATTTTAAGTAAAAAAAATAAGCGTCTTTTTCCCAAAATAAAGTAAATTTTTTTTGTAAACAATAGGGAAAAAAAGAAAAGTAGACATATTAGGTATCGCTGCGTCCGTATTGACCGGCTCAATAAAAATATCATTTAATCTAAACCCTTAAGTGAACACCCTAAAAAATTAAAAGTCTGTCAAAAAAGCCATTTTTTGTCACCTTACATCACAAAAATAGCAAGCAATCAAAAAGTCATATGCACCCTAAAATAGTACCAATCAAACCGTCATCTCATACTGAAAAAAATGAGCCCCTATATAAGACAGTTGCCATTTTTTTCAAAAATTGTTTATTATGTAAAACTGAAACAAACAACCAAAATGTTTGGTATTGTCGCGTCCATAACAACCTGCTCTATAAAAATACCACATGATCTAGCCTGTCAGATGAACATTGTAAATAACAAAAAATAAAAACAGCAATTTTTTTACCTCGCCTCACAAAAGTGTACTATAGAGCAACCAAAAATCATATGTATCCTAAAATAGTACCAATAAAACTGCCACCTTATCCCGTAGTTTCTAAAATGGGGTAATTTTTTTTGAAGTTTCTACTCTAGGGGTGCATCAGGGGGTCTTCAAATGTGACATGGCAACTTAAAATTATCCCAGTGAAATCTGCCTTCTAAAAACCATACGACATTCCTTTCCTTCTGCGCCCTGCTGTGTGCCTGTACTGCAGTTTATGACCACATATGGGGTGTTTCTGTAAACTACAGAATCAGGGCAATAAATATTGAGTTTTGTTTGGCTGTATACCCTTGCTTTTGTTAGCAGAATTTTTTTTTTTGGGATTAAAATGGAAAATATGGCAAAAAGTTAAATTCTGAAATTTCATCTACATATTCCTTTAATTCTTGTGGAACACCTAAAGGGTTAACAACGTTTGTAAAATCAGTTTTATATATTCAGAGGGGTGTAGTTTCAAAAATGGGGTCACTTTTCTGGAGTTTCTACTGTAGGCTTGCATCAGGGGGTCTTTAAATGCGACATGGCAACTTAAAAATATCCAGTGAAATCTGCCTTCCAAAAACCATATGGCGTTCCTTTCCTTTTGCGCTCTGCCATGTGCCCATACAGCAGTTTATGACCACATATGGGGTGTTTCTGTAAACTAAAGAATCATGGTAATAAATATTGAGTTTTGTTTGGCTGTTAACCCTTACTTTGTTACTGGAAAAAATGAATTAAAATGGAAAATCTGCCAAATAAGTAAAATTCTGAAATTTCATCTACATTTTTCTTTAACTCTTGTGGAACACCCAAGGGGTTAATAAAGTTAGTAAAGTCAGTTTTGAATACCTTGATTGGTGAAGTTTCTAAAATAAGGCCATTTATGGGTAGTAAGCCCCACAAAGTGACTTCAGACCTGAACTGGTCCTTAAAAAGTGGGTTTTGGAAATTTTCTGAAAAATTTCAAGATTTGCTTCTAAACTTCTAAGCCTTCTAACATCCCAAAAAAAGAAAATGTCATTTACAAAATGATCCAAACATGAAGTAGACATGTTGCAGGGAAAAGTAAAGTAATAACTATTTTAGGAGGTATCATTATCTGTTTTAAAAGCAGAGAAAATTTTTTAAAATCTAATTTTTTAGGATTTTTGGTAAATTTGGTATTTTTTTATTAATAAAAAGGAAATATTTTGACTCAAATTTACCACTGTCATGAAGTACAATATGTGACGAGAAAACATTCTCAGAATGGCCTGGATAAGTAAAAGCGTATAAAGTTATTACCACATAAAGTGACATATGTCATATTTGCAAAAAATGGCCGGGTCTTTAAGGTGAAAAATGGCAGGGTGCTGAAGGGGATAAAATGTTATAGCAGAATATTTACATATTGAAACTGTTAGGCCCCATTTACACGTCCGCAATTCTGTTCTGCATTTTGCGGAACAGAATTGCGGACCCATTCATTCCTATGGCGACAGACGATGTCTCGCCCGGGTCCGCAATTGCGGATCCACACTTCCGGGTCCGCAATCGCATTCCCGAAAAAAATAGAACATGTCCTATTCTTGTCCGCAATTGCGGACAAGAAAATGTATTTTCTATATAGTGCAGGCCATATGCGGTCCGCAAATTGCGGAATGCACATCGTCGATGTCCGTTTTATGCGGATCCGTGGATCCGCAAAACACTTGTGGACGTGTGAATGGGGTCTTACACTGGAGGCCCATGTCCACCGATGCCCTGCTGTTCTAGGCAGACACGGGTGTTGCTCTACACCACTGTTTCTTGTGTGTATTTGGGCTTGCATTTATTAAACCTCAGTCAGTGGTATAGCAGGGGTTAATCCTCTCATGCTCTGCCGCATGGCTGTGTCCAATTGCTAATCAGCTGTTCCTATATATATACCTGGCTGGTTCCTTTAATCTTTGCCTGATCAACAGGTTCTGTTAGTATCTGCTAGCTTGCTAGTCCTTGCTAAAGAGCTGCAATCCATTTGTCTGTTGTGCACCGACTTCTACCCGATATCCCCTACTCTGACACTGAGCCTCCTGCCCTGAACTCTGGACTGATTTACGAATTTGCATTAACTCTGTTTCAGTCTTGATCACAAGCATTGCCTGATCCCTTGGTGCTTCACTGGTGTCTCTGATCCCCACAGCTCAGCAGCCAACAATTCCAGTTTGTTTGGCAGAGTGGGTCCACTCCCACAGCTGTAACTGGATTTATGTGGTCAAGAACTCAAGGTGTTATGTCCACCTTGCGGATCAATACATTTTGATATTTTTTCCTTTGATCTATTTTTTCTTTTTTATAAAGCATTTTGCGCTTTATAAACACACGACAATGTTTGTTCAGCCTTTACTCACCAGGAAATACATGAAGCATATAAAATTGGCTTAGAATTTCAATCTTTTGCAACCTTATTCTGAACAGTGATTGTTGTAAAGCTACATAGGCAAGTTACCTGTAAACTGCTTCGAAAAATTCTTTTGAAGATATTCCAAAAGGCCTTTCATACTGACATTTTCCTTCTCTAAAATATAATAAAGAACATTATTTTGTCAGATTTAGAGTAGACAAAATGTTTCACTTTTACATTCAGTTATCTTGGATCTCCATTTATCAAGTCAAGCATCAAAGTTAGAAAGCGTTTTCCAGTATCCTCAAGATAGGTCATCAATATCTGATTGGTGGAGGTCTGACATCAGGCATCTTCACTGATAGGCTGTTTGAAGAGACTGCTGCCTCTTCCTAGGCCTGTGACATCACATTTAATCTGTTACAAGGCCTAGGCGCAGCTTAGTCCAATTCAAGTGAATAGGCCTGTCCTGCAATGCCAAGCACAGCTGTTATGCAATGGAGGGCACTGTGCTTGGTAAGCTGCGATGAGACCAGTTCAACAGGGGACTAAAATCAGGAAAACAATTTTTTCGCCTATCTTTGGATCAACTTTGCAGGAAAATAGGCTAAACTGGATGAACATATATTTTTTCAGCCTTACAAACTACATGAACATGTGTCTAAGTTAACATCATCTCTAGGATTAGTAATTGTGTCTCAGTCTCCTCTCTATGCTTTACTGACCCAAAATAATAAAGGAGAACATAGAGTGTGCAGCGCTCTGCACCAAAACATGACAAAATGCAAAGATTATACACAAATGTGTACAAGAATGTAGGATTAGGGTGTAACGTGTGACTTATCTTCCCCCTGCTCACTTTGTAACTCTGCTTTGATTTCTTCTGCAGGGCACTATAACTATATGAAGCAGGACATATTTTACATATCTGAATAACATTTCTCAATACCACCTTCTGATGTCAGAACCTGATGACTATACATAAATTTTGCCAAAGGTCTAAGTCAGGCATCAGCAACCTTCGGCTCCCAAATGTTGTGAAACTACAATTCCCAGCATGCTCCATTCATTTCTATGTAAGTTCTTAGAAGAACAGAGCAACTATGCATGTTGGGAGTTGTAGTTTCAAAACAGCTGGGAGCCAAAGGTTGCCTACCCCTGGTCTAAGTATAAATCTTCATTACATAACCCAGCACAAAAGGAATAGTCATTCCTCCAGCATCATTGTTGTTCACAGCTCATTCTGTGTGCATACATAGACACTCCATCTAGTGGCTGACTTTCCTGTCAGTATTTTGTCCTTCTGCCATTTCCATCCCTCCACTTTAGGATAGAGGCATGCTGGGAAGAAAAGCCTCATTTACATTTTATTGACTGAGCTGTGAGAAAACACATCATTTTCCATCGTCCCATGTGGCGGCTTTGCTGGTAAGGATACGGACTCACCTTGCACCATAGCTGGTGGTACCAGCCACACAGACTGTTTCCAGCAATAACCAGCTACACTTTCTCAAGTTATAATCAGCAGACTGTCTTTCACGTGGTCATCCATGTTAGTATCTTATGCTTCAGCCATTTTGTTAAATGGCAGGCGGGGATGGGGACAAGCCTCCCTAGCACGAGTACCAGGGAACAGCAGCAGCGGTGGTGCGTGGACCAGGCGCACTGCAGGGAGTGGGGAGCAGGGTAAGTATATTCCCTCTGAGGGGCCCAGCACATGGGGGGGGGGGGTGGCTTTTGTATGATATTATATAACCCCTTTAAGGCTCAGCGCAAAAACCTTCTCTAAACCTACTGTATCTGCACCTTGTGTCCTGTGGGCTCCCTGTGACTGCAGGGCACAACCAAATGACATGCTTGTGTGGTGCTTGTGAGGTGGCCGTGCTGTGTTCAATTACCACATGGCTGTCTGGGCCATAGAGGGCTCTAGTTAAACTAATAAAGACAACATTGTTTAGGTGGTCTGCATTGTTAATGGGGGAGGGGGGGTGGTGGAGTATAGATTGAGAACCTGAGTCCAAATTAGCAGTATCTTACCCCTTAACAGTGACCTTCACAGATCCCCCATAACAGTGTGTCATCCACAGATCCCCCATAACAGTGTGTCATCCACAGATCCCCCATAACAGTGTGACATCCACAGATCCCAAATAACAGTGTCATCCACACATTTCCCATAGCAGTGTCCTCCACAGACCCCCCATATCAATGTGTCATCCACAGATCCTTCATAACAGTGTCCTCCACAGATCCTCCATAACATTGTCAGAAACAGGTCCCCCCATAACAGTGTGTCATACACAGGTCCCCCATAACAGTGTCGTTCACAGATCCCCCATAACATTGTGACATCCACAGGTCCCCCATAACAGTGTGTCATCCACACCTTCCCCATAACAGTGTGCATGCGCAGCATTATCTCCATTCACTGCTAAAAATAGCAAAGCCAGTGATCAGCTATTATTTGAACACTCATAGCATAATGGAGGATGACCGTGCATGCACAATGTGCTCTCAATAGTCAACTTATGCTGACTATTTTCAATGTGTCTTTTGGTTGTTTAATGAATATGTGTTAATAAAGGATGATGTTATTCTATTAAGTAGAAGTATATGGCTCCATTTTTTGTTGTGGTGTAGAAAATACTCTGTGTAAACATATCAGCAGCTTACAGTTGAAAGGCTAAAGAGATATAATGTGGCATTCTACACTCAGCTGCTGTGGTTGCAACCGCTGTCCGTGCCTATGTGTACAAAGTTCTGTCAAACTGTTTCAAATCAATTTTGCACAGGGAAACACCTTTCACAGAATTTATGTAGAACAGGATTCGGTAGGGGAGGTTATAGCCTGGGTAATAGGAACAACCCTATTACATTTTGCTGCACTGACTGGAGATCCAAATTACCAATATCCAGCTCTGTAATTCCAGCAAACCATTCTTGTTTTTGGGCTGTTTGATACAGGCATTTAACAGGGTTTATTACAAGGAAATATTTCTACAGTATGTCTTATTTGCCCCTGTGCGGTGCAATTATATGTTGTAAAGCTCTCTTTACTGTGTATTAGTGGCAAAAGAAACTTATTTTTGCCATTCAGCAGTGTAGTTATATGTTGAAAAGCCTTTTGTAGAGTGTATGGCCCCTTTCACACGGGCGAGTTTTCCGCGCGGGTGCAATGCGTGAAGAGGACGCATTGCACCCGCACTGAATCTGGACCCATTCATTTCTATGGGGCTGTGCACATGAGCGGTGATTTTCACGCATCACTTCTGTGTTGCGTGAAAATCGCAGCATGCTCTATCTTGTGCGTTTTTCACGCAACGCAGGCCCCATAGAAGTGAATAGGGCTGCGGAAAAATCGCAAGCATCCGCAAGCAAGTGCGGATGCGTTGCGATTTTCCCGCATGGTTGCTTAGCAACGGGACCCGATCTTTATTATTTTCCCTTATAACATGGTTATAAGGGGAAATAATAGCATTCTTAATAAAGAATGCATAGTAAAATGAAGTGGAAGGGGTGAAAAATAATAAAAGTTAACTTACCTTAGCCACTTGATCACGTAGTTGCGATCTGTCCTCTCTTTCCCTGCATCAGCTAAGATCCCAAGGACCTGTGATGACGTCACATCACATGGTCGAATCACATGGTCCACCTTACCATGGTGATGGACCATGTGATTGGACCATGTGATGTGACGTCATCACAGGTCCTTTAGTTCTTAGCTGATGCAGGGAAAGAGAGGACAGATCGCAACTACGCGATCAAGTGGCTAAGGTAAGTTAACTTTTATTATTTTTAACCCCTTCCACTTCATTTTACTATGCATTCTTTATTAAGAATGCTATTATTTCCCCTTATAACCATGTTATAAGGGAAAATAATCAATTCTCCAGAATACCCGTAACCGGACTTCAGTGATGAAGTCCGGCTTTGGGTCTGGGTACCAAACATGGCGATTTTTCTCACATGCGTGCAAAACGCATTACAAACGTTTGCACCCGCACGGAAAAACGCGCATATTCCCGCAACGCACCCGCCTCTTGTTTGACGCCCGTGTGAAAGAGGCCTATAAGTGGAAAAAAATAAGGGCCTATTTGCCGTTCAGCATTGCAGTCATATGTTGTAATGCCCTTTTTGTTTATTAGCTTATTAGCTGTTGTGTGTTGAAGTGAGAAAATTACAGACTTTTCCGTATGCCTCTCACAATGGCACTTCAGCAGGAGGGTACCCCGCCCACAGGGACAGGAAACGACATAGAAAGCAGAAGTTTAAATGCCTCCTCCCCATTACCTACTCCAGTCGTTTCCTGTACCTTGGGATGAGTGGAAAGCTGGCAGGCTCCCTCCTGCCGAAGTTCTATGCGCCCAGCCTGCGGTAAGTATTCCCTGCTTGTCAAGAGGGCTGTGGCAGAGCTGCGGACGTTGGGGGCGAGATATGGTCTCCCACCGCATGCTTATGGCATAAGTCCTGAGTTCAGGCTGCCCCGGATGGTGCACGGGCTCAGAGGAAGCCAGTTGCAGGGCCAGAAGGCGCGCGGGATCTCTGGGCCGAGATCTCGCGAGATCCGGTCATGTGACCATGGCCGGACCATGTGACGCGCCGGCAGGTCATGTGACTAGGATATAGTTCAAATTTAGCTGCGGGAAGCTGCAAAAACGCCGCAGAGTGTCTCCAGCAAAGGAGAGTGGATGCTTCATCATGTCTCTGCAGCAGTAGAAGCCTTCTGATGCCCCTAAGGCTCCCAGTCCGGTAAGCCTCCTCCTCTGGAGTAGTTTATATATATTTTATCACCTGTGGGATTTGGTTTTGTAATCCTTTTAATCCTTGTAATCCTTGGTTTTGTACTTGCAGAGTAGAGAATCTGGAAGGATTAGGGAATCTGCACAGAAGAAAAAATGTGCTATTTGTAAAAAGCAACTGGCAGAACATGTGCAGAAAGTGTACTGACAAAATAATGGCTGAAGAGTCCACTTCTCTAGTGGAAAATATACGATCCATTATAAGAGAAGAAGTAAGTTCTGCAGTGGAAGCTAAAATGGCGTCTTTTCCACAAAACCCTTCCACTTCAAAGATGGTCATGGAACCCCAGATAGAAAGGGATATGGAGGACGAACGATTTTAAGGATTCGTCGGACTCTGGATCCTCCTCTGATGAGGAAGTCAGCGGTCCGTTATGCTCATTAGAAGACACTGACGGACTCCTGAAAGCTATAAGATCAACTCTGGATATTAAAGAATCTAGACAGTCTCAGTCGGTTCAGGATCAGATTTTCAAAGGGCTCGGTGATAGGAAGAGGAGAGTATTCCCCATCCATGACAGAATCCGAAAACTTATAAAGGACGAGTGGAAGGACCCAAAAAGAAAATATCCCTTTAGTGAGGAAGATTCGGCTCTTTGGGATAAAACACCAAGGGTTGACGCCCCTGTTGCGCGAATCTCCAAAAAGGCAGCATTGCCTTTTGAAGATTTCGGCTTATTAAAAGAGGCTATGAATAAAAAATGTGAATCCGTACTTAAAAAATTGTGGGAATCCAATACCGCTATGTTGAGGCCTAGCATAGCTGCCACATATACGGCTAGATCTCTGTCTCTTTGGCTCTCTCAGCTAGAGGAGCACCTGGTCTCTGGCACCCCCAGAGAGGTTATTCTGGCCTCCTTTCCGGTTTTGAAACAGGCCTCTAACTTCCTGGCAGACGCTTCTGCCGATCTTGTAAAGTTATCAGCTAGATCAGCGGCTCTTTCTAATACGGCAAGGAGATCAGTCTGGTTACGCTCCTGGTCAGGCGATACTGCTTCAAAGAATAAGCTCTGCAGTATCCCTTGTGAAGGAGATCGTCTATTCGGTTCCGTCTTAGACGATATTCTTGAAAAGGCCTCTGATAAAAAAAAAAAAAAAAAAAAAAAGAGTCCAGGTTTTTCCAACAGCTCCGTTCCTTTCGTCTCCCAAAAAGGGTAAACAGGACCGTAGAAAAAAGGATTCCTCTAGTTCTTGGCAGTCCCCAAAGAGGAGAGGTAGGAATTTCCTCTTTAGCCAGGATAAGTCTACAAAGCAGTCCTCCCAATGATGCCATGGGCCTGGTGGGGGGGAGCTTGAAGGAGTTTGTCCTTTCCTGGGAAAAAATTTCAAACATAGCCTGGGTCCTAGACATAATCCGTTATGGATACCAGCTGGAATTTTGCACTTCCCCTCCAGACAGATTTGTAATAAACAGAAAATTGAAGTCAGATCACAGTCTCCTAGAGTCTCAAATTTCCCTTTTGTTAGAAAAAAGAGCGGTGGTTCCAGTTCCAGTAGACCAGGAAGGAAGGGGATTCTACTTCCCAATTTTTCTCGTAAAAAAACCAAATGGCTCCTTCAGAGCAATAATTAATCTAAAGATACTCAACAAGTATATAAAATACAAAAAGTTCAAGATGGAGACGGTAAGATCTACAGTGAACCTCTTAACTCAAAACTGTTCCATGGTAACACTCAACCTGGTGGACGCCTATTACCATGTTCCGATCCATCTGAAACATCAAAAATATCTACGTTTCACCGTTTTCATGGGAGAGCATCTTCTCCAGTTTCAGGTGTTACCTTTTGGCTTGGCCTCAGCACCCAGAGTGTTCACAAAGATTATTGCAGAAATCTCAGCTTTTTTCCACCAGAAGGGGATAAACTTCATACCCTATTTGGATGATTTTCTCATTACAGCAGCCTCCCAGACTCAGTTGCAGTTCCAAGTGCAGTTTGTCCTAGACACCTTAAAGACCCTAGGTTGGAAACTAAATCTGGAGAAATCAAATCTATCACCCAGCTGAAAGATGACCTTCCTAGGTATTCTTCTGGATTCCAGCCAGATGACCTCTTTTCTTTCAGATCAAAAGATTCGAGACATCAAATCAAAGATTTCCATCTTTTTACGCCAGGGAAAGGTCACGTTCCGAAGATATATGAAAATTCTGGGGCTCATGACCTCTAAGATTCCTGCGGTGAGATGGGCCCAGAAATTCCTGCTAAAACAGTGGAACAAGAGCATTTTCTCCCTGGAAAAAAACTGTTACCTTAAGTCCAAGGGTCCCTTGGAAGCTCTCCAATCAGATAGTGGTAACAATAGACGCAAGCGGAGCAAGCTGGGGAGCCCATTGTCAGGGTCAGCTGTTACAGGGGTCCTGGGATGCAGAGACCCTTCCCCTTTCCTCAAACGCCAAAGAGCTTCTGACCGTGTATATGGCCCTAAAAGCCCTGACTCTAGTCATCCGAGGACAAAACGTCAAGATCCTCTCCGACAACTCCACCACGGTGGTATATCTTAACAAACAGGGGGGCACAAGAAGCAGTTCCCTTTGTCAGATAGCATCTCGGATCTTTTCTTGGGCAGAGTTAAACATCCAATCCATAACCGCTGTCCATCTAAAGGGGGACAAGAACACACTGGCGGACTTCCTGAGCATCTGCAGCAGGTGGGGAGTCCCGATAATAGACCTTTTTGCTTCTCAAAAGAACAAACAGGTGGACCTTTTCTATTCCCTCTCGGCGAAGGACCATCCGGTAAGAGTGGATGCCTTGGCAGGTCCTTGGCCGTTCTTCTTTATGCGTTCCCCCTTTCCAGCTCATACCAAAGGTTCTGGCAAAGATTATAGAGGAACGAGCCCATGTCATCCTAGTGGCACCATACTGGCCCAAAAGGCCTTGGTTCTCCCTTCTTCTGAACCTCTCCAACGGGGACTTCTGGACCCTTCCACAGTTTCCAGACCTCCTCCATCAAGGCCCAGCTCGGCATCCAGCAATCTGCCGACTAAAATTGACAGCTTGGAATTTGAACGTTCCATTTTGAAGTCCAGGGGCTTCTCTGATGCAGTTATGACTACCCTGCTCTCTAGCAGAAAGCAAGTAACTTCCAATATCTACTTGGAAAACCTTTCTTTCATTTGCCAAGGAATCCTGGAATCCATCTCTTCCTCCAGATATGAAGGTAATCCTAGACTTCCTTCAGAAGGGGCTAGATAAAGGTCTTCGTGTCAGTACCATCAAGGTCCAGATTTCAGCCCTTAGTGCCTTCTTGGATATAAGATTGGCGGATTTGGATGTGGTCAAGAGGTTCATCAAGGGAGCAAGCAGACTTTCCGTCCTTATGGACCATCCCTTTGAACCTCTTGAGTCAATCCCCCTAAGGTTGCTATCCTTTAAATCCGCTTTTCTCATAGCTATCACCTCAGCTAGGAGAGTGGGAGAGATCCAGGCTCTATCCTGCAGACCTCCATACCTATCTATCCTTCATGACAGAATTATATTGAGACATGAGCCCTCCTTACCAAACGTATTCTCAAAATTCCACTGTCAACAGGAGATCTCCTTACCCACCTTCTGCGCACAGGCAAAATCTTCAAAGGAAAGACCATTCCACCATCTGGATGTACGCAGATGCATACTTGCCTATCTGGAAGCAACGAAAGGACTGCGAAAATCCGACCGGCTTCTGGTCCAGTATGCAGGCCAAAACAGGGGGCAGGCAGCATCAAAAATTACTATCGCCTGCTGGATAACAATGACTATTGCAATGGCCTATACAGTTAAGGGTCTTTCTCCTCCACAGGGTTTGAAAGCCCATTCAACTAGAGCGATTTCCACCTCTTGGGCAGAATCCGCCTCCGCCTCCTTGTCTCAGATCTGCCAAGCTGCTACATGGTCAAGTCCTTCCACCTTTTTCAACCATTATAGGTTGGACGTTCAGTCCAATTCGGATTTGTCGTTTGGACGAAAAGTCCTGTCGGCGGCTGTCCCCCCCTAATGGATTCCTTTGTTATTCGTCCTGCTGAAGTGCCGTTGTGAGAGGCGTACGGAAAAGATGATAATTACTCTTACCGGTAATTGGATTTTCCGTATAGCCTCCACAATGGCACTGAGTTTTTTCCCACCCATTGTTTGCCTGTATTCTATTGTCTATTATAACTTGGTTTATATCTCCCTACGAATAAACTTATGAACTTCTGCTTTCTACGTCGTTTCCTGTCCCTGGGGGCAGGGTACCCTCCTGCTGAAGTGCTGTTGTGGAGGCTATACGGAAAATTCAATTACCGGTAGAGTAATTATCATCTTTTCTGGGGTGTTTTAATTTCCTTTATTTATTTATTTGATCTAACACTCTGTGGCTCATTCTGTGGTCTCCTCATGTTGCTGCCTGCTCCTCACTATGTCAACTTGCCGCTCTGTGGCCTCCTGATGTAGCTGCCACCTTCAGACTCTGTCATTGCACCACTCTGTGGTCTCCTCATGCTGCTTTCACCTCACCACTATGTCATTGTGCCACTCTGTGGACTTCTCATGCTGTACCCACCCTCCCCACTTCATGACTGGGCCACTATTTTGCCTTTCAGCCTGGCTGACATCATCATTTATTTAACTTTTCTTCTGATCTGTCAGAAGGAAGGAAAAATGAGACATGCAAATTTTTCATTCATGTGTCATCTCTGTTTTAGATCCACTCCTGTTTTTTTTGGGCATCAGCAATACTGATGGCTCTTTGACCAAATGATGACCGAGGGAAGGCGTATGTCTCTACAGACAGGATCCGTTTTTGGGGGTTTATGTTCTGACGGATCAGAGGAAGGGCAAATTAATCAGTGACGTCAACACAAACTTACTGCTGACACCCTCTCCACTCTGTCGGGGGGGGGGGGGGGGCTCTACTAGTATAAGCGTTTAATAGAACAGGTTCTGTAGACATCTATGTGGAATCAGCTGCTAATGGTGTAAAAGGAGTGCGATTCTTCTTTACACTAACATTGACCTGTAAGGCTGAGTTTATACTGAGTCATTTGGTCAGTTTTTGCCCAAATAAGTGAAGTGAGCAGTGATTCTAATAGCAACGCCTGTCATCTGCATGTCATACTGACTCACAGTATTATTTCACTACCAAAGCAGACTCCCTATGCATGTTACTGCAAGGTACAGTGTTCTACACCACTATAAAGGCTCTTAGCAGCCAGGAAATATCCTTTTTTTTACGTGATTTGCCACAAATAAATTCGGATCGAAGCAAATATTTTCGGAAGATTCCGCTAACCGAATTTTTAGGAAATTCGCTCATCTCTAATTATGAGTCCTTCTGCTACACCCTGTAGGGTCAGGGGCCTGGGCTGCTAATGACTGGGACTAGCAAATAGTGGTTGTAGTCTTGTGGAGATACTGCTGCTTCACTGGGCACTTTCTGACTGGCTTGCCTCACCTCAGAAACAGCCAGCAGAGGACCTTGGTTCTTTTGTAATCCCTCCCTCCTCCTCTTAGCTTTTTTCATCAGTGCTTCAGAGGCCCTTCCCCTTGTGATTTCATTGGTGGCAGTGGCGGCTGCATCACAGTGGGAGAGGGAGGGACGCTCTCTCCCTCTTTCTTCACTGTGTGGCCGACGAGTACAAGGAGCGCGGCTGGCAGCTGTGCAGACTAGCTGGCCACTGGCTTCCATGGACGTTCAGCTCAGGGAGCCTCCTTCCATGTTGGGGGCCCTGGGCAATTGCCCAGTTTGCCCACCCCCCCTCTAATGCCCGCTCTGGTCCTGGCTTATACATATCTACTGTATATATGTGTATTATACATACTGTACTATGTCTTCACCACACTGAGATCTGCTCAGAAAGCTAAAAAAACATATTGCTGCTTTATTCAAAGGCACAGTATATGATTATACAGACCCCAGTGAAATGGGTCAACTTATAAGCATAGAAACAACACATATTTCTGTTTGATTTTGCATGTAGAGATCCCAGATTTGACTCTCAGGTGAGACTTTTAAGTTTTTTCCTTCAGATATTTTTTTTCTTTCACAATTATCCCATAGGAAAAGTCTATATGCTTATCATATTGAGAATAATGTTTTTTTTTTTTTAGAAAGCTAATAAATATTACTGGTTTCTTTATGATCATATTTTATGTCTGTGAATAAACCAATAATAGGTCTTATAAAAAAAAACACTATTCTCAATATAGTAAGGTATTATTATTATTTTATAGCCTTTTAATATGGTTTTAAAATACCTGTTTTTTCTATGCTTTAAGCTGACACATATAACTGGGGTCTGTATAATCATATACTGTGCCTGTGAATAAAGCAGTAATATGTAGATTAGCTTTCTGAGCAGATCTCAGTGTGGTGAAGATATAGTACAGTGTGTATAATACACATATACACAGTAGATATGTATAAGCCAGGACACAACTCTGCCCTCAGCCTGATGTCTAGCCCTGTCAATAAAGTGGAGGGGGCATGTGCTCAAGGGTATAGATGAGCAAATTTCTCAAAATTTTGATTCGGTCGGTTCGCCAAATTTTCCGAAAAGATTCGATCCAAATTTATTTGTGGTGAATTGCATTAAAAAACAGCTATTTCCTGGCTGCAGAGAGCCTGTATAGTGGTGTAGAACACTGCGCCTTGCAGTAACACGCATAGGGAGTCTGCTGTGGTAGTGAAACAATACTGTGAGTCAGTATGACATGCAGATGACAGGCGTCTCTCTTAGAATCACTGCACACTTCACTTATTTGGGCAGTCAAAGGGCCAAAACTGACTAAATAACTCAAGTGTGAACTCAGCCTTACAGGTCGATGTTAGTGTCAAAAAGAAGCGCACTCCTTTTACACAGTTATTAGCTGATTCCACATAGATTTCCACAGAACCTGTTCTATTAAATGCTTATAAAAGTAAAGCCCACCCGACAGAGGGGAGAGGGTGTCAGCAGTAAGTTTGTTGACATCACTGATTATTTTGCCCATCCTCTGATCCGTCAGAACAATAACCCTCAAAAAATGGATCCCGTCTGTTGAGCATCCGCCATCACTCGGTAAGCATTTTGTCAGTAATCCATCAGTATTGCTAAAGCCAAAAAGTGGAGTGGATCCAAAACAGAGATGACACGTAAATGGAATATTTGCATGTCTTCTGTGTTTTGTACCCACTCCTGCTTTTGGCTACCAAATCATAAGCCCGATGGGACCATGTCATACAGGCCTAACAGATGCTACATAGACAGGATTTTTCCTTCCTTCTGACAGATCAGAAGAAGGTTCAAATAAAAGATGATGTCATCCAGGCCAAAAAGGCAAAATAGTTTCCCAGTCATGGAGTGTTAAGGTGGCAGCAGCATGAGGAAACCACAGAGTGGCCCAGTGACAAAGTGGTGATCTGGCAGCAGCATCATGAGACCACAGAGTGGCCAGTGATATAGTGGTGAGGTGGCAGAAGCATGAGAAGACCACAGAGTGGCCCAGTGACATAGTGTTGAGGTGGCATCAGCATGAGGAGACCACAGAGTGGCCCAGTGACATAGTGGTGAGGTAGCAGCAGCACGTGAAGACCACAGAGTGGCCCAGTGACAGTGTTGAGGTAGCAGCAGCATGAGGAGACCACAGAGTGTTGATGTGGCAGAAGCATGAGGAGACCACAGAGTGGCCCAGTGACATAGTGGGGAGCTGGCAGCAGCATGAGCAGACTGCAGAGTGGCCCAGTGACATAGTGGTGAGGTAGCAGCAGCACGTGAAGACCACAGAGTGGCCCAGTGACAGTGTTGAGGTAGCAGCAGCATGAGGAGACCACAGAGTGTTGATGTGGCAGAAGCATGAGGAGACCACCGAGTGGCCCAGTGACATAGTGGTGAGCTGGCAGCAGCATGAGGAGACCGCAGAGTGGCCCAGTGATAGAATGGGGAGGTGGCAGCAGCATGAGGAGACCACAGAGTGGCCCAGTGATAAAGTGGGGAGGTGGCAGCAGCATGAGGAAACCACAGAGTGGCCCAGTGACATAGTGGTGATCTGGCAGCAGCATCATGAGACCACAAAGTGGCCAGTGATATAGTGGTGAGGTGGCATCAGCATGAGAAGACCACAGAGTGGCCCAGTGACATAGTGGTGAGGTAGCAGCAGCACGTGAAGACCACAGAGTGGCCCAGTGACAGTGTTGAGGTAGCAGCAGCATGAGGAGACCACAGAGTGGCCCAGTGATAGAGTGGGGAGGTGGCAGCAGCATGAGGAGACCACAGAGTGGCCCAGTGACATAGTTGTGAGGTGGCAGCAGCATGAGGAGAACACAGATTCACAATTCACCGTAGAAAGTCAATTAAGACGTATTCTTTTTCCTATTTCTACACCTCAAAAAAAGAAATATAACAAATCAACTGCAGAATCGCTAATGGGACGTACGTATATTTCCTTTTTATACACCACGTAAATGGCTGTAGTACAATGTTACTTCACCGCTGAATGGCAATTAAGACATATATTTTTCGCTTTTTTTCCCTATTAATAAACCCCCTAAAAAGAATAAAACAATGTAAAATCAACGCAGAATGGCTAATAGGATGTACGTATCTTTCCTATTAATACACCCTGTAAATGGCTGTAGTACAATGTAACTTCCCCGCTGAACAGCAATTATGATATATTATTCCTTTTTTTTGCCTTTTAATAAACCGCTTGAAAAAGGTAAAACAATGTAAACAATGTAAAATCACCACAAAACGGCTAGTAGGACGTATGTATATTTCCTATTAATACACCCCATAAATGGCTGTATCACACAGAACTTGCGCCCCAATCACAAGCAAGGTTTTCCGGAATTAGTGATGTATTATATAGCGCAAACAACCTTAAAGCAGCAGTATAACTGCAATTTGGATCCCCAATTAGTGCAGCAAGGTGTAAAAAAATCGCTCCTATTACCCAGCCTCTACACTCTCCTATTGCACAGGTTCTCCTTTTATAGTGTAGATAATGCCTCCCTATTCTTTTTACTTCACCTTGACTAATCTTTCCTTGAACTTGTAAATCCAAAATGGCTGAGGCTATTTAGAGGACTGTGACATCACAGGGGCTGGCTGCTGAATAGCTGCATGCATGGCATTGTGGGTGATCCCTCATTCCCAGATTTATTTGCTCCATGTACTAACACATGCAGCAGCCATTTTATTTGGTGCGAATTAAATTTTCCTGAAATTCAGATCGAATTTCACTTCGTCAACTTCGATTCGCTCATCTCTACTCAAGAAGTGTTACCTTCATGGCTTAGAATATTCAATTCCGCCTCTGAGTGCTCAAATTGCTTATTTGCATATGAATAAAAATGCAGATATCTCTGCAGCTGTTTAGCATACAAAGATAATAAATGCATAGTTTTAATCAGCATGATGAGCCCTACCAGCCAGTATGTCTTGTTTAATAGGGTTGATCCTGGTGACAGAACCTCTGAGGATAGGCAGCACTGGTGCAACAGAGCGACAACAAGAACCGAATAAGCAGAACTGTAGAACTGATGCAGCAACTGAATAGAGGATTGGAATAGCGGAGTAGATACAGCAGGGTAAGGTCGTGTAGTTGATGTTGCAGAGTGGAGTAGCAGGTGCCAGAAATGAATAAATAGAGTTAAAAATGCTTGATACACTGATAAACAGAAATGCTGAAGACTTTCTGAATCAATAGGCAGCCACCACTGCCTGAGCCAGGTTAAAAAAAAAGAGGCATAGTTAATACGCATTCTTAAGGATGCATCCTTCTTCCCAAAGAAGGACCCCACTCCTGAGGAAGAAGCAGATTTTCATATAAATTCTCTCTCCAGAGTTTTCTGAGGCAGACATGACCTCCACCTCAGGCAGAGACAAGGGATATACTCTTCCTTTAGGTAGTTCCTTACTAGGAAAGAGAGGAATCGCACACACACACACACACAAAAAAAAACACAACAACGGGGAGCAGTATCACCCTTTTGTTTTAAAAGTATGTCTACTAGGGCCTAGTAAGGAGGAGGAATGCCAGAATTCATGGAGACATAACTGAAAAGCAAGGTATAAGGCTGAGGAAAGCATTGAAAACAAGATGAATGCCATTGGGTAATTTGGTTGACTGAGACAAATTCAGTTTTAGCCGTTACAATCCCTGGAGCAGCACTGAAAAGCGAAGGTTAGGTAGATTTTAGTAGACTTGACAGTCCGGAGTGCAATAACAGAGTTGAGGTGCAAGGTCAGATTAACAGAGTTGAGTTGATACAGGTCATCTTTGTGGTAACCTGACAAGATGGAGAAAGAGAACAGCTAGCCAGAGAGGAGGAGAGCATAAACCTCATTAAGGACAGGTGAGTAACATGACAGAGGTGGTTAAGGTTCTAGGATAGGTCATCAATATCATTTTGATGGAGGTCCATTCATTTGACTTTGATTCACACAACACTATTAATCATCAATCCTGAGGACAGGTCAATATCTAGAACCTGGATAACCCCTAAGTATGCAATGCCACAATCTGTAGTATATTTGAACAGACCTTACCTTACAGCTTGTGGCAAGAAGTGCCAGCACATATATGTGGTTTTGGAATAAAACATCATCATGTGATAAAGTGTCTTAGGACTTGATTTGACCAAGTACATGGTGGAAACATCAGTATTGGAATAATAACCTTAAAAGAAAAAGAATGTATAAATTGTCCTTATCACACAACTGCATGTAAACATTGTGTGTGCCATGTAAATACCAATTTTATCAATTACTATTGGAGCTATAAACACATTATATGAAAAAAAGTCTTCTAATGCAGAACCTGAAATACAGTACACAATAACCAATATTTACTATGAGCCAGACATAATAGACAGGTGTCTGATCAGTGGTGGGATCCCAGCTGTAACTGCATTGGTGAAAATCCTGACCGCTTGGCCCCCGAATGGCTGAAAAGGCAGCCCGAGACCTTACAAAGGCTTCAAAAGTTGAAGACCCATAGTTGGAAAAAAATAAAGTAATAAAAATAAAATAAAAAATGTGTTTTATATAAATAAATAAAAAGTTTCAAGTAAAAAATAAACATAATTTTGCCTCAAGCCATATAAAATTGAAAATAAAATAGACATATGTAACTCAAAATGGTAATAATGAAAATGCCACCTCAGCCAGAAAAAAACAAGTCCTCACACAAGACCCCTCAACAAATTTTATAAAGGGTGTAGTTTCTAAAAAGGGGTCACTTTTTGGGGGTTTTCCCTGTAGAGGTACTTCAGAAACTTTTGAAATGTGACATGGTGCAAAAAAAAAAAAAAAACATTCAAGCAAACTCTGCCTTACAAAAGCCTTATGGCACTCCTACCTTGTTGAGCCCTGTCATGTGCCCATACAACTAGTGTTTAGCGCGAATATTCAAATAGTGAATTTTATTTACGAATATCGGCACTTCGCTAATTCGTGAATATTTAGAATATAGTGCTATATATTCGTAAAAACGAATATTCATTTTTTTTTGTTGTTTTTTCAATCTGAACCCAAGAATAAGATACCATTAACAAAGATAGAGAATATAGTGCTATATTCTCTATCTTCATTAATTCTAGCAAGCCAACCAATAGGAAATTTATAGCCCGTTCAAAGATACATTCGCAGTATGCGAATATTACATTACGTAATATTCGCGTACTGTGAATGAAACTTTGAACAGGGTATAACTTTCCTATAGGTTGGCTTGCTAGAATTAACGAAGATAGAGAATATAGCGCTATATTCATATTCATTATCTTTGTTAATTAAAGGAAGCCAAGTAAACTTGCCTATACACAGCTCTAAGTTGGATGCGCAAAGCGAGAATTTTAAGTAATATTAGTCGCATTGCGCATCTAACTTAGGTATATGCAACTTACTTTACTATTGTTTGGCTGGGAAGAATTAACGAATATGACGAATACGAATATAGCGCTATATTCTCTATATTAGCTATTTTTAGCAAGCCAATAGGAGAGTTGACTGTACCCAGCTCTAAGTTGGATGCGCAATGTGAAAATATTACTTTACTTATTTTTTTTTCAATAAATAGAATACTTACTCATTATTCTATTTATTGCCAAAAATAGGCAAAGTAATATTTTTGCATTGCGCATTCAACTTAGAGCTGGGTACAGACAAGTTCCCTATGGTTGGCTTGCTAGAATTACCCAATATAGAGAATATAGCGCTATATTCGTTCTATTCGTTAATTCTAGATAGCCAACCAATAGGAAAGTTGACTTTATACCCCGTTCAAGTTCAATTTGAAATCCGCGAATAATTAAATCACATATTAATCGCGAAAAATAGAATAATGGCGAATATTCGATTTCGACGAATATATGCCGAATATTCTATCGAATATTTGAGAAATCGAATATGGCACCTCCTGCTCATCACTAAATACAACAGTTTGCGAACACATATGGTGTGTTGCTAGGATAAAATTAATAACAGATTGAGGAGTGCGTCTTCCCCTGTTACATCTTGTGAAAGTGAAAAACTTAGGGCCTTATACAACATTTTATTCGAAGAAATGACATTTTTCATTATCACAGCCAAGTGTTTCTAAATTCTATGTAATGTCTGTGAGGTCCAAGTGCAGAGTACACCATTGGTAAATTCATTTAGAGGGGTAGTTTTCAAAATGAGGGTCAATTTCTAGGGGTTTCCACTGTAGGGGTACCTCATGGTCTCTTCAGTTGCAACATAGTGCCCCAAAACCGATCCAGCAAAATCTGCCCTTTCATTTTGAGCACAGCAGTTTATGACCACATATGTGGTGTATCTGAACTACAGAACCAGGGTAATAAATAGAGATGAGTGAATCGAAGTTGACGAAGTGGAATTCGATCCAAATTTCAGGAAAAATAGATTTGCACCGAATCCGAATTTCCACAATTTTTGTGGTAACGATTCACATTTTTTCCTAAAATGGCTGCTGCATGTGTGAGGACATGGAGCAAGGATATCTAGGAAGGTGGGATCACCCATAATGCCATGCATGCAACCAATAAGCAGCCAGCCAGCCCAAGTCTATAAATAGCCTCAGCCATCTTGGATTCTGCCATTTTACAGTGTACTTAGTGCAGTTAGAGATGTCAGCAGGCGCTAGGGACAGTGCTAGAAAAAACTTCATTGTGCTAAAAAACGATTTACAAGTTCAGGGAAAGATTATTTAAGGTGTACGGAAAGAATAGTGAGGAATCATTCCACAGCATTTATGTTGAACATGGTTCAGTAGGGGAGTCTACAGCCTGGGTAATAGGAACAATCCTATTACACCTTGCTGCACTGACTTGGGATCCAAATTGCCATTATACAGCTCTGTAATTCTAGCAAACCGTTCTTGTTATTGGGGTGCAAGTGCTGTTTGATACAGCCATTAATAGGGTTTTTTTTACAAGGAAATATTTCTTTGTCTTATTTGCCCTTGTGCGGTGCAGTTATATGTTCTCAAAGCAGTTTTTGGCTTGTATTAGTGGGAAAGAAAAGGCTTATTAGCCGTTGTGTGGTGAAGTGCTAAAATTACAGCCCTTTTTGTTGTGTATTATTGGCAAAAGTAAAATATATTTGCAGTTCAGAGGTGCAGTTATATGTTCTAAAGGCTTTTGTGGCGTGTATTAGTGGAAAAAGAAAAATATATACTTGTCGTTCAATGGTGCAAAAAATGGCTTATTAGCCATTGTGTGAGAAAATTACAGACTTCTGTCGTGTATCAGTGGCAAAAGAAAAATATATTTGCTGTTCAGCAGTGCATTATATGTTCTAAAGCCCTTTTTGGCATGCATTAGTGGCAAAAGTCAAATATATTTGCCGTTCAGCGGTGAAGTTTTATGTTCTAAAGCCTTCTGTAGCATGTATAAGTGGAAAAAAATAATGGCCTATTTGCAATTTAGCGGTGCAGTTATATGTTCTAAAGCCCTTTTTTTGTTTGTATTAGTGGGAAAAAAATGGCTTATTAGCCATTGTGTGGTAAAGTGAGAAAATTACTAGTGTTGATCGAGCACCAAAGTGCTCGGGTAGAACACTTCCCGATGAACCGGTGCTCTACAGAGCACCCGAGAACAATGGAAGTCAATAGGAGAACCCGAGCATTAAACCAGGCACCCCCTGCTCTGAAAATCGGAAGGGTGTCGGGACTCTAGTTCTGACTCCATATATTGCTATTTCCATCCCAGTGTATTTAAATCTAATTTAGTCTGTATTTCAGAAAAGTTTCTGCTGGGATTTAAACTCACGACCTTCTGAATTAGAGGCAAGCAACTTATACACTGGGCTATACAACCCAATGATAAACTGTGCTGGAAAAACCTCATAGTAGTTCCTGTATCAGTAAGTATTTCTTCTGTATAGGAATACTTATTACTTTAGAGACTACTAAAAGTTTTTTTCATGCACAGTTTATCATTGGGTTGTATTGTATAGCCTAGTGGTTAAGATTCTTCCCTCTAATGCAAAAGGTTGTGAGTTCAAATCCCGGCAGATACATTTCAGAAATAGAGACTCAATTAAATTTAGATATTTTATTATGTTTTTTAGTAATTGTAAAAAATGGCACAAAATAAATGTGTAATTACTAATATATATATATATATATATATATATATATATATATATATAAAACCAAAAAATGGACTGCACTCCCAAAAGTAGCGTGAAGATAAAAAACTTGGTTTATTCACACATGGTGGTACAAGGCAAGCCAAGACAAGGTTAGCCTTGTACCACCAAGTGTGAATAAACCAAGCTTTTTATCTTCACGCTACTTTTGGGAGTGCAGTCCATTTTTTGGTTTTATATTTTGGAACTAGCCTCTCCTAAGGACTTTGCACCCCGCACTTACACAACGGATGGTGCCATCTTCTATTTTGGATATATATATATATATTTATATGCAAAAATGAGGCAGCACCACCTATAAATGAATGGGTGCAGAGCTCTTGAAAGGACAAACAAATCCGAGATAATGTAGTAATAAAAATAGAGCAGCACTCCAAAAATTAATAAAAAGCAAACATGCTTCTTTATTCACCCAGAAGGCATGGCAAGTAATTACCAATTACTGCATAAAGGAGGCTGAGCCATGCGCTCTGCATGGCACACGTGTTCAATCTGGTAGTCAAGCAGTTCCTGAAGTCTTCCACCCATCTGCACCCTAAAAATGGACAGGAAACTTTGCATGCACTCCAGCCACCCGTACACAGCAAAGCACAGCCTCCTTGAGCTGCAGCGGCAGAACAGCATCCCCCAACATAGGCTGATATGCGACGTTTCCACCCTTTGGAATACCACCCTCTATATGTTGGACTGACTGTACGAACAGAGAAAGGCCATAAACGATCTTTTGATCATCCAAGCAGACAGTAGTACTCTCCTGTGTAACTTCGATGTCAGCCAGTGTCAGCTCATGCATGACACATGCCATTTGCTCAGGCCCTTTGAGAAGGCCATATTATTTGTCAGTCGCCAGGACTACGGCATGAACAATGTCATTCTGCTGCTTCATGTCCCGATGCTGGTAAATCTGGCTGGTCAGAGGACTGGAGATGTGGCACCTACATCTCATAGCCACACGAGTCCTGTGGGGGCTGAACTGGAGAAGGAGGAAGGACATTGGAGCACAAGCAATGTGTAGAGAAATGGGTGGTTTTACTACACAGGTGACAGGAGAGGAGGATCAGGAGCAGCCAGAAGCAGCTACAGAGCAATGAGGAAGACGAGGCAGAGGACCCAGACACACTGTGGTAGTATGCAGTGGAGATGGAGGCAGGGAGTCCCTCTGAGCCACTTGCACAAATGGCCTGATGCATGCTCACTTGCTTGCGTAGTGACAGCCGAATTGTCACCATTCAGCAGAGGAATGACTTCTGGCTCTCCATCTTGTTGGACCCTCGCTATCTGTCCAAAATGCGGGCCTTTTTTTAGCCCTGCTGTGAGGGAGGACAAACTGAACTACTACAGAGACATCCTATGTCGTCAGTTGGCTGCTGCCTATCTTTGCCATCGTCCATCCTCTCGCAGATCTGACCGGGGGTGCCCTCTGCGCTTACGTTCCACTGCCATGGCTGCTGGGGAGGGGTGGGGTAGCAGGAGCAGTACCAGCTCCATCAGCAGCAGCGTGAATCTACAGTCACTTATGAGCAGCTTTCTTCACCCGCATAGTGAAGAAACTACTCACCAGCAGCTAGACATAGAGCAGAACCTGAACCAGCACGTGGTGGCATACTTTGAGTGCACCCTGCCAGCTGTCATTGGCAGGCATCCAAACTGGATTTGTGCCCGCAACTGGCCGAGTTTGCCCTAGAAAATCTGTCCTGCTGTTGCCACATCCACACTATGTCATTGTGCCGCTCTGTGGCCTCCTGATGCTGCCGCCACCTGCACACTGTCATTGTTCCACTCTGTGGTCTTCTAATGCTGCTGCCACCTCCACACTATGTTACCTTGCCACTCTGTAACCTCCTGATGCTGCCGCCATCTCCACACTGTCATTGTGCCAATCTGTGGCCTCCTGACGCTGCCGCCACCTCCACACTGTCATTCTGCCACTTTGTGGCCTCCTAAGGCTGCTGCTGCCACCTCCACGCTGTCATTTTGCACTCTGTGGCCTTCTAATGCTGCTGCCACCTCCACACTAGTGATGAGCGGCAGGGGCAATATTCAAATTCATGATATTTTGCGAATATTTGGGTGAATATTCATCATAAATTCGTGAATTCGAGAATTATGGTAGACTGGGGTTTTGATTGAATTCATCGCCATAAATGTAATTTAATTAGCTAACCTTATCATAGGTCTTTTTACTGTATGGAATGCACAATATCAGATGCGTTACTATGGTTTCCAGGACACCCTGAGTCCCTGGATACTCTGCCGCATCAGTGCTCCCTCCCCTACCTCTCCATTGGTCTGCTCCGCCCCTCGTGACCGCATCACATGGCGCGTTCCCCTGGACCACATGTGACTTGATCACGTGGTCCAGACATCACGTAGAATGCCTCACTTGTGGCAGGAGGAGGCGAGGCTAAGCGGAGGGCACGCACATGGCCGACATTTAAAATGCCACAGTAATCCTTGGGCAGTTGCTGGTAAACTTCCCTATATCCTGAGCCACATTTTTTCTGGTTACATCCAATCCCACTGGTGGATGTACCTTAAACTCAGGACATAGCCCTCCCCTTATCATGGTGGATTGCTCATTTGTTTTTTCCTAATTTTCCCTCTAGTTTGAAAGGTTTGCTGTGGAACTAGGCTTACAGCTAGTTTTACCTGTCTCTAATGTGTATCCCCTGAAGAGTCCTGTGACAAATAATGGACAGAAACGTGTCACATCAGGAGTATATTTTCATGGAGAATATTAGGGAATTGTCCAAATATTGGGACAGGTTCCTAATGGGGTCGCCCCATTCGGGGTGCTCTGTGTTGGATAGGTAGGGCCATATAGTATCCCTCCATGGCAGGGTTTATTTAGGGTTAGCAAATCTCCCCACCCTGCCAACATCTCTATTCACAGAAGCATCCAGAAGCATGTATCCCTTGTCGATTTTCGGACCCTTACCTTCGTATGCTATAGGATCCGGTAAGACTGTTTAGTTTTTAATTATAGGACACATATAACCGTTCAGCTAATTTGCTTGATTACCAGCGTCATTTTTTATATTTCATGCCTTTGCACTGTGGTGTATTAGTTTGTATGTGTATTTTACAATTTAGTATTTGTGACCATTAAAAGTTAAGGATGCAAGAGGAGCATGTCACCGCTGCAGCAGTCACGTGTTCCCCCATCGACAGATGTTGACCTCAGCGCAGAAGGGAGAGGAAGAGCCAGCCTGGGAGTGACACCAAACACAGTGGCAGAGACCAGGCAAGTATGATCTCCATTGCAAGTCTGCCACTCTGGGAGGTCTATCTTACTCTTGGATAAATGCAAAATACAAGTTGGTTAGCTTTGGTAATTAAAAATTGTTAGGCTACCAGTACATGAGTAAGGTTATAGTCTTGTTTTCAGATGCAGTTTTGAAGTTAAAACCAGGTATGGTTTGGAAAACTGGAGATAACCTAAAGGACGGATTGTACTTGTCTTCTTTTTTGTGGACTTACATGTTAAATTAATGGAATATCAGTGTCCAAAAGCCTTTAATAAGTAGATTAATATCCTGAACCAAAGATTGAACACTTCAGTATGAGGGATCATTTTAGATATTCTTTCTAGTATTAAATATCAATTTTCATTGTTGATTACCAGTTGAGATGTGCTTTTAGATATTTTAACCAATCTTGTTGGTCTTCTCAATTTCATTCTCTATTCTCCACTCTATTTAGGACAATAAAATTTTTCAACCTACGTGTATTGTAAAAAAAAAAATCATAAACAAAGAAAGCAATCCCTTTGTGTTTTGTCAGGGAAGCAAAAAGTAAACTAGTACCCACCTATGAAGCAATGGATACCATAGATTAGAACTATTCAGGTTTGTCTCCGTCTACAGTATTGCCAGAGGTCTAAGTGAGGGATGTTAAATTGAGAGGTAAGTTCATCAAACAGGCAGAGTACCTAATTTAAAGATATCTGTGAAATTGTAGAGGAGAGGAGATCCAATTTCCAATGTTGCCAATTCTAGGAGATAATTAATGGCACATCCTAATGAGAAATTAGCAAATGGAGTGTCACATACCGCAGAACAGTTTTTATGAAATTGTTCCATATTTTGTAGCTAGTTTTCATAACCAAAAACCACTGATCTATTTTTATGCAAGGTGTATCTATTGGTTGAATTAAAGAAATAAGAGAGGGACCCAACCATACTTCTTCCATATCCATCCACAGCTAATTATCCGGATTATCCCACCAAGATTTTTTTATTTTTTATTTTAAGAATGGTAGTTCTCATCCCTCCCGATTCCTAATGTCTAGTAAGAATATCTGCTGTGACTAGTAGAGATGTCGCGAACATAAAATTTTCCGTTCGCAAATGGCGAACACAAAATTCCTCAGTCGCGAACTGGCGAACCGCCATAGACTTCAATTGACAGGCGAATTTTAAAACCCACAGGGACTCTTTCTGGCCACAATAGTGATGGAAAAGTTGTTTGAAGGGGACTAACACCTGGACTGTGGCATGCCGGAGGGGGATCCATGGCAAAACTCCCACGGAAAATTATGTAGTTGACGCAGAGTCGGGTTTTAATCCATAAAGGGCATAAATCACCTAACATTTCAAAATTGTTTGGAATAACGTGCTTTAAAACATCCAGTGTGTGTATACGATCAGGTATGATGTTGTATCGATCAGGTAGTGTAAGGTTTACGCCCGCTTCACAGTGAGAGACCAAACTCTGACAGACCAAACTCCCCGTTTAACGCACCGCAAACAGTCCATTTGCACAACCGTAAACTCCCCATTTGCACAAGGTTGGATACCAAGTTAGCCATGTCCCATTTCTTGTCCTCACTGACGTCATTGAAGGTCTCTTCCTCCACCCAGCCACGTACAACACCAAGGATCCCCGAAAGGTGACAACAAGCCCCCAGGGACGGCTGCTGTGGTTGGTCTTCCACCTCCTCAAAGCCACCTTCCTCCTCTGATTCCTCTTCTTCAGACTCCTCTCTCTGCATTGCCGCAGGTCCAGCAATCGACGACGACAAGGCTGCTTCTGGTGGTGATGGTGACCACAACTCTTCCTCTTCATGCTCATCTATGACCTGATCCAGCACTCTTCGCAGGGCATGCTCCAGAATAAAGCATATGGGATGAGGTCGATGATGTTGCCTTGGGTTTGACTCACCAGGTTTGTCACCTCCGCAAAATGACGCATGAGCCTAGAGCCATTGTGCATGAGCATTCAGTAACGCGGCCAAAAAATACCCAGCTCCGCAGAGGCTGTCCTCTTTTTTTTCTTAATTAAAAAAATCTGTTCTTACCAGTTTAATCTCTGTTTTGTCCACTATCAGGGGCCAGTGTATGGAATAGATTTTAGGAAACGGGAGATGGAAAAAGATGGTTGGTCGGTCCTCTTCCTTCCAACTTGGGGCACTGCGCGTGCGCCGTTTAATGTACTGTGCAACCCTATATGAGTGGTGTGTTACTTAGTACTATTCCTATCAGTTTAATCCCTGTTACGTCCCCTATCAGGGGACGTGTATCGAATAGATTTTAGGAACCGAGAGATGGAAAAAGATGATTGGTCGGTCCTCTTACTTCCAATTTGGGGCACTGCGCGTGGGCCGCGCAATATACTGTGCCACCAATACAAATGGTGTGAACTACTATTCTTACCATTTTAATCTTTGTTAAGTCCCCTATCAGGGGACGTGTATTGAATTGAATCTTTGCATGGGGAGATAGAGAAAAAAGCTTGCTCTGTCCTTCCTTTTAATTTTGGGCACTTGCAATGGAATTTGCCACCAATGCAACTAGTGTTAACTAAGTACTATTACTATCAGTTTAATCTCTGTTTTGTCCCTTATCAGGGCCAGGGCCAGTGTAGTGAATAGATTTTTGGAACCGGGAGATCTAAAATGACCCATGCTCGGTCCGCTTCGTTTGAATTTTAGGTAACTGAGCGTGCGCCGTGCAAGGTACTGTGACACCCTATATAAGTGGTGGGCAGTGGGCACAGTACAGTCTGTGGGCCTGACACACACTGGCAGGCAACTGCAATTATATTGGAGGGTAAAAATTAAATGACGTTTTTATCTGCAAGGTACTGTGCCACCCGATATGAGTGGTGTGCACACAGTACAGTCTGTGGGCCTGGGCCTCTCACACACGGGCAGGCAACTGATATATATATATATATATATATATATTGTGGGGAGTCGCTCTGGTAGACAGCGGTGCGGGTGCAGTTTAGAGGCAAAACAAGGAGTCCAGATTGTGCAACAAACAGTGTTTTATTCACACTTGCACACAAAATGAAAAACAGTCTCTTGGTGACAGTTCACACACAACGGAAATAACGTAGCCAAACAAAAACAGTCCAACACAGGTTCAGTCACCTGGGAGGTGTAGGTGCAGGTTCGCACCACGCTGTCGGCCCAGCCGCAGGAGAATCCAGCTTCAGGTAGCCAGGAACAAAATACCTCCTTACTGAGCTCTTTCCTCCTGGACAGAGAACTCCCAGCCCTGTTAGCAGCTCCAGGATAATCACACTCCCCAGACACAGCTGCTGGCTGCGTTTTATATCCAGCCCAAAACATGGACTGGACCGTGGGAGCAGCCACCCACCCTACTCTTTAGCTGCTCCCAGTAAGAGCCGGCCCGGATCGGCTTTGCAGCCATGCTATTTAACAAAGTCAAACAGCACTAGCTGCTGCAGACAAAAACCCGGCTCTCACCTCACCGAGGCCAGCAACCTCGGTGACACGTACCTGCCATCACATATGACACCTTGCACCTTACCACATACCCCCCTTTGTTCAACCCTGAGGGGTGAACACACGTGAGGCAGTGGGCGCGGGACAGGGCATCTGCGTTGCCCTGCAAGCGGCCTGCCCTGTGTTCCACGGAAAACTTGAAATTTTGAAGAGATAGGAACCACCTAGTGACCCGAGCATTCCTCTCCTTGGCCTGACTCATCCATTTGAGGGGGAATGGTCGGTCACCAGACGGAACCTCCTCCCTAACAGGTAGTAGCGGAGAGATTCGAGTGCCCACTTGATAGCCAGGCACTCCCTCTCCACTATACTATACCTGGACTCGGCGGGACTGAGCTTACGGCTCAGGAAGACAACGGGATGTTCTTCCCCGTTGACCTCCTGCGACAGTACCGCACCGAGGCCTACCTCCGAGGCGTCGGTCTGTACGACAAACTCCTTGTTGAAGTCGGGTGTCACCAAAACCGGGGACCCACACAGGGCCGACTTCAACGCGGAGAAAGCCTCCTCCGCCTTCTCACTCCAGCTAACCCTCCCAGACTTTCGCCCCTTCAACAGGTCTGTCAATGGCGCTGCTATTGTGGCAAAGTGGGGCACAAACCTCATGTAGTAACCTACAATCCCCAGGAACGACTTTACCTGCCTGGTGGTGACCGGTCGGGGCCAGTTACGAATGGCCTCTACCTTAGTTACCTGAGGTTTGATGACTCCCGCCCAATTACATATCCCAGATATTTTGTCTCCTCTAACCCTATGGAGCACTTCTTTGGGTTAGCGGTCAGTCCGGCTTTCCTCAGGGCATCCACTACCGCCTGCACCTTGGGTAAATGGCTTTCCCAGTCGGTGCTGTGGATGACTACATCATCCAAGTAGGCCGAGGCGTACCGGCGATGTGGTCGCAGCACTATGTCCATTAACCTTTGGAAAGTGGCGGGCGCCATGCAGGCCAAGGGTAACACCTTGTAGTGATACAGGCCCTGCGGGGTAACAAATGCGGTTTTTCCTTAGCCGACTCCGTTAAGGGTACCTGCCAGTACCCTTTAGTGAGGTCCAGCACAGAAAAATAACGGGCTTGTCCTAAACTTTCAACCAGCTCGTCTACTCGGGGCATGGGATACGCGTCAAACTTGGATACTTCATTTAACTTGCGAAAGTCGTTGCAGAACCGCAGCGTCCCATCCGGCTTGGGTATTAGGACTATGGGACTGGCCCACTCACTTTTCGACTCCTCAATGACCTCGAGCTTCAACATTAACTGTACTTCCTCCGCGATGGCCCGTCGCCGAGCCTCGGGTACCCGGTATGGTTTTAACCGGATCTTGGCCTGAGGCTCAGTGGCGATGTCATGTTGGATGAGAGACGTGCGGCCAGGGAGGTCGAGAACACATCCGTGTTCCGACTGATGAACTCCCTGACTTCCTGAACTTGTTTGGAAGACAGGCTGTCTGCAATTTTACCGTGGTTACTGCTTCACAGGCCTCGAACTGTGGGGCTGGACCCTTTCACCTAGAAGCCCTGGCCGGGGCTGTGGTCGTCGGCCGTGTCCCTATCTTTCCACGGCTTAAGTAAATTCACGTGGTACACCTGCTCCGGCTTGCGCCGCCTGGCTGGTGTACTTTGTAATTTACTTCCCCTACTTTCTCGATCACCTCATAGGGGCCCTGCCACCTAGCTAGGAATTTGCTGTCAAGGGTGGGTACCAGAACCAAAACCCGATCTCCCGGATTGAAGCCCCGTACCCGAGCCTGACGATTATACACCCTACTCTGGGCTTGTTGTGCTGCCTCCATATGCTCCCGGACCAGCGGCAACACCCTTTCTATCCGTTCCTGCATCTGGGTGACATACTCAATGACACTTTTGTGGGGGACAGGCTGTTGTTCCCATGCTTCCTTGGCGATATCCAACAGGCCCCGAGGGTGTCTGCCATAAAGCAGTTCGAAGGGCGAGAACCCAGTAGAGGCCTGGGGTACCTCTCGCACTGCGAACATGAGATAGGGCAGAAGCAGGTCCCAGTCCTTCCCATCTCTAGACACCACCCTTTTTAACATATTTTTTAGAGTTTGGTTAAACCTCTCAACAAGACCGTCTGTTTGCGGATGGTAAACGGACGTCCGTAACTGCTTTATACGCAACAATTTACACAGTTCCTTCATTACTTTGGACATAAAAGGGGTCCCTTGGTCTGTCAGAACCTCTTTTGGCAGGCCCACACGGGAAAACATCTCCATTAACTCTTTGGCAATGAGCCTAGCTGAGGTATGTCGCAGGGGCACCGCCTCCGGATACCGAGTGGCATAGTCGAGAACTACCAGAATGTGTTGGTGGCCCCTGGCAGAACTTTGGTACAGGCCCAATTAAATCCATAGCGATTCGCTCAAACGGTACTTCAATAATTGGCAGAGGTACCAGAGGACTACGGAAATGAGGCTGGGGGCTAGTTATCTGACAGGTTGGACAGGACTTACAATAATTTTCTACCTCCTTGAACACACTGGGCCAATAAAACCGCTGCAGTATGCGGTCCTGGGTTTTCTGCCACCCCAGGTGTCCCCAAGAACATGTTGGTGGGCAAGCTCCATGACAAGCTTGCGATACGCTGTGGGCACCACCAACTGTTCAACAGGTTCACCTCGGACTTGGTTCACCCGATACAACATATCCTGTAGAACAATAAATCGTGGGAACATTAATTCAGCCCCTGGTTTCTGGGGTTTACCATCAATTTCCAGCACATTCTCCCAGGCCCTGGTTAGGGTTTGGTCCCGGTGTTGTGCGGTCCCAAAATTTTCCCGGAGACATTGAGGTCTGCCAACTCAGGTCCCGGTGGCAAGTCCTCCGTGTCTCCCACCATTACACTCAGTGGGGTTGTCTCCCCCTCTACCGCTGGAGCAGTGGTCACCCCTACCGCCGGCCCTTCAGACTCGGGCTCCCAGGGTTCTGGCCTTCCAGCGGTATCAGGCCACTCTACTAGGGTCACCCCTGTCTCGGGTCCCTCAGATACCTTTATTGCCGGCCACAGCGCCGGAAAACCGGGAAGTCCCTCCCAAGTATTAGTTCATGTGGGAGTTTAGTAGCGACAGCCACCTCGTGGGTCCACCTACCAGCCGCTGTGGACAAAGTCACTAGTGCAGTGGGGTAGTCTTTCAGGTCTCCGTGGATGCACAGGACCCCGACTTTACGGCCAGTATACTCCACAGGCCGTACAAGGGCAGCCCTTACCAGGGAGACTAAACTCCCGGAGTCCAGCAGAGCCACCGCCAGCGAATCTCCCACCTCTACCTGACACAGGTGGTTATGGTCTTGCACCTCACGGGTGCCAGTTGCGCACAGCTTCCGTGCATACAAGGAGTGGCGACCCCCATAGTTCACCTCCATCGGCTCATCCCGATGCGGACAGTCGGCCCTGATGTGGCCTGGCTCCTGACACCTCCAGCATACCACGGGAGGCGGACTCGCAGGGGTATCTTCCGTACAGGCCGCTCTGTCGCCGGACGTCGGAACTGGGGCAGAGGCCTCCGGGGTTTGACTGACCCCTTCCCAGCAAGACTCCCCTGCAGGTTTCTGGTGGCCTCGTACCGCTCCACCAGGTCGGCCATCTCCAGGGCATTGGTGGGCGATACCTGGCCGACCCAGTGCTGGAGAGGGTAAGGCAAAGCCCTCCAGAAGACATCGGCTAACAGACGGTCGAGCATAGCAGTGGGAGTCAGTATGTCTGGCTGCAGCCATTTTTGCAACCGTTGTAGCAAGTCATAGTATTGTGGCCTGGCGGGTTCAGCCACGTTAAAGTCCCACTGGTGGACACGCTGAGCCCGGACCAAAACATTCACCCCCAGTCTTGCCAGGATCTCACCTTTCACAGTTGGGTAGTCAGCTGCTTGGTCATCTGGGAGGTCAAAAATACTTGCTGGGGTCCAGACGCCAGGAACGGAGCGACGACCTCTGCCCACTGTTCTCGGGGTAATTTCTCCCTCACGGCCACCTTCTCGAACACCGCCAGATAGGTCTCCACATCATCCGAGGGGTCATCTTAGGGATCGCGGCACGGACAGCTTTCCGGGCATCATGGGCGCGGTGGGACGCTCCTGCCGCTTGCAACGCCATCACGTGCTGTAGCAGTAGCTGGTTGGTCTCCCGCTGCTGCACGTTAGCCTCTATGAGGGCTTTCACAGCCGCCTCCATTTTGTCGGGGATCACCGGCTGCAACTTTGCCGGCTTAATATAGGACATTCACTTTTTCTCAGCAAAAACAAAGTTCGGCGTTCACGCCAGCCTCACTGCGCATGCCCGCATCCGACACCAAATGTGGGGAGTCGCTCTGGTAGACAGCGGTGCGGGTGCAGTTTAGAGGCAAAACAAGGAGTCCAGATTGTGCAACAAACAGTGTTTTATTCACACTTGCACACAAAATGAAAAACAGTCTCTTGGTGACAGTTCACACACAACGGAAATAACGTAGCCAAACAAAAACAGTCCAACACAGGTTCAGTCACCTGGGAGGTGTAGGTGCAGGTTCGCACCACGCTGTCGGCCCAGCCACAGGAGAATCCAGCTTCAGGTAGCCAGGAACAAAATACCTCCTTACTGAGCTCTTTCCTCCTGGACAGAGAACTCCCAGCCCTGTTAGCAGCTCCAGGATAATCACACTCCCCAGACACAGCTGCTGGCTGCGTTTTATATCCAGCCCAAAACATGGACTGGACCGTGGGGAGCAGCCACCCACCCTACTCTTTAGCTGCTCCCAGTAAGAGCCGGCCCGGATCGGCTTTGCAGCCATGCTATTTAACAAAGTCAAACAGCACTAGCTGCTGCAGACAAAAACCCGGCTCTCACCTCACCGAGGCCAGCAACCTCGGTGACACGTACCTGCCATCACATATGACACCTTGCACCTTACCACAATATATACAGTATATAAAAATAAAATAAAAGCAGAGTGATGTACCAGCCCTAAAAAGTTTTTTTTTCACTCATCACTTGTGCGTTGTGTGAAAATCGCAGCATGTTCTATATTCTGCATTTTTCACGCAGCCCTAGCCCTATAGAAGTTAATGAGGCTGCGTGAAAAATGCATTGCATCCGCAAGCAAGTGCGGGTGCATTGCGTTTTTCACTGATGGTTGCTAGGAGATGTTGTTTGTAAACCTTCAGTTTTTTATCACGCGCGTGAAAAACTGAACAATTGAACGCAATTGCAGGCAAAACTGAATGGGTTTGCCTGTGAAATCGCACAGTTTTCACTGAACGCATCCGCAATGCATCTGGACCTAAGGCCCCATTCACAAATCCGCAATTTTTGCCCGCATCCATACCGCAATTCTGCAGAATGGATGCGGACCCGTTCATTGTGAATGGGGCCGGACGTGATGCGGAGAGCACACTATGTGCTCTCCGAACTTCCGGGTTTCGGCCCCGAAACATCCGGCCTCGGCTCCGCAAAAGATAGAGCATCTCTATGGGGAGTGCCGGCATGGTGTGTTGCGGATCCGCAAACACACTACGGACGTGTGAATGGGGCCTAATCCGTACACGCTCATGTGAAAGAGGCTGATGAGTCTTTGAGGACTTTAGTGGACACAGAACACTAGTAGCTAACGCTTTCCCTAGAATCCCTATATTAATTCAGCAGCACTCTCCCTGCTCTAACTTAGGCCCCTTTCACACGGGGGTGATTTCCGCGTGGGTGCAATGTGTGAGGTGAGCGCATTGCACCCGCACTCAATCCTGACCCATTCATTTCTATGGGGCTATGCACATGAGCGGTGATTTTCACGCATCACTTCTGCGTTGCGTGAAAATCGCAGCATGCTCTATATTCAGCATTTTTCACGCAACGCAGGCTCCATAGAAGTGAATGGGGCAGCGGGAAAAATGCCAAGCATCCGCAATCAAGTGCAGATGCAGTGCGATTATCCCGCAAGGTTGCTAAGAGATGGGACCCGATCTTTATCATTTTCCCTTATAATATGGTTATAACGGAAAATAATAGCATTCTCAATACAGAAAGCTTAGTAAAATGTGGATTAAGGGGTTAAAAATAAAAAAATAAACTCACCTTATCGACTTGATCGGGTAGTTGCCGATCTCTCCTCTCTTCTTCAAGCATTAGTTACCAGCTAAAGGACCTGTGATGACGTCACATCACATGGTCCAATCACATGGTCCATCACCATGGTGATGGACAATGTGATTGGACCATGTGATGAACTCAGTGACCTCATCACAGGTCCTTTAGCCGACAGCTAATGAATGAAGAAGAGAGGAGAGATCGGCAACTACGCGATCAAGTTGATATGGTGAGTTAATTTTTTTATTTTTAACTCCTCCATCCACATTTTACTAAGCATTCTGTACTGAGAATGCTATTATTTTCCCTTATAACCATGTTATAAGTGAAAATAATAAAATCCACTGAATACTCAACCCGAAACCGGACTTCAGTGATGAAGTCCAGGTTCGGGTACCAAACATGCCGATTTTTCCCACGCACGTTCAAAACGCATTAAAATGCTTTGCACTCGCACGGAAAAATCGCATATCTTCCCGCGACGCACCCGCCTCTTATCCGGGCGTCTAACGTGACGCCTGTGTGAAAGAGGCCTAACACTGCAGCTTCAGAATGAATCTAAGATGGATGCTGTCCTTGCTTTTTGATAGGAGGTGGGAGGGTCGGGAAGGGAGGGTATGCTGATTGGCTGGAATGTGTCTGCTGACTGTGAGGTACAGGGTCAAAGTTTGCTCAATGTAATGTTCGCCGGGAACTGTTCGCCGGCGAATAGTTCGGGAGCTCTCTAGTGACTAGTCATTTATTGGCCCAAATATTGTTAGAGAATGCTTGTTCTATGCGTTTAAAAAGGAATTCCTTTAAAGAAAAAAATGATAACATGTGATATGATAAAAGACTAAGGCCTCTTTCACACTAGCGTTTTAGCTTTCCATCCTAGAGATCCGTCCTCGGGTCTCTAGGACGGAAAGCTACTGATCAGGATTATCCCCATGCATCCTGAATGGAGAGAAATCCGTTCAGGATGCATCAGGATGTCTTCCGTTCAGTATGTCAACGTTTTTTGGACGTTGACAAAAGCGCAGCATGCTGCGGATTTGTCTCCGTCCAAAAATCCGGAACACATGCCGTAACGCCGGATACGGAATTAATGCCCATTGAAGGGCATTAGTCCGGATCCGGCCTTTAGCTAAACGTCGTTTCCGCACATCGCCGGATCCGACGTTTAGCTTTTTGTCAATGGTTACTATGGCAGCCAGGACGCTAAAGTCCTGGTTGCCATAGTAAAGAGTAGGGGGAGTGGGGGAGCAGCATACTTACATTCCGTGCGGCTCCCGGGGCACTCTGACGTCATTCAGGAGAGCCCCGGGATCCGCACGGAATGTAAGTATGCCGCTCCCCCGCTCCCCACTGCTACTATGGCAACCAGGACGCTAGTAGCGTCCTGGCTGCCATAGTAACACTGAAAGCATTTTGAAGACTGATCAGTCTTCAAATGCTTTCAGTTCACTTGCACGCCGGATCTTCACAACGCAAGTGTGAAAGAGGCCTAATTTAGTGAATAAACATCTTAAGGCGAGTTCACACCACTGCTATATATTTACACTGTTCTGCTCCGAGAAGCAGAACAGCAAAAATAAAGAAACTGCAGGATTCGGCACATAACTGAAATTAACATAGCTGAGCAGACTTCACCTTTCCCCAGCTACAATAAGGTCAGCTCAGTACATGCAGGACTTTTTTGTACGGCCGTTTTTTTATAGAATCTGCAACAGAGGCCCTGGATGATAGATTGCAAATATTTTTCCATTATTGAAGATGTATTAGAGATTAATACGTTATAATATACTTTGAAGAAAAGTTTACTGTAAGATACGTAGATTCCTAAATAGTTGATATAATTAACATCCCAAATATAGTTATATGAAGATTGGATATGTAATCTAATTGTCACCTCTTTGTTTTGTAGTAAGATACTTCAGTGAAAAAGAAAGTTTCTTGTATGTATGGGAAGGACAATTCCAGCTCTGTGACTGCTTGGATTACATAATCTGTTTAAAGACTTTAAACTCTTTCACCCACTTTAAAGTCTACAATGTTTGGGTGTGACCCAATTTATTCAGCTAATGCCTCCATGACTATTAGTGTCCCACTCTGCTATTATAAAAAAAATGTAAAGCCTCTTACCGCCCCCCCCCTTCCTTCCTCATTTGCGAGTACAGAGAATAAGGCTAGTTAATGGGGCTGGCGGGCATTCAGGCAGTGACCAGCAATGCCGGATCCAGAGAGCTCAGGCAGGCTCTTCCCTGCCAGAGCTCCCAAATGGTAGTATGAAACTAGCATAATTCAATAAAGCTATTTGCTATCCAATCATTATTACAACTTCAGTTCAGCTTTGATACTTTGGGAGATTGAACATAAATTATTCTCCTGTGTTTCTCCAGCACTCTCTCCAAGCATGTTCTATTCACTTCTGTGGGAGATCAAAAAACAAGCAAGCAAGTTTGCATACTGGGATTTGTAGTTTCACAACTGCTGGAGTGCCATGGGTTGCTGATCCCTGCTCTAGACTAGAGATGAGAGAATGAACTTCCCAAAAATTTGTCCACAAGACAAACCCGAAGCTTTTTAGGTTTGCTTCAGATGAATACAGTAAAGCAGGTCATAGTCAAATTACAGCAAATGTCAGCAGAAAAAAGCACAAGGGAGGAAAAAAAGGATGCTCACACGACAAGCTTTTTTTGTTAGTTTTTTTTCTGGTTCTGGTTTCAAAAAACAACAGAATTTTTTTTAAACACCTTAAAGTGCCTCAAAATCACAGGTAGCAAGCAAAAGAAAAAAACCTGCACTTAGGCCTCTTTCACACGACCGTATGGCTTTTTCAGCGTTTTTCGGGCTGTTTTTATCGGATCCGTTTTTCGTTTTTGTTTCAGTTGTGTTTCCGTTCCGTTTTTCCATTCCGTTTTTCTGTATGCCATATACAGTATACAGTAATTACATAGTGTGGTAAGGTGCAAGGTGTCATATGCGATGGCAGGTACGTGTCACCGAGGTTGCTGGCCTCGGTGAGGTGAGAGCCGGGTTTTTGTCTGCAGCAGCTAGTGCTGTTTTGACTCTTTTAAATAGCATGGCTGCAAAGCCGATCCGGGCCGGCTCTTACTGGGAGCAGCTAAAGAGTAGGGTGGGTGGCTGCTCCCCATGGCCCAGTCCGAGTTTTGGGCTGGGTATAAAACACAGCCATCAGCTGTGTCTGAGGGTGTGATTATCCTGGAGCTGCTAACAGGGCTGGGAGTTCTCTGTCCTGGAGGAAAGAGCTCAGCAAGGAGGTGTTTTGTTCCTGGCTACCTGAAGCTGGATTCTCCTGCGGCTGGGCCGACAGCGTGGTGCGAACCTGCACCTACACCTCCCAGGTGACTGAACCTGTGTTGGCCTGTTTTTGTTTGGCCACGTTATTTCCGTTGTGTGTGAACTGTCACCAAGAGACTGTTTTTTATTTATGGTGTGCAAGTGTGAATAAAACACTGTTTGTTGCACAATCTGGACTCCTTGTTTTGCCTCTAAACTGCACCCGCACCGCTGTCTACCAGAGCGACTCCCTACAATAGAAAAAATGGTGCTGGGTTTTAAAATTTTCAATAGATGGTTCCGCAAAAAACGGAACAGATACGGAGGACATACGGATGCATTTCCATATGCATTCCATTTTTTTTTTTGCGGACCCATTGACTTGAATGGAACCAAGAATCGTGATTTGCGGGCAATAATAGGACATGTTCTATCTTTGCACAGAACGGAACAATGGAAATACGGAAACGGAATGCACACGGAAACACTTCCTTTTTTTGCGGAACCATTAAAATGAATGGTTCCATATACGGAATACAAAAAAACGGTCCGTACACTCACTAAAAAAAGTTCATGTGAAAGAGGCCTTACTCTGCAGTTTTTTTGCTGGTAAAAAAAAAGTCAAATTCATGCCTAAAAACACATTGCAACAGAAAATAATGAAAGAAATATGTGAAAAGCATTACTCTTTAACAGGCATTTTGCCACTGCTGAGATGTGCATTATAAAGACTAATGTCCTACTATAACTTATAAGAATATAAGATGTTACCTTAGAGTTTAAAGAGGACCTTTTATCAGGTCAGCTGTTCACACCCATAAAGAGAACTTGTGATGATATCAAATCGTGATGAGTGAAAGTTTTAAAAATTCGATTGAGCTGCTTTGCCGAATTTCATCAAGAAATTTAATTGGTTACGAATTACTTCATAACAAATCACTTTCTATTGTATGGAGCGGGCACAATCAGGGGGAATAGAGATAAATCCCCCCCCGTGCTGATCACGGTATCTGAGAATCACACTCAGCCTATCAGGGGGTTAATCAGGGTTAAAACCAAATAAAAAATATATATATACACTCACCTCAACAATTTTTTTCAATCAAAGATGGCTGTGACAGACTCTTTGCACTCAAATGGATGAGGTGAGTATGTACATTTCATTTGTATTTTTTTAACCACCATTTCAGGAAAAATTGATTTGTTACCACGAAGCACCAGAAAATTAGAATTTGTGGCAAATTGAAGTTTTCTGAAATTTGGATTGATTTCCCTTTGTTAAACTCAAATCGCTCAAGACTATTATCAAAGTAAAAAACTGGCACCATCATTTGTACACACAGTGGGCTCTTGAAATTAAGTTACCTTTGTTATTTTTCAAGTCAACTTTCAAAAGCTTCAGTCCAACACAGGCATCAAGCAAGCGCTCCATTCCATCTTCACTGGTGCTCAATCGAGTAGCAATGGTTGCTGCTGGAACAGGTTCCTGTACTTCATGTAGTAAATCAAAAATTCCCAGTTCACATGCTGTAAATAGTGCCTACAAGAGAAAAGCAACAAAAGAAGTTTTACTAAAAACCAGGGCCAGGAAGCGGTGAAGGCTTTTTACTCACCGCTTCCTAGTCCTTGGCTGTCGGCTATGCAGGGCTGCGCACAGGTGTAAGGCGCTCTGTGATGTCACGCTGTGCGCATCCTTCACAGCACAGCAGACAGCAGGAGGATGCAGATCGCATTGGAGAAGAGGAGGGGCGGCGTCCAGTAGCAGAAAAGGGTAAGTGGTTTTATTTTATTTTATATTTATGAGGCTGATGGACACTTCTGGGGCTGGTGAGGGCACTGGGGGCTGATGGAGAGGTTGCTGGGGGCTGAGAAGCTACTGAGGGCTGATGGAGAGGCTGCTGGGGCCTGATGGAGAGGCTGCTGGGGGCTGATGAGAGGCACTGGGGGCTCATGGAGAGGATGCTGTGGGCTGATGAGAGGCACTCTGGGCAGATGAGAGGCACTGGGGGCTGATGGAGAGGCACTGGGGGCTGATGGAGAGGCACTGGGGGCTGATGGAGAGGCTGCTGGGGGCTGATGAGAGGCTCTGGGGGCTGATGGAGAAGCTACTGGGGGCTGAGAAGCAACTGGGGGCTGATATGAGGCTACTGGGGGATGATGGGAGGCATGGGGCTCTTATCTGAGGTCTAAGTGGGGGTCATTCATATTGGGGTCTGAGCTGAGGTTTGACTGGGGGTCTGATCTGAGGTCTTATTGGGGTCTGATTAACATTGGCGATGTTAGCTGAGGTCTGATTAACATTGGGGGTCTGATTGGTGCTCTGACCCGAGGTATAATGAAAAAAATGTTTTTCTTATTGTCCCCCTCTAAAACCTAGATGGGTCTTATAGGCTGGTGCGCCTTATAGGGCAAAAAATACGGTACCTGCTTGCTCCTCCTCCCGATCTCTCCTGCCCTTTGCGTACTCCACGTGCTGACTTTACACAGAGGCACTGCAACACTAGGGTGAGCAATGGTCTCCTTTCTAAACTGCAGAGCAGTGCCCACTTCCAGCCCTAAGCCCAGCTGCCCAGAGCACTGATCCTGAGCCTGCTGGAGTCTTCAGAACTGTAAGTATTTTACAGTAATTCTCTGTAAGATATATATATATATATATATATATATATAAAACTTGTTTTATGTGAGTAAGGGTGCTGGGTGTTGGAGAAGGGGGAGGGAGGGGTTAGTAGTACAGTACTATCTGCACATTTAAAGTAATCTGAAAAATACTATATATTTGTGTCAGAAGTTGTGTTTTTTAATTTTTAGAATAATGATACAGCCATTTTATTTGATATTTTTGTGCTGATTCTTTTTTTTCTCTATTTTAGGGACACTATAGTCACCAGAACCACAACAGCTAAACATAGTAGTTCTTGTGTCTATAGCAAGCCTTTCAATGTAAACACTGCCTTTTGAAATAATAACAATGAGTTACATAAAACCAGCAAACATTTATTAATGTAGTGATTTAACATTGGCCTCCTGTATCCCGCCTGCCCACACCCTGGCATGCAATCACGCCATCCACCACAACACAATGTGCAGTTTGTGAGTGTATTACAGATCACTTCATCATTACAATGCAGAGAAATGTGCAGTGTGTGAGTATATCTTAGCCAACACACTGCTTTCCCATAGAGAAGCATTGGGAGGCTATTGCGCATGCGTGGCTTCATAGAGATGCTTTGAATCAATGCATTCCTATGAGGATTGTTTAGCGTGAATGCCAGTGTTGCACGTTGTGCAACACTGGACTAGGAAGCACCTCTAATGGCCGTCTGATGAGTGGCCACTAGAGGTGTTCCTTGGCAGTAATGTAAATACTGCCTTTTTCTTCTGAAAAACTGTAGATTTTATTTTTGTTAAACATTTTTTGCTATTACAATTAAATTACCGTACTTTTTGCTTTATAAGATGCACTTTTTCCCCCCCAAAAGTGGGGGGAAAATGGCAGTGCGTCTTATAAAATGAACACTGATATTTCGCTGGCTGCTATGTTGCACAGGACGGCCTGCGAATATCAGTGTGGAGGGAGGAGGCGGGGACACTGATGGTGTGGTCCGGTGGGTGAATACACCGGGCCCCGCAGCTGTAAAGTGCATAAGTGCATTCATGTAATGCTTATTCTATCTCAATGTAGCCCAAACCCCTGCTGTACTTACTATCTACTGTAACTACGTATGGCATACAGATTTGCTGGCCCGGCAGCTTAACATCACTCCCTCCATCATGCGCTGCCTGCTCTTCCCACTTTATGAATAAAGCAGGGAGGCGGGGCAGGCGGCGCATGACTGAGGGAGTGATGTTAAGCTGCCGGGCCTTCGAGTCTGCATGCCATACGTAGTTACAGTAGATAGTAAGTACAGCAGGGGTTTGGGCTACTTTAAGATAGAATAAGCATTACATGAATGCACTTATGCACTTTACAGGTCTGGGGCCCAGTGCATTGGAGTAGAGTCACTCCACTGGGTCCCGCCACCAGTGTCCCCGCCTCCTCCCTCCACACTTATACTTCGCAGACCGGCGATGTATCAGTGTAGCAGAGTGTTGGGGGTAACTACATGACACTTTGGGGATCTGCGGATGACACTTATGGGGATCTGTGGATGACACATATATAGCATAAGATGCTATATATGTGTCATCCACAGATATCCCCATAACAGTGTCATCTACAGATCCCCATAAGTGTCATCCACAGATCCCCCATAAGTGTCATCCACAGATCCCCCATAAGTGTCATCCACAGATCCCCCATAAGTGTCATCCACAGATCCCCCATAAGTGTCATCCACAGATCCCCCATAAGTGTCATCCAAAGATCCCCCATAAGTGTCATCCACAGATCCCCCATGAGTGTCATCCACAGATCCCCCATGAGTGTCATCCACAGATCCCCCATGAGTGTCATCCACAGATCCCCCATAAGTGTCATCCACAGATCCCCCATAATTGTCATCCACAGATTCTCCATAAGTGTCATCCACAGATCCCCCATAAGTTTCATCCACAGATCTCCCATAAGTGCCATCCACAGATCCCCCATAAGAGTGTCATCCACAGATCCCCCATAATAGTGTCATGCACAGATCCACCATAAGAGTGTCATCCACAGATCCACCATAATAGTGTCATCCACAGACGACCATTAGTTAAAAACCCACCAAAAGCACAAAATATTTTTTTAAAATTTTCCTCCTCAAATCCTAGGTGCGTCTTATCATCAGGTGCGTCTTATAAATCGAAAAATCCAGGTATGTTAACCTCTTACGGACATAGGACGGACCGATACACCCTGATGTCCTGCTACTTAAGGACACAGGACGTACCGGTACGTCCTGAGTATTTATGATTACCGCCGCGCAGTGCGGGGTGATCGGAACAGAGTGCTTGCCGAAATCATTTGGCATGCACTCTGTGAAAATGCCGAGGGGGGTCCTGTGACCCCCCCCCCGTATCGTCGATCGCTGCAAACCGCAGGTCATTTCAGCGGGGATCAGAAACTTAAAAATGTTTTTCATTTTAAAAACCCCAGCTAAAGGCAGAAGTCTGATCACACTGTGTAAAAGTGAAAATACAGTACACTATATAGTGTACTGTATTGTATTATATAGGTATGAGACCCCCTGGATCTTCAGGAACCAAGTGGGTATGGGTCAAAAAAAGTAAAAAAAAGTGAAAAAAAAAAGAAATTAATCACTGAATAAAAAATAAACGACCTGATCTATGAAATGGTCATGTAAATGCTATAAAAAAAAAAAACTATGATGAACTATGATTGAAATTTTGCCCACCTTACTTCCCAGAAAAGATAATAAAAGTGATCAAAAAAGTCGTATGTACGCCAAAATGGTACCAATCAAACCGCCATCTCATCCCGCAAAAAATGAGCCCCTACATGAGACAATCTCCCGAAAAGTAAAATAAATATGGCTCTCAGACTTTGGAGACACTAAAACATTTTTTTTCCCCCCTTAAACGCTGTTATTGTGTTAAAAGTAAAATAATTATAAAAAAGTATACATATTAGGTATCTATAAAAATATCACATGAACTAACCCCTCAGGTGAATACCATTAAAAAAAAAAAAAAATAAAATGGTGTAAAAAAATCCATTTTTTATCACCTTACATCGTAAAAAGTGTAATATCAAGTGATCAAAAAGGCATATGCCTCCCAAAATAGTACCAATAAAACCGCCATCTCATCCCATAAAAAATGAGCCCCTAAATAGGACCATCGCCCAAAAAAATTAAAAAATATGGCTCTCAGACTATGGAGACACTAAAACATGATTTATTTATTTTTCTAAAATGCTGTTATTGTGTTAAAGTAAAATAAATAAATAAAAAGTATACATATTATGTATAGAACCTGCTCTATAAAAATATCACATGACTTAACCCCTCAGGTAAATACCGTAAAAAAAATTAAATAAAAACAGTGTAAAAAAAGCAATTTTTATCACCTCACATCACAAAAAGTGTAATAGCAAGCTATAAAAAAGTTATATGCACCCCAAAATAGTGCCAAACAGTCAACTCATCCCGCAAAAAATGTTACCCTACAAAGGACAATTGCCCCAAAAAATAAAAAAATATGTCTCTCAGACTATGGAGACATTAAAACCTGTTTTTTTTTTTTTTTTCAAAAATAATAATATTGTGTAAAACTTAAATAAATGAATAAAAAGTATACATATTAGATATTTCCACGTCCGTAACAACCTTCTCTATAAAAGTAACACATTAACTAACCCCTCAGGCAAACACAGCAATAAAATATATATAAATAAGGTGTCAAAAGCCATTTTTGTCACCTTACATCACAAAAAGTGTAATAACACGTGATCAAAATGTCATATGCACCCCAAGATAGTGCCAATCAAACCGACATCTCATCCCGGCAAAAAATAAGCCCCTACATAAGACAGTCGCCCAAAAAAAAAAAAAATAGCTTTCAAAATGTGGAGACACTAAAAAATCATTTTTTTCAAAAATGCTTTATTATGTAAAACTGAAACAAAAACCCCCAAAAAGTAGTCATATTTGGTATTGTCACATCCGTAACAACCTGCTCTATAGAAATAGCACACGATCTAACCTGTCAGATCAACAATGTAAATAACAAAAAATATAAACGGTCCCAAAACAGCAAATTTTTTTGCAAATTTTCCATTTTAATCTGTTCTTCCAGTAACAAAGCAAGGGTTAACAGCCAAACAAAACTCAATATTTATTACCCTGATTCTGTAGTTTGCAGAGACACCTCATATGTAGTCGTAAACTGCTGTATTGCCAAACGGCAGGCCGCAGAATGAAAGGAACGCCATATATTTTTTGGAAGGCAGATTTTGCTGGACTGGTTTTTTGACACCATGTCCTATTTAAAGCCCCCCTGATGTACCCCTATAGTTGAAACTCCAAAAGGTTTCTATGTCTTGCGGGTCGCAGTGCTTCGCAAGGGGCAGGATGGTAGGGTGCCATTACTACAATTATATTTTACACATTCATGTCAGCGGTAAATGGGTAGTGGCATCAGCTGCATTTTCGTATTTGGTGGCATGGACCTTGGTTATGGGCATGCCGCCGTAGTCCGTGCCGTCTCCTTTGGGGGGGGGGGGGGGTTACGGGGTGAATATGTCATTAGTTTGTCCGTGTATATCTGCATGTCTTTCTTGTCTGCTTTCACTTTCTTGCTCACCAGCAAACCTCTCTATCCGCTATTATTTCTGCAGACAGTTTAAGGCCTCGTTCACACTGACATTCAGCGTTATCCCCTTACTTGCATTATAGAGTATAAGATGCCTGCAGCTGATTAGTCCAGGTGAGGCAGAGCTGCTGTTAACAGAGTTTTTTATTTCTTTAGTATAACTGCTAGTTTGTGATATGTATATTAAGTAGACTGTAAGCTCCTTTGTGCTAAGGTATGTTTCATTCGTACCATTTGTTTTTGGAAATGTAAATGCGTGTGTATCACTTTAAGGTTGTGAACCTGAGTTTGTGCACTTGAAAGCACCTGTGCAAGGTGCTGGGGATTCATCTTCAGTTCAGAATGTTAGCTGGACACTGGGGAAGCTTCTTGCTACAAAGGTAATTGCAAAGTCCCATGAGGACCATTTATTTTGCTGTTGTTTTGCCTTGTTGCTTTACTTTTGCTCAAAAGAGATATGAGCGTTGCTTTTGCCAAGAACTGAGTTAAGACTGTTTTAACGGCATATAAACCCACATCTCAACAGGGGTTACGTGCTGATGGTTGCAACATTTATATGTACTCCTTTATAGCAGCGTGGTGTGTTGCAGATGGTCTATATTACTGCATGCCTCGTGTCAGTGTCAGCATACTACCACAGCCAGGATCATCATTGCATGTCATTTTTTGCTTTTCAGGTCCTGTCACAGCTCTCCATTCTCAGTTGTGTGCTCAATTACATCTTTTGCTCAGGTAGTAGAATAAAAAAAAAAAAAAAAATAAAAAAAAATACTTAGCTTACAGTTGTGTTCAAAATTATTCAACCCCCAATGCTGTAAAGGGTTTTAGGGAATTTAGTGTACATTTGTAATTGTGTTCAGAATGAAATCTTACAAGGACTTTTTAAAGACCCAAATGCAACTAAAATGACATCAATTGTTTTTGTAATACAGTATTACATTTTTTTTTGTGATTTCTTCATTGACACAATTATTCAACCCCTTAAAGACTACCACTCTTAAGAACAGAGGTTCATTCAAGTGTTTTCGATCAGGTATTGAAAACACCTCTGGATGTCAAGGAGCAGCAATCAAGCATAATAAGCACCAATTAGGCAGATGTAAAATGACTGTCATACTCAGCTCCTTCTAGACATTTACTGGTGTGTTTACAAACATGGTGAAGTCAAGAGAATGGTCCAGGAAGACAAGAGAAGAGGTTATTTCTCTTCACAGGAAGGGCAATGGCTATAAGAAGATTGCAAAGATGTTAAACATACCAAGAGACACCATAGGAAGCATCATTCGCAAATTCAAGGCAAAGGGCACTGTTGAAACGCTACCTGGTCGTGGCAGAAAGAAGATGCTGACTTTGACTGCTGTGAGTTACCTGAAGTGCAAAGTGTTGAAAAGTCCCCGTGTGACTGCTGAGGAACTGAAAAAAGATTTGTCAGATGCGGGTACTGAAGTTTCAGCTCAGACAATAAGGTGCACACTGCGTAATGAAGGCCTCCATGCCAGAACTCCCAGGCGCACCCCCTTGCTGTCTCCAAAGAATAAGAAGAGTCGACTGCAGTATGCCAAAAGTCATGTGGACAAACCACAAAAGTTTTAGGATAGTGTTCTGTGGACTGATGAAACAAAATTAGAACTGTTTGGGCCCATGGATCAACGCGATGTTTGGAGGAGGAAGAAAAAGGCCTATGAAGAAAAGAACACCTTGCCTACTGTGAAGCATGGTGGGGGGGGGGGTCAATCATGCTTTGGGGCAGTTTTGCTTCTACAGTTACAGGGAAGCTTCAGCGTGCGCAAGGTACCATAAATTCTCTTCAGTACCAGGAGATATTGGATGAAAATGTGATGCAGTCCGTCACAAACCTGAGGCTTGGGAGACATTGGACCTTTCAACAGGACAATGATCCCAAGCATTCCTCCAAGTCCACTAGAGCATGGTTGCAGATTAAAGGCTGGAATATTTTGAAGTGGCCATCACAGTCACCAGACTTAAATACGATTGAGAACCTCTGGTGGGACTTAAAGAAAGCAGTTGCAGCGCGCAAGCCTAAGAATGTGACTGAACTGGAGGCTTTTGCCCATGAAGAATGGGCGAAGATACCCGTAGATCACTGCAAGACACTTGTGTCAAGCTATGCTTGACGTTTAAAAGCTGTTATAACTGGAAAAGGATGTTGTACTAAGTATTAAAATTGAATGTCACTTGGGGGTTGAATAAAACTCATAATGATGTGAGCACAGAAAAGACATTTGTGGTTATTTCATTATAAATGTTATGTTATATTTGTCTCACTTACAAGTGCCTCTTTGATTTAATTGTAAACAAGATGACTGAAATGATCAAAATCAATGTCAAACTGGCCAAAACACTCAATTTCAGTGGGGGTTGAATAATTTTGAACACAACTGTAGCTTACAACTCGCTACTTGACGTTTATTCAAAAGTTGCTATAGGTTCAGAATGTTAGGTAAGTCACATTTTCATCAGTTTGTGGTATCACAACATCAAACTGGACACTTCACTCAGGACACGACGGTTTCAACTATTTGGATTTTCTGATGCTTCCGCTGGCACTGGTTTTTGTTGGCATTTTTTGCCCCCAATATAATCATTTTCTTTCCGACATTCCATTCAGGGTGCCTGGTTCTTGTCTTTCAGCAATTATTGGCAGCAGTAACAGACCAAGACCTTGAGAGTACTCTGTTGCGGTTCCCACGGCACCACTCGCCACCTCTCAGTTGTGCGGCATGTCCGTATGCCCATGTCCAATTGAGGGTTGAAACCAACAGCTATCGGGCCTTTTCTTCAGGTTAGGTGCAGCATATGCTGCCTCTAGGAACATAAATTCTGGCCCATATTATCCGGAAAATAGGTTGATGGCACTCTGCATGTTCAATAGGTTTATACCTCAATCTAGTCGAGAGATGTTCTTGCATTCCAGAGTTTGGTCATGTTAGTGTTGTTGTTATGTACTATTGTGTATCATTTAGTTGTGGCTTTTTGCCCCCTTTTAGGCATTCCTCCTACACAGCGGTTATGGCACAATTCAAGCCCCTTAGTTTAGTTAGTTAGGTAGGTAGACGGTTACGTGTCATGTAGCGCCGACCACAAGTATGAAGGCCGATTTATTGGCCTGTATTTGTGGGAGGGGCGTTAGTAGCACATTTATACCAGGCCGGCACCTCCCTTGGGTGTGTCGACGGTGCTGCGTACCCTCCCAACCCACCCTTCTTTTTCATAAACACCTTGCAGGGTATGCCCCCTTTTAGGCATTCCTCCTACGCAGTGGTTATGGCACAATTCAAGCCACTTAGTTTAGTTAGTTAGGCAGGTAGACGGTTACGTGTCATGTAGCCCCCACCACAAAGTAATTAGTCACAAAGCAAATTGTTTTTTAAAATTCGGCAAAGCAGCCAAATCTAATTTTCTAAAACTTCCCTCATCTCTAATTGCCACATCCTAAAATGCCTGGACTATTAAAATATAAAAGTTTTTATCCAGTATGGTGAACGTCATAAAGGAAAACAATTTATTCAATAAAAAAATTATAAAAAATATGCACATCCCAAAATGGTATAAATGAAAAATACAGATGAGCTTGCAAAAATGAGTTTTTATTTTTTTAAGTATTAAAAAACAAGAAATACTATAAAAATGTATCGTTGGAATCATACTGACCCATAGTAATTATTACCTAAATAGAACTCTGAAAACAAAACCCATAAAATGATGGTCAAATTAAAAATGTTCCAGTTCCACCATATTTAGAATTATTGCCAAAATAAATTTGTGCCTGTGACAGATAACAAGCCTTGTGCCCATGTGACTTCACCACGTCAAGCTTATGTGACCCGGTATCGTTACTGTATTCCAAGGCGTGACGTTACACCCTCCTGGAAGGAGCAGGTAAGGCCAGTCTTGGTACTGGTTTATACCAACTCCTCCTGTGCACGCGGGCCCAGAAAGGAGACAAGCTGAGGGCGCTGGTCAGTGCCGCAGCGAAACAGAGCTTTCTTAGCTCGGTAGTACTGCTACAAGCTTCTCATTTGATATAAGCCTGGTCCATTTACGAGATTACATAGGGTCAGAAGCCAACCCAGGGTAGCTTATTACTAGGCCGAAACACGGATGTGGGGATACATGATTGAGATACCAGACAGCACAAGATAAAATTATATATTTAATCGCCATAAGGGCACACTAGATAACACAATATACACACAAAGATTATATACAGTGGTCTGAGGTACAAATTACAGGTGATGGGGTGCAAGCAGGGTTACACAGAACAAAAGTCAGTTACCAGTAGAGGAATGTCCTTTTGGGTTATGGTGAAATAGTCCTTTGGCTGTAATCTCGTGGGGGCAGTGATGTCCGCGGTTTCCATGTCTCTCCAAACACATTACACGATGTGACCCCCTTCAGAAAAGACCACGCCTGCTTGCTGGCATGGGCTTATGACCTGTAGCAGCCACTACCTTCCCCGCGTCTGGGAAGGGCCCCATAAAACCATTTATGGCTCCAGACCAGAATGTCGCAGGGAGCTGGTTCTGGGACCAATGGATCCGCCTGGGTTCCGGCTACAACTAGAGTATAAACTTGATACTGTTCTGTGTTTTCTGTGGGGCGATATGCATATCTTCCCTCCCAGGCATCCCACAGTCAAACATGGACCACGTGCCTGTTCCTCGTGGCCACAGGGACACAAATATGTATTTTGTTTAGGTCTGAGATGGACCGGCAATTTATAATTCCTTATGAACCAATGGTGCCAATATGTCTTTGGGAAAATTATAGATCTGGGCAAGGACTGTGACCCCCTGCTGGGAGTTTTCCTGCAGGATTATCTTGGTGCCTAGCTAGCTGGAAGAGGTGTGAGTTTATCCACCTGGGCCTTCTTGAAGCCTGGACCCCTGGGGGTTTTCTACTTTGCTATCTGACAAGCAGATGGCTGGGGGGGTGAGAACATATTTGCATGTGCACTAACAGAGGTGAATCAGATGAAAAGAATGGCTGCCATTAAATGATACTCCATATTCCTCACAGTGCCATTAGATAGCCGTGGCTATGTGCAACTGCCATTATGTGGCTGTTCTGTGCTGCGGCCGGAACAGATCAAGACCCATTCAATTTGAATGGGTCCGTGATCCGTCCGCACTGCAAAAAAGTAGAACATGTTCTATTTTTTTGCGGTGCGGAGGCACGGACAAAAACAAAAGGGAAAGCACGTAGTGCTTCTGTGGGGTTCTGTGCCTCCGTTCCGCACTGCAGCTCCAGATTGCGGACCTATTCAAATGAATGGGTCTGCATCTGTGATGCGGGGAGCACACGTCCGGTGCCCGCATATTGGGGACTCAATGTTTGCGGGCCGAAATACGACCAGGGCCTGGTAACGGTCATGTGCATGAGGCCTTAAAGGGATTTTCTGAGGTTGTTACACTGAATACTTACCTTCTGGATAGGTTATCAGTTTCTGATCAGTGGGGGTCCTACACCCGGAATCCCAATCCTGTGAGCGCCGTGGCCTTCTCTCTGCTTTTCCTAGGCCAGTGATGACACATTCATCTGTCACGTGGCCTAGGAGCAGATCAACCCCATTAAAGTGAATGGGACTAAGCACAATACCAAGCAAAGGCATTATACTATGTACGGCGCCTTGCTTGGTTAGCACAGAGAAGGAGAGAAGACCGCAGTGCTCATGGTAATGCTGGTGCCTTCTCAAAAAAGCTGATTGGCGGGGGTCCCGGGTGTAGGACCCTCACTGATCAGATAGGTCATCAGTATAAAAAATCTCTGAAAACTCAAAAAACGTGGTATTTCAGTTGGAGTTTCGATGTGTTTTTTAACCACAATGTCTAAATACACACAATAGTAATATCAATGTAAAATTATTTGTTTGTCTTTAAACCAAATAAAACATTTGAATGTAAGTTTGAATATTAATGTCTGCTTTAGACAAAATGGGATAAATTGGCTAACCCAGGCATACATGCTTTGCATAACTTAGTTTGCAATCACATAGAATTGTTGCCCACTCCAGGGCTTTCCATTGGGGGTATATGTTTGAATACACAAAAATGGTATTCAGATGTACACTGCAATGACTTCAATGGGTCAAATTGAGCTGAAAGAAATCATATTTAGATTGTATTTGACCTGATTTTCGTTCCACTCTGGCATTTTTCACTGGACAGAATAACCCCACGGGTGTATTTACAGCTCTATTTTTTTGTGACAAAAAGTGTACTGAGGCATCTTGGCAGCAATGAAGACACAATGTGTAACCACACTCCAAGGCATTATTATTATTTTTTTTTGGGGGGGGATAGATCTAATATAATATTTATGCATATTCCAGGTTGAGGTATAGCATAATGTTACTCGCATTTCCTAGTAGAGCACATAGGTCTTCGGAAGCACATCTCATTCTCTCCTACTCTCACCATAACCATACAAGTCACTATAAGATGACCTACACACAGTGCAGATTTGTAAGATGAAAATCAGCAAGAAAACAAAACAAAAAAACACCCTAAAAAAACACAAATACACACCATTTATTGTGGTTTTGGTGCGTCATTTTCTGCAGTTTTTATGCATCTTTCTTTCAGATTTTATGTATCTTAACAACTCCAATGAAGTCTATGGGAAAGAATACTATACATAAAGATGTGGATTCCACACAGTGGAATCACACAAACATTTGACATCCTGAGGATTTTAAAAATGCTTACATTCTCAAGGTTAATTTCCATGCGGAGAAAACACCCAAAAATTACATGAGATTTGTCACGCCTCATTCACTTTGCTGGTTCTGTATTAAGCTTTGTTTTTCTTCACAAAAATCCATGCTGAAAAACCATGCAGTAATATTAGTCATTTATGTAAGTTTCCAACCCAACTGGCCACCTGTGAGTAGTAAAGTTAATGTTATACACACCCAAGAATCTTGAAAACACATTCAAATGTTAATATATCTTCAGGATAAGCCATCAATATTAGATCGGCATGGTTCTGACACCCGGGACCCCAGCTGATCAGTTGTTTGAGGAAGCCATGAAACTCTAGTGAGGACCGCTGCTTCCTCACAGCTTACGAAGAAGACGATCTCGAATATAAATATTATATATAAAGTAGAATAAAATCTTTCCAGTAGTAGTTTCTATTCTATTTTATTTATTCTATTTTATATTCTCTATGATACTACTGGAAAGATTTTATTCTACGTTATATATAATATTTATATACACTTTGCTCTCTATGCTTGGGAATGTTTTTATGTAGAAACGCACTGATATCGCACTAATGATGCACCGGTGCAGTGAGTGCGTTTTTTTCCTGTATGGTATATTAACTGAATATGTACATTCGTATTGAATTAATTTTTGACTTCAAGACTGCTAAAGTATGAATTTTGACATTGATTTGCCTAAGACATTGCTATACGATGAATACATAGATTTATGTGAACTCCATTTGTAATCCTTTTATAACTCTCTTTAAGCCAGTTGGTCAGCCCAGGAATTACCAATTAATACTATCCCTATAAAAGAAAGGGTTGGAGTGGGGGATGCTTACCACTGAAGAAGGGGTGAACTTGCAGACCCCGAAACGCGTCTGGTACCACATCCCCTGCAAACGTGACCAGATCCACCAAAGATCCATCGGCTGTCATCCAGAAGGAAGTGGGCATATCTGCAGATCGACATCCGCGCAAACCGACGGCTGACACACGGAACAGGGCCGGAATAACTACGAGCCCGCCTGTGGAGAAGCGAACCGCCGGCGTGGTCTACATAGAGGAAGGAGCTTACCCGCCTGTTCAGACAAAGCATTTTTCCAAATGTCACACATTTCCGAGACAGTTTCTCGCCTCAACATTTTATCGCTCACCAGTCCAGCAGGTATCAACTGCCGCCGGCTCACCATCACTGGGTCTGCCACATAATTAATAACAGGAACAGTCTTACCCTTTGTTGTCATACGTTCGGCAGTCTCGGGAGACGAGAGCATCCCACGGAGATCTCTACCGAGATCATCCTCCAAAATCCAGCATTTGGAGACCTGCCCTTGATTCCTGGTACCATGATCTCCTGCAGATTCCTTACTCCAACAGTTGCTACCGGATACAACTTGGCCTGTAGTTAAGACTTTTCCTGGATGGTCATTCCATCCGTACCCTTTAGAATCTTGCGCACAGTTGCAGGGAATATAGGAACTCCTGAGAATCGCACCGCTCACCATCTCTTTTTCTTCCCGACGGTTGCCCTTGGTAACGACACACCTTTGCCTTTCCTCTAGAACTCCCGGCACACCACCGACCTCTTTTACTTTTGCACAGTGATCATACAGCGTCGAGAACCGTTTCCTCGGGGCCAGCTGCAACTGCGCCTCCAGAGCCTCTCGCTCTGCATGAAATTTCGCCAATTCATTTTTAGTATAGCCAATCGCTATGGCCATTTCTTCTCCCTGCTGTATGCGCCAGCGCCACCGGACGTACTCTTCCATAAGACCCATGGTAGCAGGAAAAATTGTCAGCAACTAGTCCCCTTTGCTGGGCTACTGACCCTTTAATTTACTGCAGTCTTACTTGCACCACAGCAAAATAGTCCACACTCTTATGAGCAGCACCTGCTCCACTGGACAAAAAGCTTTTGGCCCTTTAACTCCACACACAGCAAAAAACAACTTTCAGCAGCACCTGTTGTCTCATCGTTGCCCCTAGCAACCAACAGTTTTTTTTACTTTTCAGCACGGACACTATACTTGCAGCAATCCCGCAGCATTCAGCACAGACAACACTTCCTGGTGCCCTTAGCAACCTGTAGTCTTTGCTTTTTAGCTCTGCAGCACCCAGCTTCGTGTGCCATTTTCATGCCATAGCATACCTCCACCATATGTAAGGGATTAGCTCTGGTCTCGGGGATCATTCACACACAGATTGTCGTCCACTGCAGCTTTAGGGGCCAAACATTGCTTTTCTGTACCAGCATCAACATAAATAAATCAAAACAAACACCTGCCCGGCTGGGCTCTAACTCAACACAGTGTGTCCCTGACTCACCTAAGTCAGGTTCACATACACGGAACCCATGCGGCTTTCCCAGCCTAATGTCCATCAGCCTCCTGGCTGTTACCTCACCGGTGTCTTTTGGGGGATTGTGGTCTAGTCGTCCGCCCGACGCTGACCATGCAACCCTTATCCCTAGGCGTCGCGGGACCCCCCAAACTTCAGGCTAATCCCAGCCTCGTGGTCTCTCAGCACTCCCAGCTCAGACCACACACAGAACCACTCCAGGCTTCTGTACCACACAAGACACACCCATCTCACTTTGAGGACAGCTTTATGCTCCGTTGATTGTGGCACCTGTTGCTGCCTCAAGCCTGCCCACTGATGGGAAAGAGATGGATAATCCTGCCAGTCCTCTCTCCTATCAGCCATGAGGCCTGTCACTGCCTCACAATATATATATATATATATATATATATATATCTCAAAGTACTAATAGGCTATATTTTTTAAGTCTATGAAATAATTTACAACATGATGTTAGGACTAGAGTTGAGCGAACCCAAACTGTATAATTTGGGTTCATACCGAATTTTGTGGTGTTCGGGAAACGGACCTGAACATTTTCAAAAAGGGACAAATAGGACAAAATAACAGAAAATGTCAATGTGCAGAACTATTCACCCCCCTTAAGTCAATACTTTGTAGAGCCACCTTTTGCGGCAATCATAGCTCCGAGTCACTTTGGATAAGTCTCTATGAGCTTGCCAGATCTTACCACTGGGATTTTTGCCCATTCCTCTGTGCAGAACTGCTCCAGCTCCTTCAAGTTGGATGACTTGCACTTGTAAACAGCAATCTTTAAGTCTGACAACAGATTTTCTATTGGATTGAGATCTGGGCTTTGACAAGGCCATTCCAACACATTTACATGTTTCCCTTAAACCACTCAAGTGATGCTTTAGCAGTGTGTTTGGGGTCATTGTGCTGCTGGAAGGTGACCCTCCAACCTAGCCTCAAATCGTGCACAGAGTGGTACAGGTTTTGCTAAAGAATATCCCTGTATTTAGCACCATCCATCTTTCTCTCAACTCTGACCAGTTTACCAGTTCGGGCTGCTGAAAAACATCCCCACAGCATGATGCTGCCACCACCATGTTTTTAACTGTGGGGATAGTGTTTTTTGGGTGATGTGATGGGACATAGCGTTTTCTTTGATGGCCGAAAAGTTTAATTTTAGTCTCATCAGACCAGAGCACCTTCCTCCATACATTTTGGGAGTCTCACACATGCTTTTTCGCAAACTCACAATGTGTCTTTTTGTTTTTAGCTGAGAGTAATGGCTTTCTTCTGGGCACTCTACCATATAACCCAACTCTATAGAGCTTATGATTTATTGTCATCCTATGTACAGATACTCCAGTCTCTGCTGTGGAACTCTGCAGCTCCTCCAGGGTTACCTTAGGTCTCTGTACTGCTTCTCAGATTAATGCCATCCTTGCCCGGTCCGTGAGTTTTGGTGGGTGGCCATCTGTTGGCAGGTTTGCTGTTGTGCCATTTGCTTTCCATTTGGTTATGATAGATTTGATGGTGCTCCTGGGGATCATCAAAGATTTGGATATTTTTTTTTATAACCTAACCCTGACTTCTCAACAACATTGTCCCTTACTTGTTTGGACAGTTCCTTGGTCTTTATGGCAGTGTTTGGTTAGTGATTCCTCTTGCTTCGGTGTTGCAGCCTCTGGGGTCTTTCAAAAAAGGTGTGTACATGTAATGACAGATCATGTGACACTTAGATTACACATAGGTGGACATCATTTCACTAATTATGTGACTTCTGAAGGTATTTGGTTGCACCACCACTTTTTATAGGTTCCTAACAAAGGGGTGAATACATACGTACATGCCAATTTTCTGTTTTCTAAACAATAGTTTTATTTATATATTTTTCTCATTTCACTTCAAAAATTAAAAGAGCAGATAGATAAAGGTCAGATTGAAAACTACAATATATATCAGATAGATACATACATACCGTTCATGTATAGGTAGTTAGACATGGATAGACAGACAGGTAATACATAGATATTAGCTAGCGAAAATGAAATGAGCAGGTAGATAAAGGTGAAGTGGAAAACTAGAATAATGTAAGTAGTGGATGTGGCGCACAGGATTCACCAATAACTAAATAGAGGTGCACTCAGTAAAGCGGATTAAAAATAAAATAAAACATAATATAATCAAATAGCATATAACGGTGGCTAGAACTTATAGTATATTGATAGCATATAAATAACCATAAAATGACACAGCTGGAATATACCAATGACTATACCTTGGAGCAAAATCACAAAAATGGCATCTAGGTACATTGCATTTATGGAAAATAAGTAATAGCAGCAATATTCACAATAATAGCCGCAATATTCGCATGTGCGAAAATAGTCCTAAGGAAAAATGGTGGCAGCAGTTGGCATATTGCTCACACCTTTACTAACGCGAAATAGTCCCAAAGTCAAATAATTGCAACAGTATTCACAATGTCGTGGAATATGCCCATTGCAGTGTATTATTAAGAACACCGCTGGATATTCTTATGTCCCATACTATTTAAAGTGTGTAAAAGCAAGATATGGCAGCGTCCTGCTATATGCACAGACCAGCGGCGTCCCGCTGGAATACTTTCCCTGCAAATTTTGTAAATGTCCTGCCATAAAAATTCAAACGGTCTTACCGCATCATTTTTCGCACCACGAAATCGCTCTGCTGAATGGTCCTGTGTGTGTAGAGTCCAAGGTTCTCCAAGCGGTAGAAGTCCTAACTTCCCACACTGGCAAATGTTTGGCACGTGCAACCTGACCTTTACTATGGACTCAGATCTTGCGCAATATCTTTCACATTTGCCCTTCACAGGGCGATGGACAGTATTTGCTGTGCAAATCGGACAGAATATTCCTAGTTCTCAAGAAGTCACAGACTTGGGGGTTCTGTTTTAGCTAGACGCGTTTCGGGGCATCTGGTCGCCCCTTCCTCTGAAACAATGTATAGAAGTAAACCAGATTCCAAAGGGTTTAGGGTACTTTCACACTTGCGTTATTCTTTTCCGGCATAGAGTTCCAGTCAAAAGGGCTCTATGCTGGAAAAGAACTGATAAGGCATATCCCCATGCAATCTGAATGGATAGAAATCTGTTCAGTTTGCATCAGTATGCCTTCCGTTCAATCACTGTCAGGCATTATGTCCGTCCAAAATGCCTGATCAGTCGCCGGAATGCTGGATCCGGCATTAATTTACATTGACTTGCATTAGTGCCGGATCTGGCATTGCAAAACAACTGAAGGACGGATCCGTCCTTTCGGTCTGCGCATGCGCAGACTGGGAAAACTGTGAAAAAGACTGCAAGACGGATCCGTCCATCCGCATGACAAGCGGAGAGACGGATCCGTTCTTGCAATGCATTTGTAGACGGATCCGCACCGGATCCGTCTACAAATGCTGTCAGTTGTCACACTGAACGGCGGATCCGGCAGGCAGCTCAGACAACGGAACTGCCTGCTGGATCACACTAACGCTAGTGTAAAAGTACCCTTAACTTTAAGTAGAACTCCAGCTCAGGATCTCTGTAACGCCGATTTTAATAAAGAATGGGATGGTTTGTTGCATGAACAATACATCACATTAATTAATCTAGTAATCAAAAGGCGTTTAGAAATTTTGGAGGAGACCACAAAGAAAATAGCTAAAATGAAAATAACAGTAGATAGATTCCCCAAAAATTAGGAATTGAACAGTTACCTCTCCCGATTATGTAACAATTTAGATAGAGCAGAAAGAGAAATAATTGACGAAAAGGTGAATAAATTTAACTTTAATAGAAAGGGAAAAATGAAAGGAGGGAACATAATGGAGAAAGAGGGAAGATAGAGGGAAAAGGAGAAACCACACAGAATCAGGGAACTAATCATTTAAGGGAAAATTACACTAGGGAAATAGACACACATAAACACCAGAACTCTAATGTACCGTTCACAACAGATTTGAAATTTTAGAAGATAGAGAGCATTTTTTAGATCGGACTCCACCACATCACAGAATTCGCACGAGGCAAAGATCACCTTTGAGGAGACCACCAATGACAAACTCGAACACACCTATAGACCACCCTTACAACTTGAGGAACAGACCACTGATCCCAAGACAGGAACACAGGATACAACCAATAGGGAGACAGAACAACCAATATCACAACCAACACAATCAGAATTATTCACCCAGGGTGAGACAATACGGGGAAGGAAGGGGAAGACAAGGAGGGGAAGAATGAAGAGACAGGTATCACCAAAAATAATTGAATCCCAGATTAAGAATGAATGACTCCATCATAAATTTGAGTTCCTTCATTTTATCAGATACGGAAAATCAATTATTAAATAGAAGTTTAAAATTTGCCACGACGAATAAATTTTGAAACATTTATTGGAGTGGAGAAGTTCATGCGATGACTCGCTTTAAAAAAATATTTTTTAAAGAACCCTATAATTAGAGAAATTAACCCCATGGTACAACCAGAACAATTTATTCACACTAATTTAAAAAAAAACATCGAATAAATATCCTAGGAATGAGATGAGTGAAGAGATTGCCACCCAAAAAATGCGTAGAAAATGATCTCTGTAAAGTAAAAGACAAAACAAGATATTCATGTCAAAATCTGACCAGAGAAGAGACTACAGCACTGAAAAACCTACAAAAAGTCAATAGTGTGGTTATCCGACCCTGCTGATAAGGGTGGATCAATAATAATACAGGATGCGGAAAAATATAATGCTGAATGTTTAAGACAACTGTCGGACACAGAGACTTATAGAAAATTAACAAGAAGACCCAACCCAACAATTTTATAAGGAACTGGCGGATTTTTGTGAAGAAGGAATAATAGGTGGCATTTTAAAACAAGAGGAATTTAATTTTATAATAAACAAATACCCACTGATACCAGTGTTCTATACTATTCCTAAAATACATAAGGATAAAAATAACCCACCAGGACGCCCTATTGTATCAGGGATAGACTCTTTGACCTGCAACCTGTCCCAGTATATTGATGTACTGCTACAACCTAGGGTTAAGAAAATGCCCTTTTGTACGAAGGATATTTCTCAAATTATTAGAATAATAGAGAATCTGCAATTTGAAGATCAATGGTTGATGGGCTCATTGGTTGTGCAATCTTTATATACGGTGATTAACCATGCACAGGGCAAAGAAGCAGTTAGGGCTCAATTAGACCAAGAAGGTAGGTTGGCTCCAAAACAAATAACGTTTTTATACTGTGCCATAATTATTTTAATTTTAATGGGGACTTTTGTTTACAGATTTAAGGTACTGCCATGGGCACCAGGTTCGCCCCCAGCTATGCTAACTTGTTTATGGCTAATTGGGAGAAACAGATCATTGCCCCCCCCCGACTGGTGGCGGACCTGGTGCTCTGCCAAAGATATATTGACGATATAATTTTTTAAAAGAAATTAACTCAAATGTTTTTAATCTTACATTTTCGGGAGCCATAAGCAATGAAAAATTATTTTTTAGAGTTTTTAGATCTAAATACTCATATGGAGACTAATAGGTTGAAGTGTTGTACATTTATTAAACCTTCCACCAGAAGCAGCTACATTTTATACAGTAGCTGTCACCTTCCGAGTTGGCTTGGCTCATTAACATACCCCAGGGCCAATTCCAAAGGATAAAACACAATTGTACCTCAAATGACCAGTTCGAAATAGAAGTAGAAGGAATGAAGAAAGCATTTTTAGATAAAGATTACCTTGTGAAACTTTTGGGTGGAGCCCTTAGGAAAGTGAGGGATATGAAAAGGGAAAACATTTTTAAGGAAAGGGATGAAAGAGACAAAGAACAGAAAGAAGGAGAATTATGCATTATTTTACCCTTCAATAGTGATTACAAAAGGGTTCAAAAAAGAATACGAAAATACTGGTATCTAATAAAAAAGATAAAATATTGGGCCCCATTATTTCAGCAAACCCTCTAATCACATACACAAAAGCATCAAGTTTGAGTAATAAAGTTGCCCCGACGGTTGAGAAAGAAATCAATCAGGTATGTTCAGTTCAAAGTTGGGCGAACATAAATGGTTTCTTTAAATGCGGACAATGTGGAAACTGTAAGATTACAGATTTCCCGAGTAGAACTCTCTGTCCAACCACTTCAGAATACTGCATAACAAAAACCCAACAGGCCTCAAGTTTGCAGTCATTGATAAGGTGATGTCGGGCATTTTCATGAGTGTATATGATACCTGATCATATTATAGTCCAAAATAAATGCTCATTGTCTTTAAGAGACAGGCTGAACCAAAGTTTTGATACACGGCTGGAACAGGCCAAGATTTGAAGTCACACAGAGTTCAGTCTGTGTAAAAAGTTTACTGAATACTGAATACAAAGAACATTGTATTTTAAAAAGTTATTGCCACAGATGTGGGCTTATCTGTTGGGAGTACACTGGATTCTCCAGACATGTCCGTCTGAAGAGAACAAGGCCCATTCATACCATAATGGCCCATAGATCAATAGTGTCAGAGAGACTCCAAGTTGTCTATCTTTAGTTGATACAAAATGTCTACATTTATCCTTATCTCTGATTTACGACGATGAGGGTCAAATGTATATGATGAAAAATACCCTAGTTAACTCTTTATAGTATGGTGCTAATAGCTTGCACAACAGTGCCATCCGGAGACAGATATCGATACCATTATACCATCCTCCATAGTTGCATTATGGGTAAACATGATCTCATAGGATCTTATTACATATGTTTACACCCCCTCAATTGATTGGAGAATACTAATCCAGGGGGTGGTAATGTTAGATTACAAGGGAGATAATTACGCTAGATAGATCAGCATCAGGAGAGACAAGGAAGAAGAAGAGAAGAAGAAGGAGCAACAGCAAGCAAAGCAACAAGCAAAGGAACATTCCAACATTACAGGATAGAGCATCAGGATCATCATCATAGCCTGAACACCCAAAGAGAGGGCTCTATCAATATGAAAGTCATGGTGAGACATGCGATGATGGACCACCCAGCTTTCCTAGGAGCAGAAGTGTGATTCCTGCTAGGACTTGGTAAGAGACATGAAGAATGATATTTCATTTTATTAAGACTTATTGGATAATGTGGGTGAAGTCATACCATCTAGATTGGCGAATATATAAACACATTCACTAATTGACCATCTCCATATTGAGATGTAGTCTTAGGATATTGTGAGGCTTCATTCTACCTGCAGAAGAATCAAGTTTCATAATTTATCAAAGTATTAAATGATTGCATACATATATGCATAGATATAGATATATTGATAGTAGCATTCTTCGCCAAGCTAGATGATAAATTCCCACTGGAAGATTTGTTCCAAGTTCTTCCAATTTCTGTTGTCTTAATAGTCTTACCAGGTTATACAGATATGAAAGTAGTCCAGAATAGGACAGAAGTATACATGCAAAAGTAGTCTAGGATTTGACTACTATCTTCTAAGTTATATACTTGAATGGATTTGCCCATTACTACATGTGAGGTGTATTTTAGTTTGGTTAGAGAGGGGTGGGGAATGTATTTATCATTCCATATAGATGTCTAGGATTAGACACGCCTCTGAACAGGAGTAATGTATATAATGTAACTTCTTGTTTTGATATCCTAACCAAATAGCTTTGTTATAATGTGACAAGCTGCTCTTACCCACATGTGTTTATTTACTTATTGTGAAGCTTCTAGTGCCTGATATCAATGCCATATATATTAATTGGCATATATCGTTGTTTATTTACTTATGATAAGCTTGTAATGCTTCATATATCATTGCCATATATATTCCTTGGCATATATAATCGTGTTTATATACCTATTTGTTTACAATCGTGTAACTAATAAAATCTGCATATTTTTATAATATATGCGTATTATTAATTGTCAAAACTACATCTTTAGCATTAATGTCATCTCTCATGAAAAGAACTTATTATCTGAGGAAATAGTCGGCCTCAGATGTGAATTGTATCGATTGGGTTATCTACAATTCACCAGGTCATGATTTTTACAAGTTATGGAAAATTCTTGATTCATTTTTTTATGACCATAATTAATAATTCATAATTGAATTATTATAAACCCGACAGTGAATAGAGATTGGAGGGGGGGTAATCATATCAGTAAAATGTCAAGATTGGAAACACAACGTATTTTTGAACTAAACACTGGAAGTTCTGGTGGATGCCCCCTGCTGATGGTCAACCCAACCTAGTATTTCATATCAGGCGGGTAAGCCCTTGGCAGTGGGCTTCCATCTATTCACGAATATTCCTATAATCCTATATTTCTGTTTAGTGTTGAAGATTTGTTTTATGTGAAGATTCTATTATATGTGAACTTTGTGTTATGTGCAAGTTTTTATATGCAAGTTTCTACTTTGTGCGAATAGCTGCTTTTTATTTTTAACTATGTGCGCATGGCACCTTTTCATTTAGGAGGGAGTGTCCATTTTTATATGTTTTGATAATCTACAATATAATAGATATAGAGCAGTTTTTTTTTATGTGACAGAACCAGTAGGGAAAGATACATAGTTGTCTTGGAAGTTTTTTAAATATAAAGTTGCTTTATATGTTTTAAATATAAAGTTGCTTTATATGTTTATTTTTAATTTTATTTTTATTTTCATTTGTATTTCCAGTTATATATACATTGTAAGCAGAGTGCATCAAATAAGGGCTTTTATAGGAATATTGGAAATGGAAATTATATTGCAATTGTAACTGAGAAATAATGATTGGAAAGACTAAAAGTATGCCCTAAAAAAGATCCATGTCAGGTCTTTTGGAACACTTCTCTCACTATAAAAGGAAGGAGTTTATGAGGGACTGATAGCTACTGAGGAAGGGGCGACCAGATGCCCCGAAACGCGTCTAGCTAAGACAGAACCCCTAAGTCTGTGACTTCTTGAGAACTAGGAATATTCTGCCAGATTCGCACAGCAAATACTGTCCATCACCGTGTGAAGGGCAAAAATATTGAGCAAGACCTGAGTCCATAGTAAAGGTCTGTTTGCACGTGCCAAACATTTGCCAGCGTGGGAAGTTAGAACTACTACTGCTCGGAGAACAGGGGCGTAGCTACCGGGGAAGCAAGGGAAGCAGCTGCTTCGGGGCCCGGGCTTACAGGGGGCCCGGCAAGCACGTGTTGTCCTCACTCCTCTCCCTTCGCTAATTACTCAGTGAGTCGCAGTGTACTCTCTCCCTTGTCTACTTAAAACTTATTTTTTCTTTCTTTCAGAAAAGCTTGCCCTGGGGATCGAACCTGCGACCATTAGGCTCAAAGGCAAGACACTTAACCACAAAGCCATATAAGCTGATAAGCCAGATAGCTAAAAAAAAAAAAAAAAAAATAAGACCTCTAGATGTGGAGAACTTTGATAGTGTATCCATACACATTACAGCTGCACCAGCACATTGTATATGGATGTAGCAGAGCTTGGTGTGTTGGGGCAGCTGTAATGTGTATAGATACACTATCAAAGTTCTCCTTATCTAGAGGTCTTATTTTTAACTACCTGGCTATTCAGCTCGTATGGTCTTGTGAATAAGTGGCTTGCCTTTCATCTAATGGTCACAGGTTCAATTCCTTCTAAACTTTCTGAAAGACAGGATTTTTTTTTTTTAATACTGGACTTTTACTTTACTGCCACAGGGAGGAGGGGGCTATTGGCACTATAATATTGGCAAATGGGGGGGGAGAGATAGGCACTTCATATTGGCACACACTTAGGGGGCAGGGGAGAGGATGGCACTATGATATTGGGATGGGGAAGACAGAGGCACTTGATATTGGCACATTATAGGGGGCACTATGGGAGAGGAGCACTATGGGGGCATCTGGTGCTATATGGCTGGCTACTGGCACATTATAGGGTGGGTTTATATGGCTGACTACTGGCACATTATAGGGGGTTATATGGCTGATTACTGGCACATTATAGGAGGGGTTATATGGCTGACTACTGGCACATTATAGGGGGGTTATATGGCTGGCTACTGGCACATTATAGGGGGGCTGGGGGGGCTATATGGCTGACTACTGGCACATTATAGGGGGGCTATATGGCTGGCACATTATAGAGGGGGAGCGAAACGCGCGGGTAGGGGGGGCCCAATACAAAAATTTGCTGTGGGGCCCAGTCATTTCTAGCTACGCCCCTGTCGGAGAACATTGGTCTCTACACACGCAGGACCATTTAGCAGAGCGATTTCGTGGTGCGAAAAGTGATGCGGTAAGACCTTTAGAATTTTTCCGGCAGGACATTTACAAAATTTGCAGGGAAAGTATTCCAGCGGGACACCGCTGGTCTGTGCATATAGCGGGACACCGCCATATCTTGCTTTTACACACTTTAAATAGTGTGGGACATAAGAATAATCCAGCGGTGTTCTTACTAATACACTGCATTGGGCTTATTCCAGGACATTGCGAATACTGTTGCAATTATTTGACTTTGGGACTATTTCGCGTTGGTAAAGGTGTGAGCAATACGCCAACTGCTGCCACCATTTTTCCTTAGGACTATTTCGCACATGCGAAGATTGCAGCTATTATTGTGAATATTGTTGCTATTACTAATTTACCATAAATGTAATGTACCTAGATGCCATTTTAGTGATTTTGCTCTAAGGTATAGTCATTGGTATATTCTAGCTGTGTCATTTTATGGTTATTATATGCTATCAATATATACAGTGGATATAAAAAGTCTACACACCCCTCAGAACTTTTTCCACCTTTAATGTGACCTATAAACTTCACAACTCAATTGAAAAACAAACTGAAATCTTTTAGGCGGAGGGAAGAAAACAAAAACACTAAAATAATCTGGTTGCATAAATTAGTGAAAAGACCAACTAGAGATAGAGTAGGAGATCAACTAGAGCAGCTGAACGTTATTTGGGGTTAATCAGAGGCACTGTAAATGATGGCAGGTGTACGCTGACTCCTATTTAATAGGATTTTGAATGTGATTGCTTAATTCTGAACATAGCTATATCCCCACACTTATGCAACCACATTATTTTTGGTTTTTTGTTTTCTTCCCTCCGCCTAAAAGATTTCAGTTTGTTTTTCAATTGAGTTGTACAGTTTATAGGTCAGATTAAAGGTGAAAAAAGTTCTCAAATTATATATCTTCGTCTCATTTTTACAGCACAGAAACCTGACATTTTAACTGGGGTATGTAGACTTTTTATATCCATTGTAAGTTATAACCACCGTTATACGCTATTTGATTATAATATGTTTTATTTAATTTCTAATATATAATAAATTTCTGTATGGTTCAGATATCCTGAGTGTGCCCAGTTCCTTTTTTGATATACTCAGTTTGGAAAACTAGAATAGATAGATATATGGATAAATAGACATACTAATACATAGATACTACATATTAGCTAATGAAAATGAAAACAGCAGGTAGATAAATGTATTATGGAAAACAACATTAGATAGATGGATAGATAGATAGATAGATAGGAGATAGATATATATGATAGATAGATAGAGATACATATATATGATAGATAGATAGATAGATAGATAGATAGATAGATAGATAGATACCCAGCAGTAGAGTTGAGTGAACCCGAACTGTGTATCGAACGTTACGGTTTTCTGCACCCGGCCATATCCGTAAAAGTTCGGGTTCATTGTTCGGCGATTTCTTCCTGCTTTTTGAAAGGCTGCAGGGCAGCCAATCAACAAGCATTTCACAACTTTGCCCTAAGAAGCCATCGCAGCCATGCATACTATTGGCATGGCTGTGATTGTCTAAGTGCAGCATGTGACCCAGCCTCTATATAAGCTGGAGTCACGTAGCGCCGCACGTCACTCTGCTGCTCATAGTGTAGGGATAGGCTGCTGCTGGAGCTCTCAGGGAAAGATTAGGGAAGAAATCTGTTGAACTTGGTGGTGTTAACTCATTAAACTACAGCAATTATTGAGGGTGCTATGACGCCGTTCTTAGCGTTACAATACCACTTCTATGTCCTCTTGAAAAAACACTTAGGGTGATGATGGAAGAGGATGTGGCACAGGAGGAAGAGGGTGCCAACCAGGGCACAGTTCTGGAGGACGAGGAGGAGAGGATGAGGTAGAGGAGGAGGAACCGGGTTCACAGCAGGGTGGCACCCAACACAATTCATGGCCATCACTGGAGTGTGGCTGGGGGGATACGGAGGACACAGATGATACACATGCTACAGAGGACAGCTTATCCTTACTTCTGGGCAGCCTGGCACTCATGAGCGACTACATGCTGCAGTGCCTGCACAACGACCGCAAAGTTGCCCACATTTTAACTTGTGCTGACTACTGGGTTGCCACCCTGCTGGATCCCTGTTACAAAGTCAACATGCCGTCCATAATTCTCTCACTGGCGCGTGATAGGAAGATGCGCGACTACAAGCGCATGCTGGTAGACACGCTCCTAAAGGCATTCCCAACTGGCACCGGGGGACAAGTAGAAGCACAAGGCGAAGGCAGAGGTGGAGGAGGAGGAGGAAGAGGAAGAGGTCGCCAATGTAGCTGGGTCACGGCCAGCACCTCAGAAGGCAGGATTAGCATGGCCGACATGTGGAAAAGCTTTGTCACCACGCCACAGCAACCGGCACCACCAGCTGATATGGAACGTCTTAGCAGTAGGCAGCATTTAAACAACATGGTATACTGACATACTGACTGATGGTTCTGCCCCATTCAACTTCTGGGTCTCCAAATTGTCCACACGGCCTGAGCTTGCCCTTTATGCCTTGGAGGTGCTGGCCTACGCTGCAGCCAGTGTATTGTCTGAACGTGTATTTAGCGTCATTACAGACAAACGCAGGCGCCTGTCCACAGCCAATGTGGACAAACTTACGTTCATTAAAATGAACCAGGCTTGGATCTTACAAGACTTGTCTGTACCTTGTGCAGAATAGACATTTATACCGGCCTCAACCATACATTCTTGTACTCAAGTGCACTTATTCTTTAAATTCTCTCGCTCTTAAGCACATTTTGCTGCCTTTTGCAGCCCTCTAGCCCTTTCCATTACATTTTTAGTGATCAAAAGTTCAAGTCCCGAACCGAACTTTTTTGTGAAGTTCAGCCAAACCCGTCGAACCCGAACTTCCAGTTGTCCGCTCAACTTTACCCAGCAGCCCAGGAGTAAGCAGCGCTGAACATGAGCTCCTGAGTTTTCATCACTTTATACCTTGTAATGAGCAAATTTTAAGACAAAATCTGGGAAATATTGACTCCATGGGATACAGAAGCAAACAGGACTAAAGCTCTTTATGAAAAAGGAAAACTTATGGAGTTTAAAGGACAAAACAAGATTTTTGCTTAGAGGACAGATGGCAATTAACTGGACAGACTACAAACAACAAGCACCATCATCATCCACAGTCCAGAGAACTGAGCCATCACAGGTAAGAGCTCCTGCTACAACACCAAACCCCCCCACAACCTCACTAGAAACTGCTATAGACCAAGCTTAATAGAAATAAGGATATCATTTAAGAAATGGAAAACCACAATTTGGAAGAAGGAATGTCCAGCAATGTAGATGAGGAAAAGACACAAGCCTCAGCCAGCAGAGGGTCAGAGATAACATACTCAGAAGGGCAAGTCAGAAGAAAAACCAGATACAACCCCCAAGGCACCCCCTGAGGCTTTAGGTGAGGGTGCTTAACACCTGGCATTCTCAGAGACTGTGTATTTCAATCAGAAAGAGACTTAGTTCAATTCAAGGAAGAACTTCAAAGAAACCGAAGTGACAAAAATGCAAATGACAAAGCACTTAATGAAATAATCAAACTGAAATGTGAATTTACAGCAGTTCTGGGAGAAATGCAATATGAACTGCATGCCCTACAACAAAAGAATAGAAAGCTACAACAAGAGATACCAGATCTGAAGACATAGATGCAGAATCAGGAAGGGGGGGGGGGGTCAGGGAAGAGGACAGACACAATAACAAACAGCATCCAGAACTTTATACCAAAGATCCGTAACACTAACTGAAATAAATCTTTAGAAGAAAGTTTCCATCTCAGTTCATTAGTTGTGATTCACTGCCTGTAAAAACGGTTAAAATAATAATAACACCTTTATTCTTGTATTATTTAAAATTGCCAGTGATACCATCCCCTCATGGGAACAAACAGGCAAATAATGGAGGGGTAATGTTTCTGTGCACGGTGTGTGCAAAAATGTATCACACCACCGTGTTCTGTGTATCAGAAACTAACATTCAGCAGCGGTCAGTAAATATAAACACCTCAATTACATTGACTACAATATTATTGAGCCAAGTGTGATCTGGATGTAAATTCCCCTCAACACAGATATAATTACCAGGGTGAGACCTTTTGAGAAAAGAGTCGGAATGGATCTTTCGCCTCTATACAGAACCACCAAAGAAGCTCAATGAGAGATGCACCTTCACGTGCTTTATAGAATAACAAGGGTTGTGAATTCCACATGTAAATACATTACCGACGTAGACATATTTGTGCCAACATGAATAGATTATCGACGTGGACATATTCTTGCCCAACACAATTGCTTGCGACAATATGTGAGGCCTATTCTCTACAAAGGGGGTCACCTCTTGATGTGATGCTTTGCACAGATATATGATATGACCCATACTTTTAAATCTATGTTGTGCAGCTTTATTATTATAAACGCATGTGTGGCGTTTTATCTTGCAATTTTACTGTGCGTTTTATCTTGTCTGCAGGATTGTGCCATCGATTTGTGTGTAAAACACACCCAGACATTGATTTGTGTGTAAAACACACCCAGCCATATATTGCCTGTTTGGAAAATACCCCGACGAATATAGTCTATTTTCCCCTACTCTGCCTATTTCACACTGGCTTTTGCCGGAATTATCTAAGAGCCGCCTAAAGGTCCTCAGCATAATTAATATTCAGTATTGAATATATGAATGGGAGTTTTAAGTAGTGTACCTTGAGTAGGATTAAGAACCTGCGGCATCATAGCATGTGACCTGCAGTGTCATAGCATGTGACCTGCGGTGTCATAGCATGTGACCTGCGGTGTCATAGCATGTGACCTGCGGTGTCATAGCATGTGATACGCCTCTCGTCTCTGATTGGACCTCCGAGGTACAGCCTCCTGTCAATTTGAGATGACATCCCATATAAGGAGCTTGAGTGGGCGGACGCGCACGGCCATATTAGCGCCGACATTGTGCACGCTACATGTGCTAATGTGCCACCACAGATGTTCTAATTATCATTCATAACTTACCTGTAATCGCTGCTATAGGCTACTGATGAGGCGCTCGCACAAAGAGCGCAGAAACGCGTAGAGCTAGGCAGGTTATGGTGGTGACATCAATATATTAGATCAGCGGTTTTAGGGCACCATGATATCTGTGTGACAGTCTGACTCAGAGAGCACAAGTCCTGGGTATGGATGTTACTCACACAACAATAGAGTGGGTGCCCTTAGTGAGTTCAGACTAGCACGGTGACTGCAAAATATCTCCTCACAAGGAGTGTTGGTTTTTGTAGTCACGCGTACTTAGGTGTCCTTTGGAGGTGATAGATAATAGCCCAAGGACTCTCTGAACTCTGGGTAAATAGTCATCCTGTGACTGAGTTGTTCATTCTCAGCAGGGTCTCACACTGGTAATTATATCTGTGTGGAGGGGAATTTACATCCAGATCACACTTGGCTTAATAATATTGTAGCCAATGTAATTGAGGTGTTTATATTTACTGACCTCTGCTGAATGTTAGTTTCTGATACACAGAACACGGTGGTGTGATACATTGTTGCACACACCGTGCACAGAAACATTACCCCTCCATTATTTGCCTGTTTGTTCCCATGAGGGGATGGTATCACTGACAATTTTAAATAATACAAGATTAAAGGTGTTATTATTTTTATTTTAACCGTCTTTACAGGCAGTGAACCAGAGATCCGTAACACACTAACAACATCAGAAATAAATGTAACCACACCAACCAATAGTGAATTGCTACTCGCGGAGACAGAGCCAACAATTTTTAGAACCCCAAGCACAAACCAACATGAAGACCCAGCAACAGGACCGAACAGCACCCAAGAAACCTCCACCAAACAGCAAGCGGCCCATAAGCCCCAAAGTCCGGATACAGTACTAATCATAGACTCCAATGGGAAATACCTGAACATTAACAACAAAAAGGACTGGCTTCATCAAGGGTTGGTTCAGTGGTCTTTTGTTTGTGCTTTTGCAACATTCTGACGTGTTCACACAGCGTGGATTGAAAAACATGGTTTTGAACTTTTTATTACATCTGGTCATTCAACTGTCTGTCTATTACGAAAACATTTTGAAATTTTTATCTTACACAGTTTGCAGTCTAAATTAAGTTACAACTACCCATTAAGCAATCTGTCTGATGTGAAAAACATTTTGAAATTTTGGTTACGCATGGTCATTCAGCAGTCTGCCTATTGTCAAAACATTTTAAATGAAAAAAGATCTGTTTGTGCTTTTGCCACATTCTGACGTGTTCACACAGCGTGGACTGGTCTGGCTATACCATAACTAGACTTTTTCACATCCTGAATGATCTAATGTCTTAGGATTTTTTATTTCCTTGGTACGCATATATGCAAAGATTCAATGCTTTTATTCTGCATTTGGTGAGTGTTTTTACAAAGTTTTATAAACACTGTTTTCTGTTACAAATAGTTACACACAATGATGCAGTTTTCTTATATGAAGAGACAAGACATGCCATAAATGTTGTATATCTGTGATAGATGTGATCAAATTGGACAAAAAACTATTTGCTATTGTCAATATTAAAAATATTATTTTATTAAACATGATCGTATATAATTAAACACAATTTCCTAAAAGAATAAGGGGGGCGTTGAATGGGCGGTATTTGGGTGTGGTTTGGGACAGGTGATGGGCGGTGCTTTGGGGTGGACTGAAAGCGGTTGTGGGTGGAGTGGGCAGGGTTATGGGCGGGGAAAGGGCACATGTCAACTTGTTACTTTTAGTTTGACGAAAGCTATAGAGGCTATACTACTTGTGCAGATTGATGGAGCGGTAGTTCCCGATTACTGCTGCTCCACCAGTTACAGTAGCTTAACACTTAAATCTACAGTTAGGGTAACCACTTTCATAACCCCCATAAGGAGGACACCATAGCTGGGACATGGGGGCACGATACTACAACACCCAGAATGGAAGCCATAATCTATATACCACCTTCAGAGAACATTACAGGGAGGAGGTATAAGAGGCATGACTAAAACTTCCAGCCTGTGCAGGTCATTATTATGGGATGTCAACGAACATTTTAACGAGGAGGAATAAGCGGAGAAAACTACTTAGTAGTTGGTGGGAGGGTTGGAAGAGTGGGAAAAAAATAAATACAAACCATCTTTGGTGCTGCCCTCCTTCTGGGAAGCACCCTAGGCACATGCCCTTGGGTGCCTAATTGTAAATACGTCACTGAATAGCCTGGTAGACTTTATTATTCTGTCCAGCAAAGATGCATAAAAGAAAGTGAAAACACGTCAAACTGAGTCTAAAGATGAATCCTTTGAACTCTGACTAAGTCAACATACCCATTGCGGTATACCTCCGACTACAGTTTTCTGTGTTTGCGGCTATTCATACGTATACCCCCAATGGAAATCCCTGTGGAAGGCTAAAACACAGTCTCAATGCAGCCTTACAGGGAAGGGAACGTGGCTTTGAATATGCCAACAGTTTGTCACAAAATAGTGGTTTAAAGTAAAGGCCCCTTTACACTGAGCAACACAGCAGGCAATTATCCAGAACAATCTGTCTGTTCCTAGAGATGGCCCGAACTATTCGCCGGCGAACAGTTCCCGGCGAACATAGCTTGCTCGCGTCCGCCGCGGCGGGCGAACATATTTGATGTTCGCGTTCGCCCCTATACTTTATTATTGAGCAAACTTTGACCCTGTACCTCACAGTCAGCAGACACATTCCAGCCAATCAGCATACCCTTCCTCCCAGACCCTCCCACCTCCTATCTAAACACAAGGATAGGATCCATCTTACATTCATTCTGAAGCTGCAGTAATAGTAATTGTAAATCGCAATGCGATTAATATAACCTGTATTATTCGCATTGCGATTACAACTTAGATCTGAGTTCCTAATAGTTGTATTGCTAGAATATAACGAAGATAACAAATATAGCACTATATTCTCAATCTTCGTTATATTCTAGCAATACAACAACCATTAGGAACTCAGATCTAAGTTGAATTCTCAATGCGATTAATATAACCTGCATTAATCGCATTGCGAATTCAACTTAGAGCTGAGTTCCTAATGGTTGTTGTATTGCTAGAATATACGTTATATTTTAGCAATACAACCATTAGAACTCAGCTCTAAGTTGTAATCGCAATGCGAATAATACTTACAATTATTAATCGCTTTGCGAATCCATTTAATGCCTCTATTTGATTGTATATGACGGTTGACTATGACTACCACCAACGTTCTGCTGCCTCCAAAGCAAGATATCTGAACCCCCAGGGGCCATTTGGGCGTTTTTGATAGAAAACGCATCAAAACGCATCTGCGTTTTTATAATTTTTATTTTCTAGTTTATTTTTTTGTGTATTTTGCCACATTTGGTTGCATATTTACATTTGGTATAGGCAAATATGGTAGTCTAGATCATTACTCTGCCCAAATCTATATTCAGCTACATGGCTTAGAAAATATGCTGTCAAACAATGATCCTAGGTTTTGGTATAGACACATGATCTAGACTACCATATTTGCCTATACCAAATGTAAATATGCAACCAAATGTGGCAAAATACACAAAAAAATAAACTAGAAAATGAAAAATTATAAAACGCAGATGCGTTTTTGATGCGTTTTATCAAAACGCCCAAATGGCCCTGGGGTTCAGATATCTTGCTTTGGAGGCAGCAGAACGTTGGTCATAGTCATAGTCAACCGTCATATACAATCAAATAGAGGCATCAAATGGATTCGCAAGCGATTAATAATTGTAAGTATTATTAGCATTGCGATTACAACTTAGAGCTGAGTTCCTAATGGTTGTATTGCTAGAATATAACGTATATTCTAGCAATACAACAACCATTAGGAACTCAGCTCTAAGTTGAATTCGCAATGCGATTAATGCAGGTTATATTAATCGCATTGAAATTCAACTTAGATCTGAGTTCCTAATGGTTGTTGTATTGCTAGAATATAACGAAGATTGAGAATATAGCGCTAAATTCTCAATCTTCGTTATATTCTAGCAATACAACTCATTAGGAACCCATCTCTAAGTTGAATTCACAAATAAGATGTCCCAAACTATTCACTGGCGAATAGTTCCCGACGAACATAGCTTGTGCGCGTTCGTCGCGGCGAGCTGAACATATGCAATGTTAGGTCCACCCCTATTATTGAGTAAACTTTGACCTTCTACATCACAGTCAGCAGACGCATTCCAGCCAATTATCATACCCTCCCTCCCAGACCCTCCCATCTCCTAGACAGCATCCATTTTAGATTCATTCGGAATTTGCAGTCTTAGTGAGAGGAGGGACAGTGTAACTGCTGCTGATTTAATAGGAAATCGATAGCTAGGCTAGTGTATTCAGTGTCCACTCCAGTCCTGAAAAACTCATCAGATCTCTGCTGTAAGGACAGCGTCCTGACAGTACCCCAAAAAGCCCTTTTTAGGGCTAGTACATTAGTCTCCCACCTCCTATCAAAAAGCAAGGACGGCATCCATCTTAGATTCATTCTGAAGCTGCAGTGTTAGTAGTTGTAATCGCAATGCGATTAATATAACCTGTATTAATCGCATTGCGAACTCAACTTAGAGCTGGGTTCCTAATGGTTGTATTACTAGAATATAACGAAGATTGAGAATTTAGCGCTATATTCTCAATCTTCGTTGTATTCTAACAATACAACTCATTAGGAACAGATCTAAGTTGTAATCATATGCGATTAATACAGGTTATATTAATCGCATTGCGAATTCAACAGAGCTGGGTTCCTAATGGTTGTATTGCTAGAATTTCTAGCAATACAACCATTAGGAACCAACTCTAAGTTGAATTCTGCAATGCGATTAATATAACCTGTATTAATCGCATTGCGACTACAACTTCCACACTCTGCGTCAACTAGGTATTTTTCCATGGGAGTTTTGCCATGGATCCCCCTCCGGCATGCCCCAGTCCAGGTGTTAGTCCCCTTGAAACAACTTTTCCATCACTATTGTGGCCAGAAGGAGTCCCTTTGGTTTTTAAAATTCGCCTGTCTATTAAAGTCTATGGCGGTTCGCAATGTTCGCATGTTCGCGAACATTTGCGGAAGTTCGCGTTCGCCGTTCGCGAACGGAAAATTTTATGTTCGCGACATCACTATCTGTTCCCAATAACTGCCTGCTCTAAAGAGGACATGTGAACTGCAATTACGGTACATGTAACAATCATCTCCATTGTATGGGGTTGAGGTATCGCTGCTGTGATTGCTCATCTTCCTAGAGAATCATTGTTTCTGAGCAGCAGATCTTCGTTTACACTACGTGATCTGCTGCCCAGAAACGATGATTTCAGTGTCCACATAGGTGAAGCTATCACCCATTGAAGGAACATTTGCTTACTGCACAGGGCAGTAACTGGGAACAAGTATTTCTAGCAATGCTCCTTCTCGATAATTGCCCCTATCATTAGCCCCTGTAAAGGGCTTGTCAAACATCAGCAAATGCATTAATCATGTAAACATGGCCTCATGCAGATGAACGCATTTTCTTTCCGTGTCCGTTCCGTTTTTTTTTGCGGACCGTATATGAAACCATTCATTTCAATAGGTCAGCAAAAAAATAAAAATAAAGGAGTTACTCCGTGTACATTCAGTTTCTGTATGTCCGTATTTCTGTTCAGCAAAAAAATAGAACATGTCCTATTTTTGTCCGCATTATGGACAAGGATAGCACTGTTCTATTAAGGGCCAGCTGTTCTGTTCCGCAAAATACGGAATGCACATGGACGTCATTTGTATTTTTTGCGGATTCGTTTTTTGCGATCTCAAAATACATACGGTCCTGTGCATGAGGCCTTACTAATACTTTATGTTATAAAAATATCTAATATATAAAGTTGAGTGTATGTGTGTATGTATGTCTGCTAAAGGAATCCGCACGGTCACATTTACAATCACGAAATTTGGCACACAGGTGCATAAGGTGTCTGGAAAGGTTTTAGACCAGGTCTCAGCTCTCTGGGACTCAGCTCTCTGTTCCTGAGATATTCCAAAAAAATGCATTAGCCAATAGAGGCCTAGTCACATGACCCTTATAAGCCAATAGAAGCTCGCTGGCAGTTAGTATCCACACACACAGTTTTACTCTAGGTAACCATAACAACCCAGCCATGTTTCTTCACTGCTGTAGATGAGCTTTAAAGGAAATCTGTCACCAGGATAATTGCTATTTAAGTAAAGCCAGGGCCTAATAGCACTTAGTACCTTATTTCCTGAGGTTTCCATAACAACTCTGTGGATGATGCTGTTAAGGGAGCAGAGTGCTGTGGAGGTCACAGGGGGGCAGGTAGGGTGGCCATTCAAGTCACCCTTAAAACCCGGCCCCCAGGTCCCACTAAGCCACACCCCTGATCCAGTTGGACCACGCCCCCTCCCCCTCCTCAGCCGACAGGGATTTAAAAAAATGAAGTAAAAAATCAACTTCTGTCAGCTGCAGAGTTGGGAGGGACGGTGACTTTCTCTCTGCAGCTCACATTTAGACAGCACAGTACCTCTGTCTTAGAGTGAGCTGTTCAAAAGGACATGCCCCCGATCTGGGTAGGCCACGCCCCCTCCCACTTAGCCAACAGGGATTGAAAAAATTAAGTTAAAAATCAACTTCCAGGTCCTGCTAAACCACACCCCGATCTGGTAAGGCCACGCTCCCTCCCACTCTAAGCCAACAGGGATTAAAAAAATGAAGTTAAAAATCAACTTCAGTCAGCTGCAGGGGTGGGAGGGACAGTGACTTTCTCCCTGCAGCTCATATTCAGACAGAACCGTGGTGCTGTCTTAGGGTGAGCTGTTCAAAAGGACATTCCCCTGATCCAGTTAGGCCACACCCCCTCCCACTCTTCAGCCAACGGGGATTGAAAAATTGAAGTTAAAAATCAACTTCTGTCAGCTGCAGAGGTGGGAAAGATGGTAACTTTCTCTCTGCCGCTCAGTCTCAGACAGGGCAGTGCTGCTATCTTAGGGTGAGCTGTTAATAATCAGTTAGGCCATGACCTCGCCCACTCTTCAGCCAACAGGGATTGAAAAAGTGAAGTTAAAAATCAACTTCTAGGTCCCGCTAAGCCACAACTCTGACCTGGTTAGGCCACGCCTCCTCCCCCCTAAGCAGCAGACTGAAGTTAAAAATCAACTTCTGTCAGCTGCAGGAGTGGGAGTGAGGGTGACTTTCTCCTTGCAGCTCACGCTCAGACAACACAGTGCTGCTTTCTGAGAGTGAGCTGTTCAAAAGGACATCCCTGTGTCCGTCCAGGCCCTGCGCCAGACAGAGGACATGAAGTCTAAAAGCCGGACTGTCTGGCCTAAAACTGGACCTCTGGCTACCCTAGGGGCAGGCTGCTGTGGAGGTCACAGTTGAGGGAATGGTCTGCCATGGAGGTCAGTGTTAAGAGGCAGATTGCTGTAAAGACCACTGTTAAGGGGGAGGGACCCTGTGGAGGTCACTGTCAAGGGGGTGGTGTGCTGTGAAACTCACTGTTAAAGGGGAAGGCTGCTGTAAAGGTTAAAATTAAGGGGGTGGGCTGCTGTGGAGGTCCCATTTTAAGGGACGGGGCACCATGGGGGCTCAGTGTTAAAGGGTTGGGCGCTGTGGAGGTTACAGTTAAGGGGCAGGGTGCTGTAGATGTCACTGTTATAGTTGATACCGTAGATATCTTTTAACAAATACACACAAACATTAAATTAAATAGATTAAATATACCTGGACGAAGCCGGGTCCTTCAGCTAGTTATTCATATACGCAATAAGCAAGACTTTGCATATAGTCAAGACTAAATATGAAAAACTTCTACAGGTTAAGCTTGGGCTACACAGTAAGGGTACTTTCACACTTGCGGCAGGATGGATCTGGCAGGCTATTGAGCCTGCTGGATCCGTCCTGCCGCAAGCGGAGCTACTGGCGCAGCACGGCAGTGCACGACTGGAGATCGCCAGACTAAAAGTCCTGCATATCCGACTTTTCAGTCCGGCGATCTTTGCTGTGCACTGCCGTGCTGCGCTGTAGCTCCGCCCCCGGCCCCATTATAGTCAATGGGGACGGAGCGGCAACATGGCAGTGCACGGGCACTTGCGACAGGACGGATCTGGCAGGCTGACTAGCCTGCCGGATCCGTCCTGCTGCAAGTGTGAAAGTACCCTAACATGTCATGTACTGCATTTCAGTGGTGTCACAATGCAACATGCGACAGTCACAAAAATTCCATCCAATTTGGATATTTTTGTGACTGTCGCACAACAAATGTCGCCGAGTAGCCGTTACCTTAAAATTTCCACAATCTCTAAAACCAGCTATGTTCCGCATAACTAGAGAATTTACATCCACAGAATGAAATCAGTTTCTTACCTTTGAGACTGCAAATCCATATTGATACTCAAGAAGTTTTTGAGGAAATTCTAGTTCTTCGAAGGAGCACATGTTGATGTAATACACCGTGTAACTCAGTCACCAATTATGGGCTCTATTCTAACCAGAGGCATGTTCCTTCAGAGAACTTAACAAGGGTCAGTAAAAAAAACTTCAAAGCCATAAGAACAATTTAGCATATGCTATATAGAAATGACTTGATTACTTTTATGTGCATTAAAGAGGCTGTCTGCTTTTTATTTTTTATAATAAATTTTTTTATAGAGAAGAAATGTAATATATATTAATATATATCACCGACTGTTGTGCAGTGGCCCCTGCCTGAACAGTACAATGGTATAGCCCATGTTCAGTATATGTTCTGTGCAAAGGCATCCATGGACTAACTAAATAGGAGTAACCCCCTCCCCCTACACATAAATCTTGTGTCTTCCCTGACAGTAAGCTGCAGGGTCCATAGAGGAATAAGTATTATAATTATAGAGATAGAACTTGGTGCCCCAGACAATAATTCACACATATTGGAATCAATATAGATATTTATTGTGAAGGAAAAAAGTATACTATAAAAAACAGTGCATACAAACCTAATTCAATTAAGTATGCTAGAAAGAAAAAAAACATTAATTACCATGGAAAAATGGCAGTCATTATAACTACAGATTAACAAAGTATTCAAAAATTCTATTTGGATGCTTGGCCAATTTTTTTTAAAAATTGATTCGATCCGAATATATTCGTGAAGAGCATTGAAAATCAGCTATTTCCCGGCTTCAGAGAGCCAGTATATTGGTGTAAAACACTGCATTGCAGAAACATGCATAGCTAGTCCGCTGTGGTAGTGAAACAGTTACTGTGCTTCAGTATGACAGACAGGTGACAGGCGTCGCTCTTAGAATCACTTTAAACTGACTGGAGTAAAGGTAAAGTTCTTTCCTGATCTCCGGTGAGAACTATAACTTGAACTGATGAGTAGAGGTGGCTTTGCGGTTCGCCCGGCGATCGTTTCGCAGATAACTTTGCTCATTCGCGATTTGCCGAACATGCGGACATATGGCGATATTCGCATGCGCCATATTCTTTTGCATTATGCTGAAGTTTGACCAATGACACATCAGGTGGGACAGGACAGCCAATTGAGACGTTTCAGCACATGGACACACCCCCACCCTATAAATGTATCAAATATGGCAGCCATTTTACATTCTGTGTTTTGCCAGTGTAGGGAAAGGTTGCTTTGTGGAGCAGGGACAGACTGTTAGGGACATCAAACGCTAGCTAATAGGGCCACAAAAGTCCTTTTAAGGACTGGTATAGGAGTGCTAACGATAGGTGTGACATTCTGAGGGGTGTGATATACTTATAATATACTTTCTAACATAGTGCATTTGTATTGTGCAGCAGTTTTGTGCGGTTCTGCTGCGATGCCGCAGCTATATAGCGGGACAAACGCTATTGTAATAACTAATTGCAACTGGTGTGATATACCTGTTGCCCCAAAAAAAGTGATTGAGGGCTGTGATATACTTATAAATAGAGATGAGCGAACTTTAAAAAAAAGTTCGGCATTCGGCGTTCGGGTTGTGGTAAGTCGCGCATCTCGTTATGGATTCCACTATAGCGGCATATGGAATCCATAAGGGGCGGCTGCCACTAACCCGAACTGTTGAACAGCCGAAGGACCTGGGGTGACGTCACTGTCATGTGATCACTGCAGGGGGCGTGGCTAAGCACTGGATTTGATCTAGAAAGTATATAGTGCATTTGTATTGTGCAGCAGTTGTGTGCAGTTCTGCTGCGATACCGCAGGTATATAGAGGGACAAGCGCTATTGGAACAACTATTTGCAATGTGTGTGATATACCTGTTGCCACCAAAAAAAAGATTAAGGGGTGTGATATATTTGCTTCCACAAAATACTGATTAAGGGGATTGATATACCTGCTTCCACCAAATATTGATTGAGGCCCCTGCGATACACCTGCTTCCACAAAATGCTGACTAAGGGGATTGATATACCTGCTTCCACCAAATATTGATTGAGGCCTGCGATACCCCTGCTTCCACAAAATACTGATTAAGGGGATTGATATACCTGCTTCCACCAAATATTGATTGAGGCCTGCGATACAACTGCTTCCACAAAATACTGATTAAGGGAATTGATATACCTGCTTCCACAAAATACTGATTGAGGCCTGCGATACACCTGCTTCCACAAAATGCTGATTAAGGTGATTGATATACCTGCTTCCACCAAATACTGATTGAGGCCTGTGATACACCTGCTTCCACAAAAAACTGATTAAGGGGATTGATATACCTGCTTCCACAAAATACTGATTGACGCCTGCGATACAACTGCTTCCACAAAATACTGATTAAGGGAATTGATATACCTGCTTCCACCAAATATTGATTGAGGCCTGCGATACACCTGCTTCCACAAAATGCTGATTAAGGGAATTGATATACCTGCTTCCACCAAATATTGATTGAGGCCCCTGCGATACACCTGCTTCCACAAAATGCTGATTAAGGGGATTGATATACCTGCTTCCACCAAATATTGATTGAGGCCTGCGATACCACTGCTTCCACAAAATACTGATTAAGGGGATTGATATACCTGCTTCCACCAAATATTGATTGAGGCCTGCGATACAACTGCTTCCACAAAATACTGATTAAGGGAATTGATATACCTGCTTCCACCAAATATTGATTGAGGCCTGCGATACCTCTGCTTCCACAAAATGCTGATTAATGTGATTGATATACCTGCTTCCACCAAATACTGATTGAGGCCTGTGATACACCTGCTTCCACAAAATACTGATTAAGGGGATTGATATACCTGCTTCCACAAAATACTGATTGACGCCTGCGATACACCTGCTTCCACAAAATACTGATTAAGGGGATTGAAATACCTGCTTCCACCAAATATTGATTGAGGCCCCTGCGATACACCTGCTTCCACAAAATGCTGATTAAGGGGAATTGATATACCTGCTTCCACCAAATATTGATTGAGGCCTGCGATACCTCTGCTTCCACAAAATACAGATTAATGTGATTGATATACCTGCTTCCACCAAATATTGATTGAGGCCTGTGATACACCTGCTTCCACAAAAAACTGATTAAGGGGATTGATATACCTGCTTCCACAAAATACTGATTGACGCCTGCGATACACCTGCTTCCACAAAATACTGATTAAGGGGATTGATATACCTGCTTCCACCAAATATTGATTGAGGCCTGCGATACACCTGATTCCACAAAATACTAATTAAGGGGTTTGATAGACCTGCTTCAACCAAATACTGATTGACGCGTGCGATATACCAGCTTCCACAAAATACTGATTAAGGGGTTTGATATACCTGCTTCCACCAAATACTGATTGACGCCTGCGATATACCAGCTTCCACAAAATACTGATTAAGGGGATTGATATACCTGCTTCCACCAAATATTGATTGAGGCCTGCAATACACCTGCTTCCACAAAATACTGATTAAGGGGATTGAAATACCTGCTTCCACCATATATTGATTGAGGCCTGCGATACACCTGCTTCCACAAATTGCTGATTAAGGGGATTGATATACCTGCTTCCACCAAATATTGATTGAGGCCTGCGATACAACTGCTTCCACAAAATACTGATTAAGGAGATTGATATACCTGCTTCCACCAAATACTGATTAAGGGGTTTGATATACCTGTTTCCACAAAATACCGATTGAGGGCTGCGGTATAACTGCTTTTACAAATACTACTCTTCTCTACGGACTTAAGCACAGGGTCATTTTGAAAATGACAGGCAGAGGAAGAGGCAGGCCATTCCGCAGAGGTGGTAGGGGTCGGGTAGGTGCACCAGGCCTGAGCCTAAGGGGTAAGTTGGAGAAGGTGCATGCGATTACATCAAAGGACGCACCAGAGTTGGTTGAGTGGCTCACTCAGCCTTCCGCTTCTGCACCCTCCTCATTCTCTGTATCTGCACCCTCCTCACTCTCTGCTGTGTGCGCCCCCAAAAACACCACCACCATAGCCCCTTCACTCGAGTCAGAGGAATTATTTTCCCATTCATTCCTAGACCTTACCGATGCGCAGCCATTCTTGGCATCGGATGAGGAAGAGGAGGTAGCAACGGTCCAGCGGTCTGATGACATTACCCAGATCAGCCCAAGGAGGGAGGTCCCCACTGTTGCTGCCTGCTCCGAGATCTCAAATGTCAGTGGTGGTGATAGTGATAATGATGACGTGTCGATGGATGTCACTTGGGTGCCCACAAGAAAGGAATAGGAGGGGAGTTCAGAGAGAGAGATGGAGAAGCAGAGATGGAGGAGAAGGAGGAGAAGAAGGCAGAGCTTGCAGGGCACAAGAGGCAAAAAGCAGACTGCAAATGTATCTGGGGCGAGGTAACATGTGGCGCTCTCAGGATGCCGGCACATGGCTCTGCAGTGTGGTCTTTTTTTAACGTGTCAGCTGCTGACAATAGTGTTGCCTTCTGCAGCCTCTGCTGTCAACGCATAAGTCGCGGTAAGCCCAACACTCACCTAGGGACGACTGCCTTAAGAAGGCACCTGGCCTCCCATCACCGAGCCCAGTGGGTTCTCCTTCTACTCTCTCCTCCTATTTGTCCCCCACTCCACCTTCCATCGTGCCATCGTCGTGTTCATATGGCAGAAGGCAGGCTTCCGTAGCCCAAATGTTCGAGCGTAAAAAGTTGATGACCCCGGATAACCCTCTTGCCCAACAGCTGACCGCTGGCTTGTCGGAACTGCTAGCCCGCCAACTACTGCCATATAAACTGGTGGACTCGGAGGACTTTAGAAAATTTGTGGCCATTGGCACACTGCAATTGAAGGTCCCCAGAAGGAAATTTTTCTCCCAGAAGGTCATCCCAGAGCTATATGGCCATGTTCAGCGGCAAGTGAATATATTTCTGGCACACAGTGTCGGTGCCAAAATACATCTGACACAGACACGTGGTCTACCAAACACGGACAGGGAAGGTACATAACTTTTACTGCCCACTGGATGAACCTTCTGACTGCCGTCAAGCATGTAACCCGTGGCTCCCGTGTGGATTTGGTGTTACCGCCAAGGATTGCATGCAGGCCTGCCTCTTCTTTTCCTCCTCCTACTCCATCCTCCGTCTCCTTCTCGGCTGACTCCTCCTGTTCCACTGCTACCGCCTCTTCTGCTGCACCCCAACAGGCTCCCCAGTACCTATTTGACGTGCCAGGTGAGATCTTGCCATGCTGTGATATGGCTGTTGTGACTGGAAGCCAAGAGCCACACTGGTCCTGCACTGCTTTTAGCTTTGCGGTCACAGGCCAATCAGTGGCTAACCCAGCTCAATTTGACAGTTGGCGGTGTGCGACAACGGTGCCAATCTGCTGAGCGCGCTGAAACAGTGTAAAATGACACACGTGCTGTGCATGGCACACGTCCTGAACTTAGTCTTGCAGCGATTCGTTGCTAAATACCCCGGGGTCCAAGACGTCTTGTGGCAGGCCAGGAAAATCTCACATGGCCATGGCTCGCCTTGCTGATGTTCAGCGGCGACACCACCTGCCTGTCAGACGTCTGATTTGTGACAGCCCAACCTTGGGTATGCTTGATAGGCTGCTCCATAACAACTACCTGTACGAACTCTGCAGCAGGACAGGTTCTGGGGAGCTTGGTTTCTTTTCACCACGCCAGTGGCTGCTCATGCGTGACGCATGCAGACTTCTGCGGCCATTTGATGAGATCACCAAACTGGTCAGACATCGTAACTTACACCTTCTTTCTGGAGCGTGCATTGCGTTGTGTCATTGATCAAGCAGTCGAGGAGCAGGAGCTGGAAGATGAGGAAGTCGCAATGCTGAATGAATTCCCAGGGGGGCTACTCCATCTGAGACAAGTCAGAAGAACTCTGAAGAGGAGTCTTGCGGGTTGGGGGGCGGAGGAGGAGCAAGAAATGCAGGCTTTGAGGGGGACTTTAAGAGAGACCGAGGACGACATTCTCCTGGGCGATGAGCAGGAGCCAGGGCGCTCAACTGCTTCCAATTTAGTGCAAATGGGGGCCTTTATGCTCCAGTGTTTAAAGAGGGACCCCGTATTAAAATCATAAAGGGCAAGGACCAGTACTGGGTGGCAACGTACTTAGACCCCCGGTACAAACACAAAATGGCGGACATGTTACCAGCATCAAAGAGGGCTGGCAGAATGCAGCATTTCCAGGCCTTGCTGCGAGAGATGCTGCATTCTGCTGTTGTGGGCGGTGGCAGAGGAATTTCCACCCACAGCGAAACAGATGCGGGTACCAATCCTACCACATATGAAACTAGGAAGACAGGCACTCTATATCTGGTCACCAGCAGATATCAACAAAAGACAGGGATAATATAGGTATGTTAAAAGAAACTATATTTATTTTAGTAGTAGTAATGATAAAAAAACATATTTCAATATAAGTCAGTCCCAATGTACAGGGAGAAGAGAATAGTAGTGAAAAATTGGATAATAAGGTAAGAATTAAATAGGGATAGGAAAAAAGATAAAAAAGAGGGGGTTGTGAAACAATGATGGTGTTAAAATGATATTAAAACACCCTGTATTGGGCTATATGTCCAGAGGAAAAAAAATAATAATGATAAAATATTGTACAAGTATAGTAAATTTCTGGGATGAGTTCAGTGGAAAAAAGTACAGCAGCAGCCTTCCAGACCCAATGTAGCTATGTGAAAGTGATTTTCATGTATGCGAAAATGGCCTTCATTTATGCGAAAGTGATTTTCAGCGAACCAGTGCCTGATGGCGTCCCACCGAAAATTGGATCACTGGTCGCTGTTACCTTTCCTTGAAGATTGCAGGTTCTTTTCTGCGTAGGATCCTCTGTGTGCTGTGGGTACTTGTTGCGGCTGGCAGTGCGAATGCAGGAGGATGTGATGATCGCGAGAAGCTGCTGTTTGCGGAGCGGACCGTCGATACGAATGTTGCGCTCTTTTTCCTCCGATCAGAGGGCTGTTGGCTGTGTCCGGCGTTTTTGCCACGTGCGGAAATTTTTGCGTGCACTTTTTTCGCGCACTTTTAGTTCCTGGTATCGTCGGTGGGTGGAGGCAGCCTGATGGTGCAGGGCAGTTTGAAAGCGCTTCCCAGGGCTTGAGAAACCATACGCGTTTTGAAGGATTGCAGCCTTCTTCATCAGTGGTAGCCCGTACACTAGCCTGCCAGGGTTTAAATATCCTCATCAGGCTGCATCAGAAAATCGGGATGGATTAAAAAAGGCAGGAAAATCGGGGAAAAGGCGGGAAAATCGGGAAAAAAGGCGGGGATTTTTTATTTTTTATTTTGTTTAAGTGATAGCGGTGATTTGACATTATTTGTGTCAATGGGTAGTTAGCGGTCCTTGGGGTAAGAAGGTGAGGAGTGAGATTGCCAGTGTGTGTGTTTTTTTCCCCCAGTCTGTTCCACTGTTTTTAATGGTCTCTTCTACTGTTTTTAATGGTATCTTCCACTGTTTTTAATGGTCCTTGGTGGATCTTATTTGCTGTGTATCTATATTGTTGTTGTTTTTTAAGTGCAGTTGGTGATTCTTGAGGTAAGAAGGTGAGGAGTAAGAGTGACAGTGTGTGAGTTTATTTTCCCCAGACTGTTCCACTGTTTTTAATGGTCTCTTCTACTGTGTTTAGTGGTATCTTCTACTGTTTTTACTGTTTTTAATGGTCTTTTTAGTGGGTCTTATTTTCTATATATCTATATTGTTGTTGTTTTGTTGGGGTTATGGATCTTCTACTGGGGTTATGGATCTTTACTGTTTTTATTGTTTTTAATGGTCTTTTTAGTGGGTCTTATTTGCTATATATCTATATTGTCGTTGTTTTGTTGGGGTTATGGATTGTGGGCCCTGTTGATATCATTTGCATCTCTTAAAGGGGGATTTAAGGTTGAGGGGTTGTTTATGTGGTCTCAGCATGTGTAGTAGTTCATTGGTTGAGGGTATGAAGGTGGGGGCCCGAGACCGAGGGGGGATCGAGGTGCTGGTAAGCAGCCGGACACTCGATTCGCCATTAGTCAAGGGCCTCCCACCTAGTGTCTACAGGAAGCCGAATAGTTCCAATTCAGCATTTAGACCTCCTGGTGCAAGTGTGTTGAATTCGAAGATGTATCTTGATTCTACTAGGGACATTTGTTTTATATAGTTTCCTCCTCTCCAGTTATTAGGCACTTTTTCTACAGCCATGAACATTATTCCCTTAGGGTCCTGATTGTGATGTATTTTGAAGTGTTTTGACACTGAGTAAAATAGCTGTAAAAAGCTCAGGTGTGAACCAGGCCTTACTCCTCACCTTCTTACCTAAAGAATCACCAACTGCACTTGAAAAAACAACAACAATATAGATACACAGCAAATAAGATCCACTAAGGACCATTAAAAACAGTGGAAAGATACCATTAAAAACAGTAGAGGAGACCATTAAAAACAGTGGAACAGACTAATTACACACATGTCAAATCCATCGACACAAATTATGTCAAATCACCGCTATCACTTAAACAAAATGAAACATTTTTTCCGCCTTTTTCCCAATTTTCCCGCCTTTTTGAATCCATCCCGGTTTTCTGATGCAGCCTGATGAGGATATTTAAACCCTGGCAGGCTAGTGTACGGGCTACCACTGATGAAGAAGGCTGCAATCCTTCGAAACCCATATGGTTTTTCAAGCCCTGGGAAGCGCTTCCAAACTGCCCTGCACCATCAGACTGCCTCCACCCACCGACGATACCGGGAACTAAAAGTGCGCGAAAAAAGTGCGGCAAAAATTTCCGCACGTGGCAAGAACGCCGGACACAGCCAACAGCCCTCTGATCGGAGGAAACAGCAGCTTCTCGCGATCATCGAATCCTCCTGCAATCGCGCTGCCAGCTGCACCAAGTACCCACAGCACACAGAGGATCCTACGCAGAAAAGAAGGAAAGATAATAGCGACCAGTGATCCAATTTTCGGTGGGACGCCACCAGGCACTGGTTCGCTGTAATTTATTTTCGCACAAATGAAAATCACTTTCGCATAAATGAAGGCTATTTTCGCATAAATGAAAATCACGTTCACATAGCTGCATATACTTATACATTGGGAAGGCTGCTGCTGTACTTTTTTTCACTGAACTCATCCCAGAGCATTGACTATACTTACAATATTTTATCATTATTTTATTATGTTTTAATATAATTTTAACACCATAATTTTTTCACAACCCCTCTTTTTTTATCTTTTTTCCTATCCCTATTTAATTCTTACCTTTTTATTCAATTTTTCACTACTATTCTTTTCTCCCTGTACTTATACAGTGACTTATATTGAAATACATTTTTTATCATTGCTACTACTAAAATAAATAGTTTTTTTTAACATACCTATACTATCCCTGTTTTTTTGGTCACGTAAATAGATAAAATCAGTAGCGCTCCACTATTATCTCGCCTCCTATTTGCAGCGGCATACAAACAGGGCTGTCACCCCCTCTGTTTGTGGGAACAATGAACTCAGATATACTGTGATGCCGCGCTCTAACAGTGGATAGGATATGATTTAATCCCGTCCGTTATAGGCCACTGAAGTATAGTGTTGTACCGCTTGTTACCACATGTCTATGTGGCGATGTACTCACCGATAGCTGGTCGGTGCGGGCTACTTTCCTCCTTGGTTCCTGGTACCTGCAGGGTGTGGGAGTGAGCTTGTTGTGCGGTCGGCAACAGCGGTAGCAGGAGCACGGTCTCTCTAGTCGGCGTGTCTGGGTGGCGCTCTGCCGATGGCGCGATCCTCAGTTTACACGCCGCACGTACGTACAGGGCACAGGTGACGTCACCACTGCGGCTACAGGTAGTTCGCAGGCACTGGGCTTCTACGCGTTTCGGGTATTAGCTGATACCCTTCGTCAGGAAGTCAGACCTAGTGTGCTCCCTGCCTATTGCCTCTATTTAACCCTTCACTCCTTAACCCTTTGATTGCCAATTTGTTCTATTTTATTCAAAACCAAACACCTCTATCTCCATATTTAGACCCGCTGGGGCCAGAGTATCCATGTTAAATATATATTTGGTTTCTGCCCTTGACATAGCCTTAATATAGTCTCCCCCTCTTCTGTGCCTTCTTATAATTTCTAAACCACAGATACTTGAGCCGTTAAATTTGCTGCCATGAAGGTCATTGTAATGGCGTGATAGGGGATGTCCCTCATATTTTCTTTCTATGTTATAGATATGTTCATTTATTCTTTTTTTCATTTGCCTCTTGGTTCTCCCTATATAAATTTTTTGACAGGGACATATAATTGCATATATCACCCCCTGGCTGTTGCATGATATGTGTTCTTCAATGCCATGTGTGTATGTACCCCCTGTGTTTGTTATTGTGGTTATAACTTTATTTTTTGATTTTTTTGATTTTTTGCACCCTTGGCACTTCCTACATGGAAAAATCCTTTAGTGGATCTCCACTATTTTTATTTATATTTCTCTTATGTTTAACTCTATCTTCCTCTTTGCTCACATATTTGCTGGTAGGAGCTATGGTATTCCCTATATTTTTTGCCCTTTTAAAAATGTACTTGGGGTTTTGTGGGATTAGTTCTCCTAATCTCCTATCCCTGTTTTTTGTTGATATCTGCTGGTGACTTGATATAGAGTGCCTGTCTTCCTAGTTTCCTATACGCCTGCCTCTTCTGACTAGGGTGAGTCATTTCAGACACGTGCACCTTGCATACCGTCCATACAGGAGAGCCACCGTAATTCCTTCTAACCAATCTTACCGTGCCTGTAAGAAGAGGGCGGTTTGAAGATGTGCTGGTCACTTCGGATATGAGATCATTCTTGCAGCCAACCCATCGACAGCCTCCCTCAGGATCCAGCCTCAGGGAACACCTAGACCAACAGGTGTCCGACTACATCGAGTTAACGGCTAATGTGGATGTTCTGAGAAGCGAGGAACCCCTGGACTACTGGGTGTGCAGGCTTGACCTGTGGCCAGACCTGGCACAATTTGCTATGGAACTCTTAGCTTGCCCCTCATCGAGTGTTCTATCAGAAAGGACGTTCAGCGCAGCAGGGGGATCGTGACCGATAAGTAGTGATGTCGCGAACATAAAATTTTCCGTTTGCGAACGGCGAACGCGAACTTCCGCAAATGTTCGCGAACATGCGAACAGTGCGAACCGCCATAGACTTCAATAGACAGGCAAATTTTTAAAAACAAAGGGACTCCTTCTGGCCACAATAGTGATGGAAAAGTTGTTTCAAGGGGACTAACACCTGGACTGTGGCATGCCGGAGGGGGATCCATGGCAAAACTCCCATGGAAAAATATCTAGTTGACGCAGAGTGTGGTAAGTTGTAATCGCAATGCGATTAATACAGGTTATATTAATCGCATTGCAAATTCAACTTAAAGCTGAGTTCCTAATGGTTGTATTGCTAGAATATAACGAAGATTGAGAATAGGAACCCAGCTCTAAGTTGAATTCGCAATGCGATTAATATAACCTGTATTAATCACATTGCGTTACAACTACTAAGATGGATGCAATCCTTGCTTTTTGATGGGAGGTGGGAGGGTCTGGGAGGGAGACTGATGTACTAGCCCTAAAAAGGGCTTTTTGGGGGTGCTGTCAGGACGCAGTCCTTACAGCAGAGATTTGATTAGTCTTTCAGGACTGGAGTGGACACTGAATACACTAGCCTAGCTATCGATTTCCTATTAAATCTCAGCAGCAGTTACACTGTCCCTCCTCTCACTAAGACTGCAGCTTCCGAATGAATCTAAAATGAATGCTGTGTCCAGGAGATGGGAGGGTCTGGGAGGGAGGGTATGCTAATTGGCTGGAATGTGTCTGCTGACTGTGAGGTACAGGGTCAAAGTTTACTTAATGATAGGGGGTGGGCCTAACATCGCATATGTTCGACCGCCGCGACGAACGCGCACAAGCTATGTTCGCCGGGAACTACTCGCCGGTGAATTATTTGGGAGTTGGGACATCTTATTTGCGAATTTAACTTAGAGATGGGTTCCTAATGGTTGTATTGCTAGAATATAACGAAGATTGGGAATTTAGCTCTATATTCTCAATCTTCGTTATATAATTCTAGCAATACAACCATTAGGAAACCCAGATCTAAGTTGAATTTGCAATGCGATTAATATAACCTGCATTAATCGCATTGCGAATTCAACTTAGAGCTGAGTTCCTAATGGTTGTTCTATTGCTAGAATATACGTTATATTCTAGCAATACAACCATTAGGAACTCAGCTCTACGTTGTATCGCAATGCGAATAATACTTACAATTATTAATCAGCTTGCGAATCCATTTAATGCCTCTATTTGATTGTATATGACTGTTGACTATGACTACCACCAATGTTCTGCTGCCTCCGAGGCAAGATATCTGAACCCCCAGGGGCCATTTGGGTGTTTTGATAGAAAACGCATCAAAACGCATTTGCGTTTTATAATTTTTTCATTTTTAGTTAAATTTTTTGTGTATTTTGCCACATTTGGTTGCATATTTACATTTGGTATGAGGCAAATATGGTAGTCTAGATCATTACTCTGCCCAAATCTATATTCAGCTACATGGCTTAGAAAATATGCTGTCAAAGAATGATCCTAGGTTTTGGTATAGACACATGATCTAGACTACCATATTTGCCTATACCAAATGTAAATATGCAACCAAATGTAGCAAAATACACAAAAAAATAAACTAAAAAATGAAAAATTATAAAACGCAGATGCGTTTTTGATGCGTTTTCTATTAAAAATGCCAAATGGCCCTGGAGGTTCAGATATCTTGCTTTGGAGGCAGCAGAACGTTGGTGGTAGTCATAGTCAACCGTCATATACAATCAAATAGAGGCATCAAATGGATTCGCAAAGCGATTAATAATTGTAAGTATTATTCGCATTGCGATTACAACTTAGAGCTGAGTTCTAATGGTTGTATTGCTAGAATATAACGTATATTCTAGCAATACAACAACCATTAGAACTCAGCTCTAAGTTGAATTCGCAATGCGATTAATGCGGAGTTATATTAATCGCATTGCAAATTCAACTTAGATCTGAGTTCTAATGGTTTTATTGCTAGAATATAATGAAGATTGAGAATATAGTGCTATATTCGTTATCTTCGTTAATATATTCTAGCAATACAACTCATTGGAACTCAGATCTAAGTTGTAATCGCAATGCGAATAATACAGGTTATATTAATCGCATTGCGATTTACAATTACTAACACTGCAGCTTCAGAATGAATGTAAGATGGATCCTATCCTTGCGTTTAGATAGGAGGTGGGAGGGTCTGGGAGGGAGGATAAGCTGATTGGCTGGAATGTGTCTGCTGACTGTGAGGTACAGGGTCAAAGTTTGCTCAATGATAAAGTATAGGGGCGAACGCGAACATCGAATATGTTCGCCCGCCGCGGCGGACGCGAACAAGCTATGTTCGCCGGGAACTGTTCGCCGGCGAATAGTTCGGGCCATCTCTACCGATAAGCGCACTTGCCTAGCTCATGACAGTGTGGAATATCTTACATTTCTAAAAATGAATTATGGCATGGATCTCGGAGGAATTCAACATCTGTGATGACCACATTTAATTGAATTTCCTCATGCCAGCCCACACATATCCGCCACCACCCAGAACAAAGAATGGTCCTTGTCTTATGTATAAACAGAGACATAAAAGGCCTTTTCTGTCAGGTAAATGCCTATTGTTTGGGGCCTGTACTCCAGTGGCCTATAGTAAAATTGTTATCTACTGTCCGCCTAATATACCTCCAGCCACATAATCACTTGTTCTTTCCTGTCTGGTGAATGCATAATATTTGGGGCCTGTACTCCACTGGCCTACAGAAAAATTGTCATCCAATGACCGCCTAATACACCTCCAGCCACATAATTACTTGTTCTTTTCTGTCCGGTGAATTCCTAATGTTTGGGGGCTGTACTTCACTGGCCTACAGTAAAATTGTTATCCACTGACCGCCTCATAAACCTCCAGCCACATAATCACTTGTTCTTTTCTATACGGTGAATGCATAATTTTTGGGGCCCGTACTCCCATGGCCTAAATTAAAATTTCTCTAGGCTCCAGCAGGGCACATTTTTGAGAGTTTCCCTTTAAGATGCATAAAAATAGCCCCTGATTAAAATATGTATTTTTTGTGGGAATTTTTGCCATTGATCCCCCTCTGGTCAGTCACTGTCCATGTTGTGGGACTATTTGTGCACTTCTAGTAAGTATTTGGTGGCTAAAAATATGACCTGAAGGTTTTTCAGGTTCGCCATGAGCATTAGCATTCGCGAAACGTACCAGCCGATGTTCGTCCATCACTACTGGTGAGTCTTTGTGGTGAAAAATCAGCAATCTTTATGGCCTGCGACACATATACAGTCATGTGAAAAAATTAGGACACCCTTTGAAAGCATGTGGTTTTTTGTAACATTTTTAATAAATGGTTATTTCATCTCCGTTTCAACAATACAGAGAGATTAAAGTAATCCGACTAAACAAAGAAAACTGAAGAAAAGTCTTTTCAAGATCTTCTGTAAATGTCATTCTACAAAAATGCCTATTCTAACTGAGGAAAAAGATAGGACACCCTTGCCCCTAATAGCGAGTGTTACCTCCTTTGGCTGAAATAACTGCAGTGAGACGGTTCTTGTAGCCATCTACCAGTCTTCGACATCGGTCTGAGAATTTTACCCCACTCCTCAATGCAGAACTTTTCAGCTGTAGAGATGTTTGAGGGTTTCTTGCACGTACAGCCCTTTTCAAGTCACCCACAGCATCTCAATGGGATTCAAATCTGGACTTTGACTTGGCCATTCCAGGACTCTCCATTTCTTCTTTTTCAGCCAATCTTTGGTTGATTTACTAGTATGTTTTGGGTCATTGTCATGTTGCATGGTCCAGTTCGCTTCAGCTTTAATTTTCTAACTGATGGTCTCACATGTTCTTCAAGCACCTTCTGATACACAGTAGAATTCATCGTGGATTCTATGATGGTGAGCTGACCAGGTCCTGCTGCAGCAAAGCAGCCCCAAACCATGACACTTCCACCTCCATGCTTCACAGTTGGTATGAGGTTCTTTTCTTGGAATGCTGTGTTTGGTTTACGCCAAACATGTCCTCTGCTGTTGTGTCCAAATAATTCAATTTTGGACTCATCTGTCCAAAGAACATTATTCCAGAAGTCCTGGTCTTTGTCAACTTTATCTCTGGCAAATGTCAGTCTGGCCTCGATGTTTCTCTTGGAAAGCAAAGGTTTCCTCCTTGCACCTCCCATGCAAGTTAAACTTGTACAGTCTCTTTCTGATTGTAGAGGCATGTACTTCTACATCAACAGTAGCCAGAGCCTGCTGTAGTTCTCGAGATGACACTTTAGGGTTTTGGAGACCTCTTTTTAGCATCTTGCGGTCTGCTCTTGGGGTGAACTTGCTGGGCGACCAGTCCTGGGCATGTTGGCAGTTGTTTTGAAAGCCCTCCACTTGTAGACTATCTTCCGGACAGTGGAATGGCTGATTTCAAAATCTTTTGAGATCTTTTAAATCCCTTCCCAGACTCATAGGCTGCTACAATCTTTTTCTGAAGTCCTCTGACAGCTCTTTTGCTCTCACCATGGTGCTCACTCTCACTTCAACAGTCAGGAGCACACCAAACTAAATGTCTGAGGGTTTAAATAGGGCAAGCCTCATTCAACATGCAGAGTAACGATCTACTAATTATGTGCACCTGGTGTGATATACCTGTGTGAGATCTGAGCCAATTTAAGAGGGAATACATGTGAGGGTGTCCTATCTTTTTCCTCAGTTAGAATAGGCATTTTTGTAGAATGACATTTACAGAAGATCTTGAAAAGACTTTTCTTCAGTTTTCTTTGTTTAGTTGGATTACTTTAATCTCTCTGTATTGTTGAAACGGAGATGAAATAACCATTTATTAAAAATGTTACAAAAAACCACATGCTTTCAAAGGGTGTCCTAATTTTTTCACATGACTGTAGACCCTAACTAATTAACTAACAGCAGTCCTAAACTCAGTCTCTGGTATTTCAGGTGCCAATACTATAATGTGGTGCGTGCACGATATTACTGACTCGGGTATGGACAGCAGCAAGTTCCTTCAGCACACATGCGGCCCTGCAGAGAAGATAGCGCTTTGTTTCAAAGCTCCTAACAGCCTTCCTGGAAATGATCCTTTTACTCCGGACGGGCTCTGGGACTTGGACTGCGATCAGCCTCACTCAGCTGCAGCTTCAGCCACTGTAGGAAGCCCAGACACTTGGATGCCAGCGGATTTGATTCGCACACTGTCCTGTTCTGTCTGGTCCTTCTAAGATGTCTGCTGCTCCTCTGCTTCCTGCTTCTTATCTAGACTGTGTGATTCAGTCTCCTCCTCCTATGAATATTCAAAGACTTGCAAAATGTTTAGCTGTGTGGGGGAAACAGCGGCCTCTTGTGGTAAACAACAGAATCCCAAAGTTTCCTGGCCATTTTTGGGATGTCTTGCAGATTGAACATGTGTGCCATGCAGGGCGCATGGTTCAGCCCTCCTTGATGCAGCACCGACACCATGTTCTTCCCATTGTTGGTCACTTACCATGGTTCCGGTTTCTTGATGAAGGACACGGAGCAGTTCCTCTCCTGTGTGACTCCGTTCGCCCAGGCAAACGAGGTGCAGAACAGCGTGAGATTGCCGTGCCCTGCAAACGTGGTATGCTGGAGAGGCACTGTGAATTTTCCCTGCAGTGGAGACTGAGGACACGGTGGAGGATGAGGAGGCAGAGGCAGAGATTCTCACAGGACCAACGGCGTGAGAATGTGGAGGCAGAAGCGGTGTCACCTGTCCAAGTTGCTGATGTGGCTGTGCAGGAACCACATTCACCCAATGGGCCATAAAGGACATGTATTGTCCCTGACCGTAGTTACAGCATCACATGTCAGCACTGCCATGCACTTTGGCAGACACCGACAGGCTCAAGGCTGGCCCACCTTCTGTTCTACATACGTGTGCAGGGCTGGTTCTGCCTCTTTGGCAAAAAATAACGGCTTGGGACTCTCCACCTTGTCTCGCCACAGGCCATTAGTTCTCCGAAAGGTGCAGAGTCCACCACTTGGAAAGGGAGGGACTGCAGCACCTTGGAAAGGAGCACATTCCGCTTCTGCATTGTTGGATGAGTGCACGCATACTGTTGTCTCTTGGTAATCGATTCGGTGATCGATTGCTGACGAGGAGTAGGAGCAAGAGCATCAGAACCAGCAGATGATGGGAAGGACAGACAGCTCCCTTCGGTTGAGGTGGTGAAGCCTCGACTGCCTGAAATTGGGTGCGTGCCACTGGGTGATGCAGCAGTTGCTGCGGCAGGCTGGACCACCACATTGGAGCCACAGTTCTCCCAGGCCACTTTATGGTGACGCTGTATATGTTGACGCAGGACTGTGGTGCCAATATTGGCACCCTGGCCATGCTTTACCTTCTGCCCATAGATTCTACAAATGGCCATGTTCACCTTCTCTGGTGGCTTAACAAAAAACTGACACACCACCGAGTAAGTGATTTTACCCCCAACATTCCGCACTGACTGACTGCTACCACCGCTGCTTCCGTGAACCCCTGTTCCACTACTTTCTGGGCAGGTAGGCTCCTGCGAAATGGATGGAATAGCCTGGGAACTTTTGGATCCCGACCTCCCACTGCTGCCACCCTGCTGACTCTTGGCCACGCTAGCGACTTGCTGGCTCGGCTGCTGACTCACGGGCAAGCTGCCACCCTTTTCTCATGATGATGATGAAGCCCCTTCGTAACCCGGCTCCCAAGTGCGATCAGCCACATCATCATCATTGAGTACTGTCTGCACGTCACTGATGTCCTCCTCAATTGTCTCTGGGTCAGGAACACTCACAACACCAGCTTCCACGCCACTCTCCTCATCACTACTTGGCCGCCTACCGGAGGAAGCGGCAGAGGTCTCCTCCACATCTTGGCTGGCCAGTAGCTGCTGACTGTCCTCTAGTAGTTCGTTCTCGCTGTATAGTGGAGCTGAGCCAACAGCATAAAATACTTCTCTGGTTGAGGGAACAGAAAAGGACAGAAGCAGGTTAAGGACAGGTGAGGGCACAGGGCCTGCTTAAGAATAGAGATGTCCCTATCTATTCACCGGCGAACAGTTCCCGGCGAACATCGCTTGTTCGCGTTCGCCGCGGCGGGCGAACATATGCAATGTTCGGTCCGCCCCCTATACATCATCATTGAGCAAACTTTGACCATGTACCTTACAGTCAGCAGACACATTCCAGCCAATCATCATACCCTCCCTCCAAGACCCTCCCACCTCCTATCAAAAAACAAGGACAGCATCCATCTTAGATTCATTCTGAAGCTGCAGTGTTAGTTAGAGCAGGGAGAGTGCTGCTGCTGCTGAATTAATGGGGAAAGTATTAGCTAGGCCAGTGTTCTGTGTCCACTCCAGTCCTCAAAGACTTATCTGCTGTAAGGACAGCGTCCTGACAGCAAAAGCCCTTTTTAGGGCTGGTACATCAGTCTGCTTTTTTTTATTTTTTCTATATATATATTGCAGTTGCCTGCCTGTGTGTCAGAGGCCGCAGCCCCACAGACTGAAATGTGTGCACACCACTCATATAGAGTGGCACAGTGCCTTGCAGATAAAAAAGTTATTTAATTTTTACCCTTTAATATAATTGCAGTTGCCTGCCAGTGTGTTTAAGGCCCACTGACTGTACTGTGCCCACTGCCCACCACTCATATAGGGTGGCACAGTACCTTGCAGATAAAAAAAGTCATTTAATTTTTACCCTTTAATATAATTGCAGTTGCCTGCCAGTGTGTGTCAGGCCCACAGACTGTACTGTGCCCACTGCCCACCACTTATATAGGATGGCACAGTACCTTGCATGCATAGTACCACTAATCTAAAACAAAATGACAGGCAGAGGCAGGCCACCCCACAGGGGCCGTCGTGGTCATGGTGCTGTGATTTCCGTTGGCCCTAGAATAATGCCCAGTGTTCAGAGGCCACGTACCCTGAACTCGAAATATTCTGAGGACATAGTTGACTGGCTTACACAGGACACCCAATCTCTACAGCTTCCGCTCGGAACCTTGATGCACCATCCTCCTCCAGATCAGCTTCGGGCACCTCTCAAGTTACCACTCACCCGCCCACTGCCACCACCAACACTAGCACCACAGCTGCTTTACTTGATCTGTCAGAGGAGTTATTTACACATCAGTTGGAAGAAATGAGTGATGCGCAACCATTATTGCCAGAGTATGTAGATAACAGGGATATGTCTCAGTCAGGCAGCATTACACACATGGACGTACGGTGTGATGATGATGACGTTGTACCCGCTGCTGCTTCTTTTGCTGAGTTGTCAGATACAAGTGAAGCGGTTGATGATGACGATGTGTCTGTGGATGTCATGTGGGTGCCCGCTCGATAAGAAGAGGAACAGGGGGAAAGTTCAGATGGGGAGACAGAGAGGAGGAGGAGACTAGTTGGAAGCAGGGGGAGGTCGTCGCAAGGAGCTAGTGGCACAGTCACACAGCATGTATCGGATCCCAGGGTCAGCCAGACAGTACGCCAATCAACGCATGCTGTTGCTACCACCAGAATGCTGTCATTGCAAAGCTCAGCAGTGTGGTATTTTTTGTGTGTGTCTGCCTCTGATAACAGCGATGCCATTTGCAACCTGTGCCAAAAGAAACGAAGTTGTGGGAAGTCCAACACCCACCTAGGTACAACTGGTTTGCGAAGGCACATGATCTCACATCACAAACACCTATGAGATCAACACATGAGTATAAGCAGCACACAAACTCAAAGCCACCATCCTCCTCCTGGTCCAGCATCTTCAGCCACGTCAACCACTGCTGTCCTCCTTGCCCCCTCTCAACCACCCGCTGCTCTTCCTCTCAACTTCAGCAGTTCCTGCTTATCTGCCCACAGTCAGGTGTCTGTCAAGGAAATGTTTAAGCGTAAGAGGCCAATGTCATAGAGTCACCCCCTTGCCCGGCGTCTGACAGCTGGCTTGACGGAACTCTTAGCCCGCCAGCTTTTACCATACAAGCTGGTGGAGTCTGAGGCCTTCAAAAAATTTCTAGCTATTGGGACACCTCAGTGGAAGATACCCAGCCGAAATTTTTTTTCACAAAAGGCAATCCCCAACCTGTACTCTATTGTGGAAAAAGAAGTCATGGCATGTCTGGCACACAGTGTTGAGGCAAGGGTGCATCTGACCACTGATACCTGGTCTGCAAAGCACGGTCAGGGCAGGTATATGACGTACACTGCGCATTGGATAAACCTGCGGACGGCCGCCAAGCATGGAATGCGTGGCTCTGCAGCGGAGTTGGTGACACCGCCACGACTTGCAGGCAGACCTGCTGCCACCTCCTCTACTCCTGCTACTCCATCCTCTTCACTAACCTCCTCGGCTGAGTCCTCTTCTGCTGCTGCGTCTTGCTTCACATCAACTGCACCCCCCAGCTCCCCAGGGGCTATCCCACATCCCGGATACGACAGTGTCACGTCGTCTTGGGGTTAACTTGCCTGAAAGCAGAGAGTCACAACGGACCAGCACTCCTGACCGCCCTGAACGCACAGGTGGATCAGTGGCTGACCCCGCACCAACGAGCTTGGCAAAGTGGTGTGTGACAACGGAAGCAATCTGTTGGCCACATTGAATTTGGGCAAGTTAACTGCACCGCAAAACGGTAATGATATAGCGGCCCGACGAAGCACCAGGTGTTGCGCGAAATGCCCGTCGCCGCTTTCCAGCTTTAGTCCTAGCGTGTCCGCTCCAAGCCCAGTCGGCATCCTTTTCTGATGAAGCAATAAAGTTTATGAATCCACAAAATAGAGAAAAGCACAGCCGCTGTAAAGGGGCTACCCGACGACTCGGTGGCTTAACTCTTTCTGATGCATGTCCACATCCTGTATTTCAAAAATTGTTGTCCCAAAAACTTGATTGGAGATATATAAGTCCCGACGCTATGTTTTCCTAGGAGAAAAAACTGGTTCCTCAGGGGACAAATGTTTAAAATACTAGGTAACAAAAGTAAAAGCAATCCGGTAGTATTGGCCAACAAACTCCACATCACCTAAAAAAACAAGGGCCCTATGATAAGCGATGTAATTGAGAAGCACTAAACTCTGATATGGGCTGTTGGAAATAACGCATCTGTTCATATCAGGCGCCTTAAATAGGTGAAGTCTCCTAAGAAACCCCCCCTCCCCACTCATTTTCTGTACATGTTAGGGAGCAATATATATATATATATATATATATATATATATATATATATATATATATATAATATAGAAAAACAGACTGCACTCCAAGAATTAATCAAAAAAACATAAACTATTGACCCGTGCGGTTGCAACGTTTCGACTCTGAACCTAAAACCTTTCTCGCTTGAGAAAGGCTCTAGATTCAGAGCCAAACGATTCACACCGCCTGATCAATAAGTATGTTTTGGTTCATTTGGAGTGCAGTCATTTCTATATATGTATCTTGGGGCTTATGGTCAGTCCCCATTGAACATTGCACCCGCCTCAAGCACTTTTGTCCAGTGCCGCCATTTTTCTTATATATTCATTGGCCTATTGGCAGAGCACGGCGCCTTTTTTGAAGTTTTCATTTTTTTACAATCATGTCGCTTGAGAAAGGCTCTAGGTTCAGAGCTGAAACGTTGCACCGCACGGGTCAATAAATGATTTTTTTTGATTCATTTTTGGAGTGCAGTTTGTTTTTCTATATTATTATCTTGGGGCTTATGGTCAGTCCCCATTGAACATTGCACCCGCCCAAGCACTTTTGTCCAGTGCCGCCATTTTTCTTATATATTCATTGGCGTATTGGCAGAGCACGGCGCCTTTTTTGAATTTTTCATTTTTTTACAATCATGTCAGCTTGAGAAAGGCTCTAGGTTCAGAGCTGAAACGTTGCACCGCACGGGTCAATAAATGATGTTTTTTTGATTCATTTTTGGAGTGCAGTTTGTTTTTCTATATTATTATCTTGGGGCTTATGGTCAGTCCCCATTGAACATTGCACCCGCCCAAGCACTTTTGTCCAGCGCCGCCATTTTTCTTATATATATATATATATGTATGTATATATATAATAGACACTACTAAATGTCTACCCTATCTAGGAATGTCAAATAGAAGGGTTTTGGCTAACACTAGAGATGAGCGAATTATTGAAAAGTTCAATTCGGCTGATTCGCTGAATTTCCCAAAAGCGCATTTTTTTGTAAATAGCGGGTGCAATTACTGTGAGCTGCAATAGCGCCGCCCCCCATCATTGTACCCCTTAGATGCTGCTTTCATACATAATCGCGGCATCTGAGTGTAAAACAGTCTAAAATTAACATTAAAAAAAAATTAAATACTAACTTGGCTGCTGGCCGTCGAGAGCAAATGGAGGTACCGTATTTTTCGCCATATAAGACGCACTTTTTTTCCCCCCAAAATGGGGGGAAAATGTCCCTGCGTCTTATGCGGCGAATGCTGACTTTTTTTTACATCGCAGGCTGCGATGCTTCAGCATCGCAGGCTGCGATGTATGAGCGGGGAGTGACAGGGAGGAGGAGCTGGGGGCCGGCAATTGCAGCGGGGACGGTCCGGCCCGCCGCTCTACAGTGTTGTACTATAAAATTATAAAATATCTCCAAGTACAAATAAATGTATTAAAGATCACCCTTATTAATGTACTGTAACACAGACCCCAATACCTCCTTTACAATACGGGCAGGCCGGGCGGAAGCGTGACTTTATGAATGAAGCAGGCGCAGGCATGTGCCATCGGAGAGTCACGCTTCCGCCGGCCTGTCCGTATTGCAAAGGAGGTATTAGTCTGTGTTACAGTACGATAATAAGGTGATCTTCAATAAGTCTATTTGTACTTGGAGATATTTTATGTTTTATGGTACAGCATTGAGCTGCAGGGAGGTCTGTGGATGGCACTGTTATGGGATGGGGGGTCTGTGGATGACACATTTGTAACAGTGCCATCACAGTCCCCACGTGCAGTGCCATCCACAGATGGGCCCCATTAACAGTGCCATCCACAGATGGGGCCCCATTAACAGTGCCATCCACAGATGGGCCCCATTAACAGTGCCATCCACAGATGGGCCCCCATTAACAGTGCCATCCACAGGGGCCCCCATTAACAGTGCCATCTAAAGATCCCCCCATTAACAATGCCATCCACAGATCCCTCCATTAACAGTGCCATCCACAGATCACCCCATTAACAGTGACATCCACAGATCCCCCCATTAACAGTGCCATCCACAAACCACCATTAGTTCCAGACCCACCAAAAATATTTTTTTTCTTATTTTCCTCCCCAAAAACCTAGGTGCGTCTTATCAGCCGGTGCGTCTTATATGGCAAAAAATACGGTAAGTATGAATTTCAGCTTCAGGGCGAATTAAATTTATCCTGAAATTCATAACAAATTCCACTTTGTGGGATTCGATTCACTCATCTCTAGCTACCACAGAATCATGGTAGTTCTGTAGAAAAATAGAAAAACGCTGCAGTGGAACGCACATGCGCTCCACAGGCCAGAAGGAAGCAGGATGCATCATTTCCCTATGCCTGGGTGCTGTTTCCTGAATCGTTGTGTGATGCAGTGGTTGAAGAAGATGATACTACTGCAGTAGTTTTATATGGGTGATTAAAAAAGTGGTATTTCTGCAGTGGATATTAGAAAGTTGGTAAACACAGTGTGGGGATTAGTATTCAATTTTAAGAACATGTTATGTGAGCTGGATGATAATTAGAGATGAGCGAATCGAAGTTGACGAAGTGGAATTCAAAACGAATTTCAGGAAAAATGTGATTTGCACCGAATCCGAATTTCCTCACGCTTCGTGGTAACTAGAGACGAGCGAATCAAAGCTGGCGAAGTGAAATTCGATCCGAATTTCAAAGATATTTTTCCCTTTTCAACTAATAGACGCAAAAAATGGGCTTTAAAACAGATAACTGCACCGCTGAGCGGCAAAGATATTTTTTTTCTTTTTCCACTAATACATGCAAAAAAAGGGCTTTTGAACAGATAACTGCACTGCTAAGCGGCAAATAGATTTTTTTCCCCCACTAATACAGGCCACAGAAGGCTTTAGAACAGATAACTGCATGGCTGAGAAGCAAAGATATTTTTCCTTTTTCCACTAATACATGGAAAAAAGGGCTTTAGAACAGATAACTGCACTGCTGAGCGGCAAAGATATTTTTCCTTTATCCACTAATACAGGCAAAAAAGAGCTTTAAAACAGATAACTGCACCGTCGAGCGGCAAATATATTTTACTTTTGCCACTAATACACGACAAAAAGGGCTGTCATTTTCGCACTTCACCACACAGCAGCTAATAAGCCCTTTTTTCCCACTAATACAAGCCCAAAAATGCTTTAGAACATGTATCTGCACCTCACAAGGGAAAATAAAACATAGAAATATTTCCTTGTAATAAACCCTGTTAATGCCTGTTTCAAACAGTACTTGCACCCTAATAAGAACGTTTTCCTGGAATTACAGAGCTATATAATGGCAATTTGAATCCCCAGTCAGTGCAGCAAGGTGTAATAAGATTGTTCCTATTACCCAGGCTGTCACCTCCCCGACTGAACTCTGTTCAACACAAATGCTGGTGGAATGATTCCTTCCTATCCTTTCCCTACATCTTGAATAATCTTTCCCTGCACTTGTAAATTGTTTGTTTTGACCCCAATAAAGTCTTTCCTATCTCTGTCCCTAGCACCTGCAGACACGTCTCTCCTTGCACTAAGTACGCTGGTGAATGGCAGAATCTAAGATGGCTGCCGCTATTTATAGGACTGTGAGAGGGCTGGCTGGCTGCTGATTGGCTGCATGCATGTCAGTATGGGTGATCCCGCTTCCCAGAGTTCCTTGCCCCATGTCCTCACACGTGTAGCAGCCATTTTAGGAAAAAATGTGATTTGTTACCACGAAGCGCGAGGAAATTTGCATTTGGCGAGAATCAAATTTTTCCTGAAATTCAGATCGAATTCCACTTCGTCAGCTTCAATTCGCTCATCTCTACCCATAATACCATGCATGCAGCCAATCAGCAGCCAGCCAGCCCTGTGATGTCATAGCCCTATAAATAGCCTAAGCCATTTTGGATTCTGCCCTTTTCCAGTGTGCTTAGTGCAGGGAGAGACGTCAGCAGGCACTAAGGACAGTGCTGAAAAAATACTTAATTGTGCTAAATAAAATGATTTATAAGTTCATGGAAACATTATTCAAGGTGTAGGGAAAGGATAGGGAGGAATCATTTCACAGAATTTAAGTTTAACAGGGTACAGTAGGGGAGGTTACCGCCTGGGCAATAGGAACAATCTATTACTCCTTGGGGTACAAGTGCTGTTTGATACAGCAATTAAAAGGGTTTATTACAAGGAAATATTTCTACATCTTATTTGCCCTTGTGTGGTACAGTTATATGTTCTAAAGCAATTTTGGCTTGTATTAGTGGGATAAAAAGGGCTTATTAGCCGGTTTGTGGTGAAGTGCTAAAACTGCAGCCCTTTTTGTCGTGTATTAGTGGCAAAAGAAAAATATATTTGCCGTTCAGCGGTGCAGTTATATGTTCTAAAGCCCTTTTTGTCACGTATTAATGGCAAAAGTAAAATATATTAGTATTCATAAAATTGCTGGCTCTATATAATATGTCTTTATGTTTTATTCACAATGCCATAAAATACCCATTTTATATAATAAAAAATGACAATAAAAAAAAAAGAATAAAACATATAACAATTATCGCTTGATAGCAAATATAATAGCAAATTATGGTCCCAGTCCTTCTTCTGGTTCCTATTGCGGAGCTCTTACAGTTTTCTGGAACCTATAATAATGTATAGCAGTTTTTATGCAGCTTTTTATTGTCGTTTTTATTTTAAGATTCTGGTCCTCAAATAATTACATTTGTTTCACAGAATGTTCCTTTATAGCTATGTATTAGAATCTTAATGTCTCCTATGTTGCAGCTTCCTTGTGCTGTGCCGTTTGTATATCATTAACAGCATAAAAAGCACGGCACAAGGAAGCTGCAACATAGGAGACATTACGATTCTAATACATTGCTACAAAGAAACATTCTGTGAAACAAATGTAATAATTGGAGGACCAGAATCTTAAAATAAAAATGGCAATAAAAAGCCGCATTCAAACCTCTATACATTATTACAGGTTCCAGATGATTGTGAAAGCTCCATAATAGGAACCAAGAGAAGGACTCAGTCTATAATTTGCTATTATTTTGCTATCAAGCGATATTTATTATGTTTTATTAATTTTTATTCTTTATATGGTATTTTTTAAAATGATATAAAATGGGTATTTTATGGCAATGTGAATAAAATGTAAAGACATATTATATAGGGCCAGCTAATTATTGAATACTAGTGATGATCGAGCACCAAAGTATTCGGATGTTTGGCCCGAACGCATTGCTATATTCGTGTGCTCAGCCGAGCACCCTAGTATAATGGAAGTCATTAGAAGACAACCAGGCACCCCCTGTTCTGAAGAGGAGAGGGTGCCTGGTCCATTGGAAAAAGTCAGAAAGTGACAGAAAACCAACTGAAATGGATTGGGAACAGCATGGGGACGAAGTTTGGATGAAAATATTACAAAGAAGAGGCACTCCGTTACAACCTGTATATCACATAAAGGAGGGCCTCATTCACATTGTGGTAAAATTGTTCAGGTAGTGGGACTCCTACACTCATAAAGCCTATGCACTAAGTAAATGGACTGCCAAAAATTACAAGGAACCGACACTCTAATAAACCCTTTATTACACATAAAGGAGGGCATCATACACACCCCTGAAATTATGATTGATGGCCTGCTGGTGACCCTCTAAAACATTAGGGGTGAGGGCCTGCTTCTGATCTGACCATCTAAAACATTAGAAGCGAGGGCCTGCTGCCGAGCTAACAAACTAAAACATTATGTGCGAGGGCCTGCTGCAGAGCTGAACATCTAAAAAATTAGGAGTGAGGGTCTGCTGCTAAGCTGACCCTCTAAAACATTAGGGGCAAGTGCCTGCTGCTGATCTGACCATCTAAAACATTAGGGATAAGGGCCTGCTGCCGAGCTGACAATCTAAAACATTATGGGTGAGGGCCTGCGGCAGAGCTGACTCTCTATAACATTAGGGGCGATGGCCTGCTGCTGATTTGACCATCTAAAACATTAGGGGCGAGGGCCTGCTGCTGATCTGACCATCTAAAACAATATGGGCGAGGGCCTGCTGCTGAGCTGACCATCTAAAACATTATGGGCGAGGGCCTGCTGCCGAGCTGTCAATCTAAAACATTATGGACAAGGTCCTGCTCCAGAGCTGACCATCTAAAAAATTAGGGGTGAGGGTCTGCTGCTGAACTGATCCTCTAAAACATTAGTGGTGAGGGTCAGCTGCTGAGCTGACCCTCTAAAACATTAGCAGACGAGGGACTGCTGCCGAGCTGACCATCTAAAACATTAGGGGGGAGGTTCTGCTGCCGAGCTGACCATTTAAAAATTAGGGGTGATGGTCTGCTGCTGAGCTGACCTTCTAAAACTTTAGGGGTGAGGGCCTGCTGGTGACCCTCAAAAACATTATGGTTGAGGGCCTGCTGGTGAACCTCAAAAACATTATGGGTGAGGGCCAGCTGCTGAGCTGACCCTCTATAACATTAGGAGTGAGGGCAGCCTAATAAGCATGTTGATATGATGGAGGAGGAGGAGGATGAGAAAAGGGAGTTTGAACCATATACCCTTTTTAGTGGTAGAAGGGGTGCATGGGAATACAGTGCATTCAATACACCATAAAAGACACATTTAGAGTGCCTTTATGTTCAGCCGCTTTCCTCTGGTGGAGTAGATAAGTCAGGGGCAATCCAGGCGTTGTTTATTTTTATAAGAGTCAACCGGTCAGCATTTTCAGTTAACAGGCGGATGCGTTTATCAGTTATTATGCCCCCAGCAGCACTAAATAGACGCTCTGACAAAACACTAGTGTTGGGCAGGCCAGCACCTCCAAGGCGTAGAGCGCCAGTTTGTGCCAAATGTCCAGCTTGGACACCCAATAGTTGTAAGGCACAGAGGGATCACTGAGGACGCTGACACGGTCTGCTACGTACTCCTTCACTATCTTCCAAAATGTTTCCCTCCTTGTGACTCTAGGCCGCGCATCAGGTTAAGGGTACTGGCGGGGTGTCATCACTGAGGACGCTGACACGGTCTGCTACATACTCCTTCACTATCTTTCAAAATCTGTCCCTCCTTGTGACACTAGGCCGCGCATCAGGTTGAGGGTACTGGCGGGGTGTCATAAAACTGTCCCAGGCCTTGGAGAGGGTTGCCCTGCCCATCTTGGAAGTGCTGTGTGTTCTCCTCATCTCCCTCCTCGGTTGGCCAAGGAACTACATACTCTATTTTTGGAGCAATTTTTCCACAAGGACCTTCTGGTATTGCACCATTTCGCTCATCTTCTCCACGACAGGAATGAGAGATGAGAAGTCCTCTTTGTAGTGGGGGTCGAGAAGTGTAAACAACCAGTAATCAACCAGTTGGCCAAAATGCGTACAACATGAGGGTCAGCCATGTGTGCTAGAGTCTAAACAGTCAAGACTTCGCTGTCCTCATCAGGAGGATGACTCTCAATCTCCTCATCCTCGTCCTCCTCATCTACCCATCCACGCTGAACAGATGGAATAAAACCTCCATGGTACTACCCTCAGTAGCGGAGGCAACCATCTCCTGCTCCTCCTCCTCATCATTCAATTTGTGCTGAGAAGACAAACTGAGTGTGGTCTGGCTATTACCCTGTGTACTGTCTTCCCCCATGTCCACCTCTTTCTCATGCAAAGCATCCGCCTTAATTGTGAGCAGCGAGCGTTTGAGTAGACACAGAAGTGGGATGGTTAAGCTGATAATAGCGTTATCGCCGCTCACCATCTGTGTTGATTCCTCAAAGTTGCGTAAAGCCTCACAGAGGTCAGACATCAATGCCCACTCGTCACTTGTGAAGAGCGGAAGCTGACTGGAAAGGAGGCGACAATGTTGCAGCTCGTATTCCTCTACTGCTCTCTGCTGCTCACAAAGCCTGGCCAGCATGTGGAACGTCGAGTTTCAGCACATGCTCATGTCACACTACAGTCGGTGAGTTAGCAATTGCAAGCGGCTGCTGCAGTGTTGCCAGACTGTTTTGAGAAACCAGTGAACCACTAGGTTAAACACGTGGGCTAGGCATAGTATGTGTGTGAGCTTGCCGAGCTCCAAAGCCGCCACAAAGTTACGGCCATTATCAGAAAAAAACATGCCTGGTTGTAGATTCAGTGGCGAGAGCCACATCTCAGTCTGGTCCCTTATCCCCTGCCACAGCTCTGTTTGTCACCTAAGCAGATCAGTTTAAGCATGGCATGTTGCTGCTTCCCCACTGCAGTGCTACACTGCTTCCAGCTACTGACTGATGGCTGACTGGTGCTGCAAGATGATAATTCAGAGGTGAAAGTGGAGGAGGAGGCGGAGGAGGAGAGGGGGTTGCAGCAACTAGGTGGCGGCAGAAACCCTGATGGAAGTAGGGCCCGCAATTCTTGGCTTCGGTAGCACCTGTGCCATCCCAGGGTACGACTTGCTCCCGGCCTCCTTAATGATTACTTAGTGTGCAGTCAGGAAAATGTAGCATCCCTGGCCAAACGCACTTGTTCATGTGTCAGTCGATAAGTGGACTGCGTTGGTCAGGGACAGATGCTGTTACAGGACACATGATGGTGTAAGGCTGGAACTGCACACCATGAAAAATATTGACCGCTCGGGACAGAGTAATGCTGGGCGGCCGCTGCCATCAGGCTGCGGAAAGCTTCATTGTCCATAAGCCTAAATGGCAACATTTCCAGCATTTAGTGCTATGGTCCGTGGTGGCTTTCGTTCAAAGGCCTGGGGTATAGACATCAGGCTGCTCCAGGGAACAGTTGCGGGCCTGTTTGGTGTGGCCCTCCTTCTCCCTTTTGCCACCCCACTGTTTCTTCCAGCCTGTTGCGGCACTGCGGATCCCTCCCCCTTCGTATTGCTGTCCTCGCTCGGCTTGCAACCTTTGCAGGTTGGGTCAGTGACTTCATTGTCCACCACCTCCACTTCCTCACTCTGGTCATCCCCCTGACTTGTTTACCTAACAACAACCTCAGTTACTGACAACTGTGTCTCATCCTCATCATGAACCTCTTCAGACACTAATTGTGGTTGAATTATTGGAAGAAGTTGAGCAAATACCTGGATGTTCGGGTTCGAGAAGTTCGGCCGAACTTCAAGAAAATGTTCGGGTTCGAACTCGATCCAAACTTGACCCCGAACCCCATTGAAATCAATGAGGACCTGAACTTTTGGGCACTAAAAAGGCTGTAAAATAGCCCAGAAAGGGCTAGAGGGCTGCCAAAGGCAGCAACATGTAGGTAAATCCCCTGCAAACAAATGTGGGTAGGGAAATGACTTAAAATGAAATAAAATAAATAAAAATTAACCAATATCAATTGGCAACTTCGAGGAGGAGGTGGAATAGGAGGTTGGGGTGGCGTCAGGTGGGAATGCTATGGGAGTTGAAGTTCTCATCACTGCCAAAAAGAATTCATGTCTGCCTGCAGTGCCACAACCCTTATTCACAGACTCAGGGCCATGGCAACCATACATGGGAGTTGAAGTTCACATCACAGCCAAGAACGATTTATGTCTGCCAGCAGTGTCACAGGCCTCACACACAGACTCAAGCCCAAGACAACCATACATGGGAGTTGAAGTTGTCATCACAGCCAAAAAGGAATCATGTCTGCCTGCAGGGCCACAGGCCTTATTCAAAGATTCATGCCCACGGGACCCACGAAGAAGAGAGTTAAAATCACGCCAAGACAATATTGATTTCACCCAACAATGCCACAGGCCTCATTCACAGATTCAGACCCATGGCACCCACAAAGCGGAAAGTTACAATCATGCCAAATCAGTATTGATTTCACCCAGCAGTGCCACAGGCCTCATTTACTAATTCAGGAGGACCATGGCACCCACAAAGAGGAGAGCGGTCCCGTAACTGCAACACAGGCTTTAGGTCAACCTGCAATGGAACAGGCCATTATCATTTATGTAGGCCCTTGACAACCAGACAGAGGAGAGCTCATTTGACAATTAAACGAAATATAGGCCCCTGACACCCACACAATGCGGCGGGCATTTGACAGTAAAAAGAGTTTAATGTCTCCCACCAATGCAGCAAGCGATTAAATGAAATATAGGCCCCTGACAACCAGACAATGTAAAGGTCATTTGACAGTATAAAGAGTTTAATATCTCCCACCAATGCAGCAAGCGATGAAACGAAATATAGGCCCCTGACAATCAGACAATGGGGCAGCCATTTGACAGTAAAAAGAGGTTAATGTCTCTCACCAATACAGCAGGCGATGAAACAAAATATAGGCCCCTGACAACCAGACAAAGTAGAGGTCATTTGACAGTATAAAGAGTTTAATATCTACCACCAATGCAGCAAGCGATGAAACGAAATACTGTATAGGCCCCTGACACCCACACAATCGGGCAATCATTTGACAGTAAAAAGAGTTTAATATCTCCCACCAAGACAACAAATGATTAAACGACATATAGGCCCATGACACCCACACAATGGGGCAGTTATTTGACAGTAAAAAGAGTTAAATGTCTCCCACCAAGACAGCAAGCAAGTAAACAAAATATAGGCCCCTGACACCCAAACAATGGGGCGGTAATTTGACAGTAAAAAGAGTTTAATATCTCCCACCAAGACAACAAATGATTAAACAACATATAGGCCCCTGACACCTACACAATGGGGCAGTCATTTGACAGTAAAAAAGTTTAATGTCTCCCACCAAGACAGCAAGCAATTAAACGAAATATAGGTCCCTGACACCCAGACAGAGTAGAGGTCATTCTACATCAAAAATAGGATAATTTCACCCACCAAAGCAACAGGCGATTATCTGAAATGTAGGCTCCTGGCACCCAGACAGAGGAGAAAGGTCCCATAGCAGCAAAAGAGGCATCATGTTACCCACCATTGGAACAGGCCACTTTAAGTAATTTAAGCCCCAGCACCCAGACAGAGAAGACACCCAGACAGAGAAGAGAGGCGCCATAGCAGCAAAAAAGGCATTATGTTACCCAACAATGGAACAGGCCACTTTCAGTAATTTAGGCCCCAGCACCCAGACATAGGAGAGAGATCCCATAGCAGCAAAAACAGGCATCATGATACCCACCAATGGAACAGGCCACTTTCAGTTATTTAGGCCCTGACACCCAGACAGAGGAAAGGTCATTTGACAGCAAAAAGAGGTTAATGTCACGCACCAAAGCAGCAGGCGATTAGCTGAAATGTAGGCCCCTGGCACCCAGACAAAGGAGAGGTTCATTCAACTTGGTGTTGCCCCCAAAATAATGGTACAACTAAAAAAAGAGGATTCAATAAAGAAGTGCCCTGGAGTACAAGAATGTATGGTTGAGGGCAAGACAGTTATAAATGTCTATTCTGCACAAGAGATGGTCAGGTCCTGTGGGATCCATGCCTGGTTCATTTTTATGAACGTCAGCTTGTCCACGTTGGCTTTGGACAGGCGGCTGCTTTTGTCTGTAATGACGCCCCCTGCTGCAAAATACACTTTCAGACAATACACTGGCCGCAGGGCAGGTCAGCACCTCCAGGGCATAAAAGGCTAGCTCTGGCCATGTGGACAATTTGGAGACCCAGAAGTTGAATGGGGCCGAACCATCAGTCAGTACGTGGAGGCATGTGCACATGTACTGTTCCACCATGTTGTTGAAATGCTGCCTACTGCTAACACGTTACCTATCAGCTGGTGATGCAGTTAGCTGTAGCGCTGTGACAAAACTTTTCCACATCTCATCAGAGGAGCAGGCTGTGACACAGCTGCGTTGGCGACCATCTTGCTCCTCCTCTGTCTTCGCCTTGTGCTTCCACTTGTCACCCCATGTCAGTTGGGAATGCTCTCAGGAGCGCGTCAACCAGCGTGCACTTGTACTCGCGCATTTTCCTATCACGCTCCAGTGCAGGAATTAAGGTGGGCACGTTGTCTTTGTGCTGTGGATCCAGCTGGGTGGCCACCCAGTAGTCAGCACACGTTAAAATGTGGGCAACTCTGCTGTCGTTGCGCAGGCACTGCAGCATGTAGTCACTCATGTGTGCCAGGCTGCCCAGAGGTAAGGACAAGCTGTCCTCTGTGGGAGGTGTATCGTCATCGTCCTCCGTTTCCACCCAGCCACGCACCAGTGATGGGCCCGAGCTGCGTTGGATGCCATCCCGTTGTGAACATGCTTCATCCTCATCCTCCTCCACCTCCTCATCCTCGTCCTCCTTGTCCTCCAGTAGTGGGCCCTGGCTGGCCACATTTGTACCTGGCCTCTGCTTTTGCAAAAAACCTACCTCTGAGCCACTTCTAAGAGACTGGCCTGAAAGTGCTAAAAATGAACCTTCTTCCTCCTCCTCCTCCTCCTGGGCCACCTCCTCTTCCATCATTGCCCTAAGTGTTTTCTCAAGGATACATAGAAGTGGTATTGTGACGCTGATAACGGCGTCATCGCCACTGGCCATGTTGGTGGAGTACTCGAAACAGTGCAACAAGGCACACAGGTCTTGCATGGAGGCCCAGTAATTGGTGGTGAAGTGGTGCTGTTCCACAGTGTGACTGACCTGTGCATGCTGCAGCTGAAACTGTACTATGGCCTGCTGCTGCTCGCACAGTCTCTCCAGCATGTGCAAGGTGGAGTTCCACCTGGTGGGCACGTCGCACATGAGGCGGTGAGCGGGAAGGCCGAAGTTACGCTGTAGCGCAGACAGGCGAGCAGTAGCAGGATGTGAACGCCAGAAGCGCGCACAGACGGCCCGCACTTTATGCAGCAGCTCTGACATGTCGGGGTAGTTGTGAATAAACTTCTGCACCACCAAATTCAGCACATGTGCCAGGCAAGGGATGTGCGTCAAACCGGCTAGTCCCAGAGCTGCGACGAGATTTCGCCCATTATCGCACACCACCAGGCCGGGCTTGAGGCCCACCGGCAGCAACCACTTGTCGGTCTGTTGTTCAATACCCCGCCACAACTCCTGGGTGGTGTGGGGCCTTTCCCCTAAACATATGTGTTTCAGAACGGCCTGCTGACATTTACCCCGGGCTGTGCTGAAGTTGGTGGTGAAGGTGTGTGGCTGACTGGATGAGCAGGTGGAAGAAGAGGAGGAGGAAGCCGAGTAGGAGGACGAGGCTACAGAAGGCAAAGAATGATGCCCTGCGATCCTTGCCGGCGGAAGGACGTGTGCCAAAGAACTCTCCAACTGGGGCCCAGCCGCCACTACATTTACCCAGTGTGCAGTTAGGGAGATATAGCGTCCCTGGCCATGGTTACTGGTCCACGTATCTGTGGTTAGGTGGACCTTGCCACAGATGGTGTTGCGCAGTGCACACTTGATTTTATCGGATACTTGGTTGTGCAGGGAAGGCACGGCTCTCTTGGAGAAGTAGTGGCGGCTGGGAACAACATACTGTGGGACAGCCATCGCCATCAGCTGTTTGAAGCTGTCTGTGTCCACCAGCCTGAATGACAGCATTTCAAAGGCCAGTAGTTTAGAAATGCTGGCATTCAGGCCCAGGGCTCGAGGGTGGGTAGGTGGGAATTTACACTTTCTCTCCAATGTTTGTGAGTTGGAGAGCTGAACGCTGCCGTGTGACATGGTGGAGATGCTTAGTGACGGAGGTGGTGGTGATGATGGCACATCCTCTGTTTGGTGGGCGGCAGGTGCCAACATTCCTCCCGAGGTGGAGGAAGAGGCCGAGGCAGCAGCAGAAGAGGGAGCAGGGGGAGCCTGAGTGAGTTCCTTTTAAGGTATTTACTCCACTGCAGTTCATGCTTTGCATGTAGATGCCTGGTCATGCATGTTGTGCTAAGGTTCAGAACGTTAATGCCTCGATTCAGGCTCTGATGGCACAGCGTGCAAACCACTCGGGTCTTGTCGTCAGCACATTGTTTAAAGAAGTGCCATGCCAGGGAACTCCTTGAAGCTGTCTTTGGGGTGCTCGGTCCCTGGTGGCGGTGGCCAGTAGCAGGCGAACTCTCTTGGCGGCGGCTGTTCTGCTTTTGCTCCCTGCTCCCTCTTTGGGGTCTAGGACCTCATCGTCCCCTGTATTGTCTTCCACACATTCTTCCTCCCTGACCTGTTCAGTCTGCACACTGCAAAAAGACGCAGCAGTTGGCACCTGTGTTTCATCATCATCAGAGACATGCAGACTCTGATGAGGTGGTATTCCCATGTCCTCAACTTCAGGAAACATAAGTGGTTGTGCGTCAGTGCATTCTATGTCTTCCACCACTGGGGAAGGGCTAGGTGGATTCCCTTGGGAAACCCTGCCAGCAGTCTTCAAACAGCATAAGAGACTGCTGCATAACTTGAGGCTCAGACAGTTTCCCAGATATGCATGGGGGTGATGTGATAATGTTGGGAGATAATGTTGTGAACGTGCTGGATCCACTGTCGGCCACCCAATTGACTAGAACGGCATTGGGCCCCACCAAATATCGCTGTCAATTCTGGCAGGTACTGGAACCTGAGATAGTTGGTTTACTAGGACGTGTGGCAGAATGGCCACGTCCTCTCCCAGCACCAGAGGGTCCAATAACAACACCACCACCGTGTCCGCGTTCCGCTTCCCTTACTAGATGTTTTCCTCATTGTTACCGTTCACCACAATAAGAATCAAATTATTTGGCCCAATGAATTGAATTCAAATTCAGGCCTTTTTTTACAGGCACCTAACACTATCTGGCTATCTATTTATATACCGTATTACATTAATCCAGGCACAGCAGTAACCACAGATTTAGGGGAATATCAATTGTAGGCCTAGTATTTAGGCCCTGGATGAAAGGTATCCTTTTACGGACAGATTTACACTTGGAGATGCACAGTAGCGTGTGAAAAAATATATAGGATTATGTTTTCAGCACTTGTATTTTAACACTTTGTGTAATATACCCTTTAACGGAAAGAAATACACTTAGAGATGCAAAACAGCGTGTGCAAATATAGAGGATTATGCTGTATTTTAATACTTACTGTAATATACCCTTTAACGGAAAAAACTACACTTGGAGATGCACGCAGAGTGTAATATCCCCTTTTACGGAAAGATTTACACTTGGCCTGCAACAGCTGTAACACCAGATTTTGGGTAATGCTATTTTGGCAATTGAATTTCACCCCAGAAAATAATATATCCGTTGACGGACACTATGAAACTTGTCCAGTCACAGCTGGAACACCAGATTTACGGTATTTCTGTTTTTGCAACTGAATGTCACCCCAGAAAATAATATATCCTTTGACAGACACTATAAAACTTGTCCAGTCACAGTTGGAACACCAGATTTACGGTATTTCTATTTTTGCAACTGAATTTCAACCTAGAAAATAATATATCCTTTGACGGACACTATGAAACTTGTCCAGTTACAGCTGGAACACCAGATTTAGGGGATTGCTATTTTGGCAATTGAATTTCACCCCAGAAGAAAATATATCCTTTGCCGGACACTATTAAACTTGGCTAGCCACTGCTGGGACACCAGATTTAGGGGATTGCTTTTTTGGCAATTGAATTTCATCCCAGAAAATTATCTATCCTTTGCCAGATACTATTAAACTTGGCCAGCCACAGCTGAAACCATTGATTTACGGTATTGCTATTTTGGCAATTGAATTTCACCCCAGAAAAAAATATAGCCTTTCTCGGACACTATTAAACTTGGCCAGCTACAGCTGAAATCACTGATTTACGGTATTGCTTTTTTGGCAATTGAATTTCATCCCAGAAAAAAATATTTCCTTGCCAGACACTACTCAACTTGGCCAGCCACTGCTGGAACACCAGATTTAGGAGATTGCTATTTTGGAAATTGAATTTCACCCCAGAACAAAATATATCCTTTGCCGGACACTATTAAACTTGGCCAGCCACTGCTGGGACAACAGATTTAGGGGATTGCTATCTTGGCAATTGAATTTCACCCCAGAAAATGATCTATCCTTTGCCGGACACTATTAAACTTGGCCAGCCACTGCTGGGACACCAGATTTAGGGGATTGCTATTTTGGCAATTGAATTTCACCCCTGAAAATTATCTATCCTTTGCCGAACAGTATTACACTTGGCTAGCCACAGCTGGGACACCAGATTTAGTGGATTGCTATTTTGGCAATTGAATTTCACCCCAGAACAAAATATAACCTTTGCCGGACACTATTAAACTTGGCCAGCCACTGCTGGGACACCAGATTTAGGGGATTGCTATTTTGGCAATTGAATTTCACCCCAGAACAAAATATATTCTTTGCCGGACACTATTAAACTTGGCCAGCACAGCTGAAACCACTGATTTACAGTATTGCTATTTTGGCAATTGAATTTCACCCCAGAACAAAATATATCCTTTGCCGGGCACTATTAAACTTGGCCAGCCACTGCTGGGACACCAGATTTAGGGGATTGCTATTTTGAATTTCACCTTAAAAATGTATATATCCTTTGCCGGACACTATTAAACTCGGCCAGCCTCAGCTGAAACCACTGATTTACGGTATTTCTATTTTGGCAATTGAATATTACCCCAGAACAAAATATATCCTTTGCCGGACACTATTAAATTTGGCCAGCCATTGTTGGGACACCAGAATTAGTGGATTGCTATTTTGGCAATTGAAATTCACCCCTGAAAATTATCTATCCTTTGCCGAAGAGCAGACAGTATTACACTTGGCTAGCCACAGCTGGGACACCAGATTTAGGGGATTGCTATTTTGGCAATTGAATTTAACCCCTCAATAAAATATAGAAATTTCTATCCTGAGTTTCTAGGGGTGACAATAAGCACAGCCAAGCCCCTGATGTAGGATATAGCAAAAACCCTAGTATTGATGGATTGATGGACTAGGTGGCAGCTTCTGCTGGTGCACCACAAGACATAAAATGGCTGCCGATCACCCGAGAAAAAAGTGACAGAAAAACGCTCTGTACAGCCTAAAAACCAGTGAGCAATTAACTAGCAGAAGTTGAATCATTCACAGCTGTAGATCTATCACTACATTAGGTGTTTTTGCTGAGTTTTCCCTGCCTAATCTCGCCCTCACAGCAGCTGCGTCCTATCCCTACACTAATCAGAGCAGAGTGACGTGCGGCGCTACGTGACTCCAGCTAAAGAGAGGCTGGGTCACACATTAGTAGGCATGGCTGTGATGGCTTCTTAGGGCAAGAAGTAAAATGCTAGCTGATTGGCTGCTGTGCAGCCCTTCAGAAAGCGGGAAGAAATCGCCAAACAACGGACACGGACCCGAACCCGAACTTTTTTGAAAATGTTCGGGTCTGGGTCCGTGTCCCGAACACTCCAAAATTCGGTATGAACCCGAACTATACAGTTCGGGTTCGCTCAACTCTATTCACTAACTTAGACTATTGTGTTCTGATTCATCACTAAAAATTCAGATTAACAAAACATTGAACTTAAGGCTGTATTGTAGCAAGATACGAAAAAAGTCAAGGGGGTGAATACCTATATGTGGTGAAAGCCTTTAGTGGCATATTTCAGTAGAGAAAGAAAAATATAAACGCAGTTCACTGTTGCAGCTACATGTTGGAAAAGCGTTTAGTGACGTATTTCAGTACAAAAAGAAAAATATATATATGCATACACTGTTGCAGTAATTTGCGGTAAAAGTGTTTCGTGACATATTTCAGTACTTTAAGAAAAATATATACACAGTTCACTGTTGTAGTTATTTATGACAAAAGCATTTAGTGGCGTATTTAAGAACAAAAAGAAAAATATATTCTCAGTTCACTTCTGCAGCTATATGTGGTGAAAGCCTTTAGTGGCATATTGCAGTAGAAATAGAAAAATATATACGCAGTACACTGTTGCAGTTATTTACAGTAAAATCGTTTAGTGACGTATTTCAGTACAAAAAGAAAAATATATACGCAGTTCACTGTTGCAGCTATTTGCAGTAAAAGTGTTTAGTGACGTATTTCAGTCCAAAAGAAAAATATATATACGCAGTACACTGTTGCAGTTATTTGCAGTAAAAGCGTTTAGTGGCATATTTAAGAACAAAAAGAAAAATATATTCTCAGTTCACTTCTGCAGCTATATGTGGTGAAAGTGTTTAGTGGCATATTTCAGTAGAAAAATAAAATATATACGCAGTTCACTTCTGCAGCTATATATTGTAAAAGCTGTTAGTGACGTATTTCAGTACAAAAAGAAAAATATATACGAAGTTCAATGTTGCAGCTATATGTTGTAAAAGCGTTTAGTGATGTATTTCAGTACAAAAAGAAAAATATATATACGCAGTACACTGTTGCAGTTATTTGTGATAAAAGCGTTTAGTGGCATCTTTCAGTACTAAAAGAAAAATACAGACACAGTTCACTGTTGTAGTTATTTACGGTAAAAGCGTTTATTGGCGTATTTCATTACAAAAATAAAAATATATTCGCAGTTCACTTCTGCAGCTATATGTGGCAAAAGCCTTTAGTGGCATATTGTAGTAGAAATAGAAAAATACAGATGCAGTTCACTGTTGAAGCTATATGTTGGAAAAGCATTTAGTGACGTATTTCAGTACAAAAAGAAAAATATATTCTCAGTTCACTTCTGCAGCTACAGTATATGGGGGGAAAGCCTTTACTGGCCTATTGCAGTAGAAATAGAAAAATATATACACAGTTCACTGTTGCAGTTATTTGTGGTAAAAGCGTTTAGTGACGTATTTCAGTACTAAAAGAAAAATATATACTCAATTCACTTCTACAGCTATATGTGGTGAAAGTGTTTAGAGGCATATTTCAGTAGAAAAAGAAAAATATATAAGCAGTTCACTTCTGCAGCTATATGTGGTGAAAGCGTTTAGTGGCGTATTTAAGAACAAAAAGAAAAATATATACGCAGTTCACTTCTGCAGCTATATGTTGCAAAAGAGTTTAGTGACATATTTCAGTACAAAAAGAAAAATATTTATACGCAGTACATTGTTGCAGTTATTTGCGGTAAAAGTGTGTAGTGACGTATTTCAGTACTAAAAGAAAAATATATACGCAGTTCAATGTTGCAGCTATATGTTGTAAAAGCGTTTAGTGACCTATTTCAGTACAAAAAGAAAAATATATATACGCAGTTCACTTCTGCAGCTATATGTTGTAAAAGCGTTTAGTGACATATTTCAGTACAAAAAGAAAAATATTTATTCGCAGTACATTGTTGCAGTTATTTGCCGTAAAAGTGTTTAGTGGCGTATTTCAGTACTAAAAGAAAAATATATACGCAGTTCAATGTTGCAGCTATATGTTGTAAAAGCGTTTAGTGACCTATTTCAGTACAAAATGAAAAATATATATACGCAGTACTCTGTTGCAGTTATTTTCTGTAAAAGCGTTTAGTGACATATTTCAGTACTAAAAGAAAAATATAGACACAGTTTACTGTTGTAGTTATTTACGGTAAAAGCGTTTAGTGGCGTATTTCATTACAAAAATAAAAATATATTCTTAGTTCACTTCTGCAGCTATATGTGGTGAAAGCCTTTAGTGGCATATTGCAGTAGAAATAGAAAAATATGGATGCAGTTCACTGTTGCAGCTATATGTTGGAAAAGCGTTTAGTGACGTATTTCAGTACAAAATGAAAAATATATTTACGCAGTACATTAGTGACATTTATGGTAAAAGCGTTTAGTGGCGTATTTAGGAACAAAAAGAAAAATATATTCTCAGTTCACTTCTGCAGCTATATGTGGTGAAAGTGTGTAGTGGCGTATTTCAGTAGAAAAATTAAAATATATACGCAGTTCACTTCTGTAGCTATATTTTGTAAAAGCATTTAGTGACATATTTCAGTACAAATATATATATATATATACGCAGTACATTGTTGCAGTTATTTACAGTAAAAGCATTTAGTGGCATATTTCATTACAAAAATAAAAATATATTCTCAGTTCACTTCTGCAGCTATATGTGGTGAAAGCCTTTAGTGGCATATTGCAGTAGAAATAGAAAAATATAGACACAGTTCACTGTTGCAGCTATATGTTGGAAAAGCATTTAGTGACGTATTTCAGTACAAAAAGAAAAATATACATACGAAGTACACTGTTGCTGTTATTTACGGTAAAAGCGTTTAGTGACATATTTCAGTACTAAAAGAAAAATATAGACACAGTTCACTGTTGTAGTTATTTATGGTAAAAGCGTTTAGTGGCGTATATTTACAAAAAGAGAAATATATACGCATTTCACTGTTGCAGCTATATGTAGTGAAAGTGTTTAGTGGCATATTTCAGTACAAAAAGAAAATATATACGCAGTTCACTTCTGCAGCTATATGTTGTGAAAGTCTTTAGTGGCATATTTCAGTACAAAATAGAAAATATATACGCAGTTCAATGTTGCAGCTATTTGTTTAAAAGCATTTAGTGATGTATTTCAGTACAAAAAGAAAAATATATATACACAGTACACTGTTAGTTATTTGTGATAAAAGCGTTTAGTGACATATTTCAGTACTAAAAGAAAAATATAGACACAGTTCACTGTTGTAGTTATTTACGGTAAAAGCGTTTAGTGGCGTATTTTATTACAAAAATAAAAATATATTCTCAGTTCACTTCTGCAGCTACAGTATGAGGGGAAAGCCTTTACTGGCCTATTGCAGTAGAAATAGAAAAATATATACACAGTTTACTGTTGCAGTTATTTGTGGTAAAAGCGTTTAGTGACGTATTTCAGTACTAAAAGAAAAATATATACTCAATTCACTTCTACAGCTATATGTGGTGAAAGTGTTTAGTGGCATATTTCAGTAGAAAAAGAAAAATATATAAGCAGTTCACTTCTGCAGCTATATGTGGTGAAAGTGTTTAGTGGCGTATTTAAGAACAAAAAGAAATACATATACGCAGTTCACTTCTGCAGCTATATGTTGTAAAAGAGTTTAGTGACATATTTCAGTACAAAAAGAAAAATATATATACACTGTACAGTCATGGCCAAAAGTTTTGAGAATTACATAAATATTGGAAATTGCAATTGGAAATTGAGGCCAAGTCTCCTGATGAAGGATAGCGCACTATCCGAAACGCGTAGAGAGAGGTCTTGTGGTTACTGTGACTCACCGTAGCCACAGTAGTGACGTCATTCTCCGCTCCGTGTAGCGCGAAAACCACAGCATCGGAGCCGCGCCATCGGCCAAGGCGCCACCCAACATAGAAAACAGGCATAGTCACTACAAGTGCACTTACCATCCTTACCCCCGCTGAATAGACACTGGGCAGAACGGGAGATTACCGTGGAAGAACCGCACAGTACATGACGGTACATAGCTGAATAGTGTACTTCCAAGGAAAACCCGAAACTGGTGCAGTGGGGGTATCACCAGCATTAGGGATAAGCGCAGTATTGATATATATTGGAGTATTGTATCTTGTTTCAAGAGAGTACAGCGGTCTTTTGAGTTGCAGAGCCGCTGTGATACTGCAGCTACTGGTTGTACATTGAGGTGTCTAGCGCTATTGGAGATTTTTTGTTATATTTCAGTACTAAATGAAAAATATATACGCAGTTCACTTCTGCAGTTATATGTGGTGAAAGCGTTTAGTGGCGTATTTCAGTACAAAAAAAAATATATACGCATTTCACTGTTGCAGTTATTTACAGTAAAAGCGTTTAGTGGCATATTTCATTACAAAAAGAAAAATATATTCTCAGTTCACTTCTGCAGCTATATGTGGTGAAAGTGTTTAGTGTCATATTTCAGGAGAAAATGAAAAATATATACACAGTTCACTTCGGCACCTCTATGTGGTGAAAGCGTTTAGTGTCGTATTTAAGTACAAAAAATATATATTCTCAGTTCACTTCTGCAGCTATATGTGGTGAAATGCGTTTAGTGGTGTATTTCAGTACAAAAAGAGAAATATATACACAGTTTACTGTTGCAGTTATTTGCAGTAAAAGCGTTTAGTGACATATTTCAGTACTAAATGAAAAATATATACGCAGTATACTTCTGCAATTATATGTGGTGAAAGCGTTTAGTGGCGCATTTCAGTACAAAATGAGAAATATATACGCCCTGTGTACTCACCCTGCCTCTGTCCTTTGCTGTTCCCTTAGCCACAGAAGTATTGTATGCTGTTGGCTCAGCATTATACAGCAATGACGAGAGTACTAGAGAACAGTCAGCAAAGAGCTACTGTCCAGCCAAGATGTGAAGGAGACATCCGCTGCTTCCTCCCCTAGGTGGGCAACTAGTGATGAGGAGAGTGGCGTGGGAAGTGGTGTTGCGAGCGGTCAGGCTCATGACCCAGAGACTGTTTAACAGGACATCAGTGACGTGCAGACACTACTCGTTGATGATGAAGCCGATCGCACTTGAGAGTCGGGTGCAGAAGGGGCTTCAACATCATCAGGAGAAGAGGGTGGCAGTTTGCCCATGAGGCAATGGCTGAGCCAACAAGGTGGTAGCATGGCTGGGAGTCACCAGGGTGGCAGCAGTGGGAGGTCGGGGGTCAAACATGCCCAGGGTAGACCACCTGCTTTGCAGCAGCCTACGTGCCCGGGAAGTAGTGGTTCAGGGGCTCACCGAGGCAGCGGCGGTAGCAGTCAGTCAGTGCGGACTGTTGGGGGTAAAATCACCTACTCGGCGGTGTGGCAGTTTTTTTTGTTAGGCCGCCGGAGGAGGTAAATGTGGCCATATGTAGAATCTGTGGGCAGAAGGTGAAGGATGGCCAGGGTGCCAATGTAGGCACCACAGCCCTGCGTCAACATATGCAGCGTCGCCATACAGTGGCCTGGGAGAACCGTGGCTCTGATGTTGTGGTCCAGCCTGCCCCAGCAAACACTGTATCACCTAGTGGCACGCATCCAGTTTCAGGCAGTCAAGGCTCCACCACCTCAGCCGAAGGGAGCTGTCTGTCATTCCCATCTTCTGCTGGTCCAGATGCTCCTGCTCCTCCTCCTCGTCAGTCATTCCGTCAGCAATTGATCAGCGAAACGATTGCCAAGAGACAGCAGAATGCGTGCAATCATCCAACAGCGCAGAAGCTGAATGTGCTCCTGTCCAAGTTTCCAAGTTGCTGGTGCTGCAGTCCTTCCTGTTGCAAGTGGTTGATAGTGATGAGCGATATTTCACAAATATTCAATTGAATATTCGTCATATATTCATCAAAATCGAATATTCGTCATTATTCTATATATTGCGAATGTTACGCAAATTTTTATTTGCATTGCAAATTAAACTTAGAGCTGAGTTCCTATTGGTTGTATTGCTGGAATTGACGAAGATAGCGAATATCACGAATATAGCACTATATTCTCAATCTTCGTTATATTCTTGCAACAACCATTAGGAACTCAGCTCTAAGTTAAACATATACTCGCATTGCGAATTCAACTTAGAGCTGGGTTCCTAATGGTTGGCTTGCTAGAATATAACGAAGATTGAGAATATAGTGCTATATTCGTGATATTCGTTATCTTCGTCAATTCTAGCAATACAACCATTAGGAACTCAGCTGTAAGTTGAATTCGCAATGCGAGTATATGTTTAACTTAGAGCTGAGTTCCTAATGGTTGTTGCTAGAATATACCAAAGATTGAGAATATAGTGCTATATTCGTGAATTCATGATATTCGTTATATTCTAGCAATACAACCATTAGGAACCCAGCTCTAAGTTAAAATCGCTATGCGAGTAATTCAGGTTATATTAATCGCATTGCGATTACAACTTAGACAAATTTGTGAGATTGTGATTCTCACATCCGACAGTACATTTTAGCATAGAGGCGTTTCCATGCACACAGGAAGTCGGCAGAAGCGGCAACGGGCATTGACTGGAGCAGGCAGGGAGCCAGGAATCCTCTGGACAGATAAGAACAGCTTTTGGGAAGTGGGAAAACAACCAGAGAGCAATAAGGATTAACAACTTAAAAAAACAAAAAACGAATATTCGAAATAGCGAATATATAGCGCTATATTCACAATATTCGCGAATTTGCGAATTGCCAATATTCGTTACAAAAACTCGCTATTCGAATATTCGCACTCAACAGTAGTGGTAGACTCTGCACCTTTCAAAAGCCAAGGTGGAGAGTCCCAAGCCCTTATTTCTTTGCCAAAAAGGCAGTACCAACCCTGCACAAATATGTAGAACAGAAGGTGGGCCAGTCCTTGAAGCTGTCGGTGCACAGCCACACCAGCAACTTGGCCAGGTCACGCCGCTTCCGCCTCCACGTTGTCACACTGTTGGTCCTGCGACAATGTCCGCCTCTGCCTCCTCATCCTCCACCATGTCCTCAGCCTCCACTGCAGTGTCAAGTGACAGTGTCCCTCCAGCATACCACATGTATAGGGCATGGCGGGGTCACGCTTTATGCTGCACCTGGTTTGCTTTGGCAAACGGAGTCACACAGGGAAGGAACTGCTTTCTCCACAACAACTGAAAATCAGAACCATGGTGACCGACCACAGGAAACACATGGCGTCAGCGCTGGGACAAGGAAGGTTTAGCCATGCTCCCACGTGTTCACGTGTTAAAGTTGTCATCTGGTTGTCAAGCGGTTCCTGAAGTCTTCACCCATCTGCAAGACATCATAAAATTGGCCAGGAAACTTTGCATGCACTTAAGCCACTCATACACCGCAAATCACACCCTCCTTGAGGTGCAGCAGCAGAGCAGCATCCCCCAACATAGGCTGATATGCGACGTTTCCACCCTCCATATGTTGGACCGACTATATGAACAGAGAAAGGGCATCAACGATTTCTTGATGATTCAAGCGTATAGGAGTACTCCCCTGTGTAACTTCGATGTCAGCCAGGGGCAGCTCATGTGTGACACCTGCTGTTTGCTCAGGCCCTTTGACGATGCAACGTTCTTTGTCAGTTGCCAGGACTACAGGATGAATGATGTTATTCCACTGCTTTATGTCCTGGAACAGATGTTCGTAACAATGGCTGGTCAGGGGACAGGAGACGTGGCGCCTAGATCTCATGGCCACATAAGCCCTGTGGGGGCTAAACTGGAGGAGGAGGAGGGGGCAGAGGACATTGGAGCACAGGCAATGTGTAGCGAAATGGGTGGTTTTTCTACTCAGCTGACAGGAAAGGAGGAGCAGGAGCAGCCAGAGTAGCTAGAAGGCGATGAAGAAGACAGGACAAAAGACTCAGACACACCGTGGCAGTATGCAGTGGAGATGGAGGCAGGGAGTCACTTGCACAAATGGCCAGATGCATGCTCACTTGCTTGCGTAGTGACAGCCGAATTGTCACCATTCGGCAGAGGGATGACTTCTGGCTCTCCAACTTGTTGAACCCTCACTACCGGTCCAAAATGAGGGCCTTTTTTACACCCACTGAGAGGTAGGACCAACTTAATCACCACAGAGACATCCTTTGTAGTCAGTTGGCCGATGCCTATCTGCGCCATCATCCATCCTCTATCAGGTCTGACCGGGGGGCCCTCTGCGCTCACATTACACTGCCATGGATGCTGGGGAGGGGTGGGGTGGCAAGAGCAGTACCAGCTCCATGAGCAAAAGCCAGAGTCTACAGTCGCTGATGAGCAGCTTTCTTCACCCACATAGTGAAGAAACTACTCACCAGCAGCAGCAGTAGCAGGTAGACCTGGAGCAGGACCTGAACCAGCAGATGGTGGCATACTTGGACAGCACTTTGCCACCCCACACTGAAGATCCACTGGACTACTGAGCAGCCAAACTGGATTTGTGACCGCAACAGGCAGAGTTTGCCCTGGAAAAGCTGTCCTGCCCAGCCAGTAGTGTGGCATCAGAGCGGGTGATTAGAGAGGCAGGAGACCATAGTTACCCCAAGGAGAATTCGCCTGTCCACCCAAAATTTGGAGAGACTGACCTTTGTCAAGATGAATCAGGCGTGGATCAGCAGGATTTCCACCCACCAATTCCTGATACATCTGATTAGATCATCCATGCTGCCTCACCCAAACCTTGAATAAAGAGACCAGCTTCTTTTGGCTACCTGACTCAGCTACTACTCTGATGCTGCCACCCGCCTGATGCCACACATCTGATGCCAAGTGCACCTTCTTTCATCCAACTTCGTCAGCTGGTACTAGTATTACAACCCTCAGCCCCACTCTGTCACCGGGTCACTTTGTGGTCTCCTGTTGCTGCCATCTCCACACTATCTCACCTTGCCACTCTGTGGTATCCTGATGCAGCTGTTGCTGGCATCTCCACACTATGTCACCTTGCCACTCTGTGGTATCCTGATCCTGCTGTTGCTGGCATATCCACACTATGTCACCTTGTCCCTCTGTGGTATCCTGATGCTGCTGCTGCTGCTGCCATATCCACACTATGTTACCTTGCCACTCTGTGGTATCCTGATGCTGCTGCCGCCATCTGCACACTATGTCACCTTGCCACTCTGTGGTATCCTCCTGATGCTGCTGCTGTTGCCACCTCCAGACTCGGTCATTGTGCCACTCGGTGGCCTTCTCCTGATGCTGCTACTGCTGCTGCAGCCACCTCCAGTCTGTGTCATTGTGCTGCTCTGTTGCCTCCTGATTCTGCCACCATCTCCACACTATCATTGTGCGACTCTATGGCCTCCTCCTAATGCTGCCGCCACCTCCAGACTCTGTCATTGGGCCACTCGGTGGTCTCCTCATGCTGATTTAACCTCACCACTATGTCATAGGGCCACTCTGTGGACTTCTCATGCTGTTCCACCCTCCTAACTTCATGACTGGGCCACTATTTTGCTTTTCAGCCTTACTGACATCATCATTTATTAAACCTTTCTTCTGATCTGTCAGAAGGAAAGAAAAACAAGATGCACAATGGATCCTGTCTGTGTAGCAGCTGTAAGGCCTGTATGGTCCCATAAGAATTGGCTTATGATTTGGTAGCAGGAGTAAGTACAAAACACAGAAGACAAGCAAATATTCCATTCACTTGTCATCTCTGTTTTAGATCCACTCCTGTTTTATTTGGCATTAGCAATACTGATGGATTATTGACCAAATGCTGAATGAGTGAATGCGGATACTCCACAGAAAGGATCAGTGTTTTGGGGTTATTGTTCTGACGGATCAGAAGAAGGGCAAATTAATCAGTGACGTCAACACAAACTTACTGCTGACACCCTCTTCACTCTGTCAGGGGGGCTCTACTTGTATAAGCGTTTAATAGAACAGGTTCTGTAGACATCTATGTGTAATCAGCTGATGACCATGTAAAAGGAGTGCGCTTCTTTTTGACGCTAACATTGACCTGTAAGGCTGAGTTCATACTTGAGTTATTTGGTCAGTTTTGACCCTGTGACTGCCCAAATAAGTGAAGTGTGCAGTAATTCTAAGATCCTCGCCTGTCTTCTGCTTGTAATACGGACTCTCAGCATTATTTCACTACCCAAGCAGACTCACTATGCGTTTACTGCAGGGCACAGTGTTCTACACCACTATAAAGGCTCTCTGCAGCCAGGAAAAAGCCATTTTTTTAATGTTGTTCATTGCGAATATATTACGATCGAACCAAATATTTCCAAAAAAATTGTATGAAGAGCGTTTACTCCCACAAGTAGTGATGAGTGAGCACCAAAGTATTCAGGTGTTCGGGCCGAACACATAGCTATATTCGTGTGCTTGGCCGAGCACCCGAGTATAATGGAAGTCAATGAGAGACAACCAGCTGGTGAGCTGACCCTCTAAAACAGAGATGCTCAACCTGCGGCCCTCCAGCTGTTGTAAAACTACAACTCCCATCAAGCTCAGCTGTAGGCTAATAGCTGTAGGCTTTCCAGGCATGCTGGGAGTTGTAGTTTTGCAACAGCTGGAGGGCCGCAGGTTGGGCATCCCTGCTCTAAAACATTATGGTTGAGGGCCTACTGGTGAGCTGACCCTTTAAAACATTATAGGTGAGGGCCGGCTGGTGAGCTGACCCTCTAAAACATTATGGGGGAGGGCCTGCTGGTGAGCTGACCCTCTAAAACATTATGGTTGAGGGCCTGTTGGTGAGCTAACCCTCTAAAACATTATGGTTTAGGGCCTGCTGGTGAGCTGACCATAAAAAAACATTATGTTTGAGGGCCTGCTAGTAGACTGATCCTCTAAAACATTATGGTTGAGGGCCTGCTGGTGAGCTGACCCTGTAAAACATTATGGTTGAGGACCTGCTGGTGAGCTGACCCTGTAAAACATTATGGTTGAGGGCCTGCTGGTGAGCTGACCCTATAAAACATTATGGTTTAGGGCCTACTGGGGAACTGACCCTGTAAAACATTATGGTTGAGGGCCTGCTGGTGAGCTGACCTTCTAAAACATTATGGGGGAGGGCCTGCTGGTGAGCTGACCCCCTAAAATATTATAGTTGAGGGCCTGCTGGTGAGCTGATTCTCTTTAAAAATTGTAGTGGAGGGAATATGTACAATCTGGATGAGGAGGAGGAGAAAACAAGATTCAGCCATATACACTTTTTGTGGTGGAAAAGGTGAATGGGAATATACTACAGTAGATTGACTACATTATAAACAATACATTGAAATTGCCTTTATGTTCATCATCAGCTCAGCTCTCCTCTGGTGAAGTTGAGAAGTCAGGGGCAATCCAGTCAAACTGTCAGCATTGTCAGTGGACAAGCGGATATGCTTATTAGTTATAATGCCACCAGCAGCACTAAATACATGCTCAGACAAAACGCTGACAGCAGGGCAGGCCAGCACCTTCAAGGCATAAAGCGCAAGTTCGTGCCACGTGTCCAGCTTACACACCCAATAGTTGTAAGGCACTGAGGGATCATTTAGGACGTTGACACGGTCTGCAATGTATTCCTTCACCATCTTCCAAAACTTTTCCCTCCTTGTACCACTAGGCCGCAATTCAGGGTGAGGTTGCTGGCGGGGTGTCATGAAAGTGTCCCATGCCTTGGCGAGTGTTGCTCTGCCTCTGTTGGAACTGCTGTGTCTCCCTTCCTCGGTTGTCTAAGAAAGTACGGACTCTAACGACCGCGTGGTCAGATGGAAAATTTTGGAGCAATCTCTCAACAAGTACCTTCTGGTATTGCGTTTTACTCATCCTCTCCACCACAGGAATGAGAGATAAGAAGTTCTCTTTGTAGTGGGGGTCAAGAAGGGTGAACACCCAGTAATCTGTGTTATCTAAAATGCGTATAACGCTAGGGTCGCGGGAAAGGCAGCCTAACATGAAGTCAGCCATGTGTGCCAGAGTACCAACAGTCGACATCAGGATGACTCCTTCTCCCCATCCTCCTCCTCCTCTTCTGCCCATCCACGCTGAACAGATGGAATTAAAGTTCCATGGGTACTACCCTTTGTAACAGAGGAAACTGTCTCCAGTTCCTCCTCTTCCTCTTCATGGTCCAATTTGCGCTAAGAAGACACATTGCGGGTGGTCTGGCTATTACCCTGTGTAATGTCCTCCCCCATTTCCTCGTCTGCCACATTCAGAGCATCCTCATTAATTGTGAGCGGCCATTGTTTGAGTAGACACAGCATTGGGATGGTTACGCTGATAATAGCATTATCGCCACTAACCATCTGTGTGGATTCATCAAAGTTTTTTAAAACCTCACAGAGGTCTGACATCAATGTCTACTCTTTGCTTGTGAAGAGTGGCAGTTGACTGGAAAGGTGACGACCATGTTGCAGCTGGTATTCCACAACTGCCCTCTGCTGCTCACTAAGCCTGGCCAACATTTAGAAAGTAGAGTTCCAGTGTGTTCTCACGTCGCACAATAGTCGGTGAGCTGGAAGCCGCAAGCACTGCTGCAGCATTTACAGACCGCCTAAGGCTGTGGAAGCCACTGCTCAGTCTGGTCCCTTATACCCTGCCACAGCCCTGCGGCGGTGTGCTGTTTTTTCCCTAAGCAGATCAGCTTCAGCACGGCCTATTGACGCTTACCCACAGCAGTGCTACACTGCTTCCAGCTATCAACTGATGGCTGACTGCTGTTAGAGGGGGAAGTGGAGGAGGAGGGGGTGGAGGAGGAGAAGTGGGTGTTGGAGCCAGAAACAGCTGCTGGCGGAAACCCTGACGGACGTAGGGCCCGCAATCCTGGGAATGGGTAGCACCTGGGCCATCCCAGGGTCCCAGGGTACAACTCACTCCCGGCCTCCACAACATTCACCCAGTGTGCGGTCAGGGAAAGGTAGCGTCCCTTGCCACCACATGTGTTTGTGGTGAGGTGGATCTTCCCAGTAAGTGCGTTGGTCAGGGCATGGGTGATGTTGTGGAACACATGCTGGTGTAAGGCGGGCACGGCACACTGTGAAAAATAGTGGCTGCTGGGGACCGCGTAACGAGGGACGGCCGCCGACTTCAGGCTGCGGAAGGCCTCAGTGTCCACAAGCCTAAATGGCAACATTTCAAGGGCCAGTAATTTTGAAAGTTGCGCATTTAGTGCTATGGTCTGTGGGTGGTTGGTTGCTTGGTTATTTGCTCTTGTGTTCAAATGCCTGTGTTATCGACATTTGGATGCTGCGCTGGGACAGGGAAGTGGACGTTGTTGCTGATGGTTCATGCGAAGGTCCAGGTGCAGGGCGAGGGGCATCCGGGCCTTAACATTTGAAAAGGGATTGGCCAGCAGTGTGTAACACAGGGGAAGAGGAGGCAGTGGTGTGACCTGCAGACCCAGATTGTGGACCCAGGCGTTCGGCCCACTTATTAGGGTGCTTGGATGCCATGTGGCGGATCATGCTGGTGGTGGGGAGGTTGCTAGTCTTCATGCCCTCGCTCATTTTGGTACAGCACAGGTTGCAAACTACCACTCTTTTGTCGTCTGAACTTTTATAAAAAAAGCGCCATACTGCGGAACACCTACCCCTTGGCAAGGTAGATTTACGCAATGGGGTACTCCGTGTAACGGTTGCGGGCCTGTTTGGTGTGGGCCGACTTCTTCCTTTTGCAACACCACTGCCTTTTCCAGACTGTTGCGATGCTGCGGATCCCTCCCCCTCTGTACTGCTGTCCTCGCTCAGCGTTTCAACTTCCCATGTTGGGTCAGTGACCTCATCGTCCACCACCTCCTCTTCTACTTTTTCACTCTGCTCATCCTCCTGACTTGAACCACAACCTCAGTGATTAACAACTGTGTCTCATCATCATTCACCTAGTGAACAAATGATCGCCGTTCACCACCATCATCTTCTTGAGATTATGAGGGTTTAAGATGTTGGGAATCACGTTACAATATCTCAGGTACCTCTTCAAGCGTGCTTGGCGAGAGAGCCAAACCAAATACTGGCGATAAAAAGAGGTCATGTGAATATCCAAGTGTGGGATCACTTGTTTGGCCAGACTCGACATGGTGGGAGGAAGGAGGATCCGAGTGAGGATACGGTTGACCAGACTCTTGGCTACAAAGACTGGACTTAGTGGAAGAGAGGGTGGTGCTTAATCGACTGGAAGCATTATCTTCAGCAATCCAACCGACCACCTGTTCGCATTGGTCCAACTTGTACAGTGTTGTCCTGCGCCTCCCAGCTAAGTTGGATTCTTTAGTTTTTTCTGGTGCACTGGCAGTAGGCACAGTTTCATTGCGCCCAGGGCCACGGTCTCTGCTTGCACCATCAGCATCACGCCCACTTCCCCGTCCCTTTGTGCTCGCCTTCTTATATTAATGGTTTTGTCTGTAGATATGGCGCAGATTGTTTTACTGTCCACTAAAGACACAGTTTTCTGATGCAGGACAGTATTGGTTAAAGAACACCACAGATTTTGGACACTATACTAGGCCCAGATTAATGGAAGTTGTAATATAGACAGTGTTTTTAGATGCAGTTCCGTAAAGGATACAAATACCAACAGATTTTGATCACTACACTGGGCCCAGATTAATGGAAGTTGTAATATAGGCAGTGCTTTTAGATGCAATTTAGTATTGGATACAAAAACCCACAGATTTTGGACACTACACTAGGCCCAGATTAATGGAAGTTGTAATATAGACAGTGTTTTTAGATGCATTTCAGTATTGAATATTAACTCCAACAGCTTTTGGACACTATGCTAGGCCCAGATTAATGGAAGTTGTAATATAGACAGTGTTTTTAGATGCAGTTCAGTATTGGGTATAGAACACCACAGATTAGGGACACTATATTATGCCCAGATTATTGGAATTTGTAATTCAGACAGTGTTTTATGATGCAGGACAGTATTGGTTACAGAGAACACCACAGATTATGGACACTAGATGTGACCCAGATTATTAAAGAGTCAGTCTGTGGATCAGTGGCGTAACTAGAAATGACTGGGCCCCACAGCAAATTTTTAAATGGGGCCCCCTCCCCCAGTAATTTTTTCACAACCCCTTCCTTTCATGCCGCCCCCTTTCCTGTGGCTAGTAAAGAGCACTCTCTCAGACCAGGCCCGGCAGCTGTTCCATCCGTTTTCTACACTGTCTATACTGCCACTGTATATAATTTCATTGTGTAATACTGTTGAGGGGACCTAACAAAGTCTTTTAGTACTTCTCCTCCTCCTCCTCTTGGATTGGCCCCTTCTGGGTCAGGGCCCCAAAGCAGCCGCTTCCCCTGCTTCCCCTATAGTTACGCCCCTACTGCGGATGATGTACAGTATATGTCACTGATAGTTATAAAATAAAAATATCTTGCTGCTGTGTAACACACACAGTAGCCCTTAAAAAGATTTTGGATTCTTTAAAAAGCTTTTGATATTAAATACAGAAAATGTATCTCCCTGCACTATCTATCCCTTCCTTAGCACGGATGTCCCTGACACTGCTGTTAAATATATTGTTGATCTAAACACACATAGTTGTCCTTAAAAGGACTTTTAAATCTTTGAAAAGCTTTCTCTAACTAAAATTGCTGAAATTCGCTCCCTGCTCTGTTTTTCCCTTCCTACCCGATGCTCTGCCTGTCTACATCTGAGCTGAACATGCGTCATCGGGTGCTATATAGCACCTGATGACGCGTTCCAGCCAGCCAATCACTGTAATGCCACCAACCAACATGGCTACTGACATTACAGTTAGGGCAGTACTTACCTGCACCTTTATTCCCTGCTTAAAACCCGCGAAACATGCAGGGCGGAGACACGAGCATTTCGCTCAAGCACATGTGGTACTCGACCGAGTACCGCCATGTGCCGAGCATAGCGATGCTCGAGCCGAACAGATATTCGGCCGAGCATGCTCGCTAATCACTACCCACAAGATAAGCGACTTTGTTTATACCAGAAGTGCGAATACTGTGTCAATTGTGTGAATGGCTTTTTGATATTAACACGCTGGATATTTTATATGCACTTTATAGGTGGTGGTCCCTGATTATATTTAATCGTGTCTCAGAGTATTTTAGGTATCTTGTGCTTTTATCTACAGGGTATACAGGTTATCAATAAACCTGATATATTTCTTATTTGCCGTTGTATCATATTTGTATCTTAAAGCAGTAAACTTAGTCTGCCATTATATATATACCTAATACTTTGTTATTTGTCTAGACTGTGATTCATAACTGACTAAATCCAAGCTGTTTTGTTATTATCTACATACCTGTACTCTATTAGACCACCATGATAGGTACTTGATACTCCTAGGTTATCTTTCACCAAGTTGGGATATATTTCCATTCCTAAAATTGTCCCCTGATGAGCCAATGGCTGGGTGGCACGGTAATATGCGTTGGGAAGGATAACTTTCTATCCTGGGATTACATTTGATATATACTATATATTCTTTTCTTTTTTTGTTCTGTTTTGGATTATGCATACATCAGTGCCTACTATATTTTATTATTATCTTTTTGACTTGACTATTGGAATATGTTTGTCTATGACACTATGGTAATGGGGCTTTTTTCTTTGTTAGGGACTCCTTAGAGTGACCAGGATGTTCCTGACACAGGATCACCCCTATGGGGGCAGTTATTCAGTTTTTAGGTAGGGATTAAATAGCATTAGGGAACGGAATAGGGAAAGACTCATTCCTTTCATTATAAACCTACCTCATTTATTACAAATGGAGGTGTTCAGTAACTATTTTAGTGCTTATTTAAAATGTATATTGTAAGTGGTGTTTTCGGTGATACTCTACTTTCTTACTCCACTGTCTTTAATTATCTGACCTTCGGACGGTTGACCTAGTCAGAAATGAAATGGATTTTGTCATGTTCCAAAAAGCAGGGAACCAAGGAACATATCTTTATTTTCAACAACAAATTATTAACCACTTCAGCCCCCCTAGCTTAAACACCCTTAATGACCAGGCCACTTTTTACAATTCTGCACTACACTACTTTATTGCTCCGTCATGCAACTTACCACCCAAATGAATTTTACCTCCTTTCATTTGGTGGTATTTCATTGTTGCTGACATTTTTACTTTTTTTGCAAAAAAAAATACATTTCTATATACATTTTTCTCAAACTTTATTGTTCTACATGTCTTTGATAAAAAAAAATCCAATAAGTGTATATTTATTGGTTTGGGTAAAAGTTATAGCGTTTACAAACTATGGTGCAAAAAAGTGAATTTCCGCATTTTGAAGCAGCTCTGACTTTCTGAGCACCTGTCATGTTTCTTCAGGTGCTAGAATGCCAGGATAGTATAAATACCCCCCAAATGACACCATTTTAGAAAGAAGACACCCCAAAGTATTCGAAGAGGGGCATGGTGAGTTCATGCATCATTTCATTTTTTTTCACAAGTTAGCGGAAAATGACACTTTCTGAGGAAAAAAATAATAATAAAGTTTCCATTTCTGCTAACTTCTGGCAAAAAAAAAAATCTACCACGGACTCACTATGCCCCTCAGTGAATACCTTGGGGTGTCTACTTTCCGAAATGGGGTCATTTGTGGGGTGTGTTTACTGTTCTGGCATTTTGAGCGGGGATAAATTGTGAGCAGCAATGTAAAACCTAAAGGTACTCGTTGGAATTTGGGCCCCTTTGCGCACCCAGGCTGCAAAAAAGTGTCACTTATGTGGTATCGCCGTACTCAGGAGAAGTAGGGCAATGTGTTTTGGGGTGTATTTTTACATATACCCATGTTGGGTAAGAGAAATATCTCTGTAAACTGACAACTTTGTATAAAAAAAATTAAAAGTTGTCATTTACAGAGATATTTCTCACACCCAGCAGGGGTATATGTAAAAATACACCCCATAACACATTTCCCTACTTCTTCTGAGTACGGCGATATCACATGTGTGACACTTTTTTGCAGCCAAGATGCGCAAAGGGGCCCAAATTCCAATGAGTACCTTTTAGGAGGGCATTTTTATGCATTTTTCTTCTCACGCTTTAGGGCCCCTAAAATGCCAGGGCAGTATAAATACCCCACATGTGACCCCATTTTGGAAAGAAGACACCCCAAGGTATTTCGTGAGGGGCATGGCGAGTTCATAGAAGATTTTTTTTTTTGGCACAAGTTAGCGGAAATTGATATTTTATTGTTTTTTCTCACAAAGTCTCCCTTTCCGCTAACTTTTGACAAAAAGTTAAATTTTTCATGGACTCACTATGCCCCTCAGCGAATACCTTGGGGTGTCTTCTTTCCAAAATGGGGTCATTTGTGGGGTGTTTGTACTGTTCTGGCATTTTGGGTGGGGCTAAATTGTGAGCAGCCATGTAAAACCTAAAGTGTTCATCATGTGGTATCACCGTACTCAGGAGAAGTAGGGCAATGTGTTTTGGCATGTATTTTCACAAATACCCATGTTGGGTGAGAGAAATATCTCTGTAAATTGACAACTTTGTATAAAAAAAATTAAAAAGTTGTCGTTTACAGCGATATTTCTCACACAAAGTATGGGTATATATAAAAATACACCCCAAAACTCATTGCCCTACTTCTCCTGAGTACGGCGATAGCACATGTGTGACACTTTTTTGCAGCCAAGGTATTCCATGAGGGGCATGGTGAGTTCACAGAAAAAAACATTTTTTGGCACAAGTTAGCGGAAATTTATATATATATATATATAATTTTTTTTTACAAAGTCTCATATTCCACTAACTTGTCACAAAAAATACAATTTTACATGAACTCACCATACCCCTCACGGAATACCTTAGGGTGTCTTCTTTCTAAAATGGGGTCACTTGTGAGTTGTTTGTATTGCCCTGGCATTTGAGGGTCTCCGCAATCATTACACGTACTGTATGGCCAGCATTAGGAGTTTCTGCGATTCTCCTTATATTGAGCATACGGGTAATGAGATTTTTTTTTTCCGTTCAGCCTCTGGGCTGAAAAAAAAAAAAATGAACGGCACAGATTTTTTCATTCGCATTGATCAATGTGGATGAAAAAATCTCTGCCAAAACCAGTGACTGCGGTGCGGTGGGCGCTAACTACCTAACAAGTAGCTAACTAACTGGCGGTGAAGAGACCTTTATGCCCCATTCACACGTCCGCAATTCTGTTTGCGGAACGGAATTGCAGACCCGTTCATTTCTATGGGGACAGACTTTGTCCCGCTCGGATCCGGAATTGCGAATCCGCACTTCCGGGTCTGCACTTCCGTCCCGCAAAAATATAGAACATGTCCTATTCTTGTCCGCAATTGCGGACAAGAAAAGGCATTTTCTATATAGTTCTGGCAATGTGCGGATCTGTAAAATGCAGAAAGCACATTGCCAGTGTCCGTATTTTGCGGATCCGCGGATCCGCAAAACACATATGGACATGTGAATGGAGCCTTACAGGGGGGTAATCAGTGACAGTGGGGTGATCAGGGAGTCTATATGGGGTGATCAAGGGGGTGACAAGGGGTTAATAAGTGACGGGGGGGGGGTAGTGTAGTGTGGTGCAACTTTACATAGCTACCTGGTCCAGGTAGCAGGTATATCAGACGCTGTTAACAAAACATCGTCTGATATACATCTTTGATGCGATTTATTTCGCATCTACAGCCTGCCAGCGATTGATCATCGCTGGCAGGCTGCAGTATAACTGCCAAGACGCGCGCGTTCACAGCTAATCTCGCGTCTCGCTAGATGACGCGCCGATGCGTCCACCCAGAGTAAGATGACCGCCCGCCGGACGCATCCGTGCGTTAGGGGGTCCTCAGGTGGTTAAAAATGTAATATTTGAAAGGCAGCGGCAGGATAGCAGTGAGATAGCATCATCTAGTCATGCCAGCAGAATTATCCCAGGGCAACATTTCCCATCATGGGTGCCCCCTACTGTGAAAAAAGCAGAGCCTTAAAGAGATGTAGGGTCTGTTACAAGATTGGGATACCATATACACCTGTCCAGTTAAGCCTGGACTTTGCTTTAACCAGTGTTTCCGCATTTACCATACTTCCCTAGATTATTAATTTAATCAATTAAATTTTTTTTTTTACTTCTTTTATGCACTTTTGGCCATTTTTAATTTATTATGCAATCCACAGTTTAACAATCCACATTTCATTACCGTATTTTTCACTTTATAAGACACTTTTTTTCCCTCCAAAGTGGAGGGAAAAAGTCAGTGCGTCTTATAAACTAAAGGTGACCCCGAATATGAAGGCTGCGTCAGCTCAGGCTCACACTAACGGCTCCGGAGCTGCCATGAATCTGTGGGCAGGCGGACGGGACTTAAGGAGGGCGGACGGGAGTTAGTGCAGGCTGGCATAAGGAGGATATTTAAGCGCGGGCTGCTGGCATTAGGAGGATCTGTAAGCGTGGGCTGCCGGCATCATTTACCATTTATTGAAGCCTCCAGCCCACGCATACATGGTGGCTTCACTAAATGCTAAATGATGCAGGCAGCCGCGCCTCCATGTGCATTGTTTGGCGAGTTGGTGGCTTCTCTGTATGCGTTGTACTGCCGCCATCCCGCAGGTCCTTCACTCACCACAGGAGCAGCAGGAGGATCCCCTTCTCCTCTGTGCTGCCTGGCCATCCAGATGATTGGTGGTGAGCACGTCCTTCTCCCCCCGCCTCCACCAATCAGCTCCCTACATTTCTCCTGCTACTGGGCCCCCCCACCCCCAAGACCTGGTACCATATATTGCTGCCCAAATATTCGTGAGATATCGCAAATTCGAATATAGCCTCAGGATGGATGTAGGGGGTTATAGTCATATTTAAAATAAACACTGTTCTGTAATTGGCATGTGTGCCAATTGAAACAACTCACTGACAATATAAAGATACTGATAGGGAGTTATCAAAACAAAATCACTGATCCCAGAAAAATGATCTCCTCAAAACGTAACATTTATTTCTATTATTTGCTAAAATCCCACTAAGACTGTAATATAATCAAAACAAGATATAAATATAGGTATATCACCACCATGTAGTTACTCACTGTACTGTTGACCAAGTAAAGGAAAATCTGGTCAATACGGGTGCGGTTCCCCATGTGTATGAAGGATCCTCCTTACAGGATAAATGGTGTAGGACAGGTACTGTGTGGTCTGGTTTATTTCTCTTGACGAATTACCTTAGATCTCCATGTGGCCAGGATCAATTGGTGGGTCTCCATTGCAAGATGCAGAGCAAATAGTATAGCAAATCCGCTTTAGGCAGTGTGGGAAAAAATCCCTACTGGCTATGCTCGCCGTGCCTACAAGCGGAGTAATCGCTCGGAAAGGGGCGACCCCACTTCACGGTGGCTGTGCCCTATTATTCTGTCCCTGCCTGCAAAGTTCCCAAATACTGGAGACTGACAAGAAATACACTTATAGTCCCAAAAATCAGTACAGCAGAGTTTGGACTGTCCAAGTACGGAACCTACTGATGATGGGGGTGAGCCCATATACCAATAAACAAGTTAATCATCCCGAAGCGTTTCCCCTTTAAGGTTGAAAGTTCATCAGGGGACCATCTTGACTGTGCTCTGTGGCGCTGAGGATAACTACAAGCCACTCATCCAATGGCAGGATTATCCTCAGCGCCACCGAGCACAGTTAAGAGGGTCCCCTGATGAACCTTTAACCTTAAAGGGGAAACGCATTGGGATGATTAACTCGTTTTTTGGTATATGGGCTCACGGAGATCTAAGGTGATTCGTCAAGAGAAATAAACCAGACCACACAGTACCTGTCCTACACCATTTATCCTGTAAGGAGGATCCTTCATACACATGGGGACCTGCACCCGTATTGACACAGACTTCCCTTTACTCGGTCAACAGTACCATGATTAACTACATGGTGGTGATATACCTATATTTATATCTTGCTTTGATTATATTACAGTCCTAGTGGGATTTTAGCAAATAATAGAAATAAATGTTACGTTTTAAGGGAGATTTTTGGGATCAGTCATTTTATATCAACTATGACTATAACCCCTCTCATCCATAAGAATCCATCCATATGCTGCAGTATATTGGTGGATTCCTATGGATGAGGGGGGTTATACAGTAGTCATATCAGTTACTGTAAGCTAATAATGGTACTAATGTGACTATAACTCCCCTGATCCTTAAGAATACACCAATGTACAGTACCTACAGTACATCAGTGTATTCTTTAGGATGATGAGGGTTATCATCACATAACAGTGTCATCCACAGATTCCCCATAATAGAGTCATTCACAGATCCCACGATAACAGTGTCATCCACGGATTCCCCATAACAGTGTAACCCACAGATCCCCCATAACAATGCATCATCCACAGATCCCCCATAACAGTGTCATCCAAAGACCATCATTAGTTCAAAACCCACCAAAAGCACACCTTTTGGTTGAAAATATTTTCCTCCTCAAAAAAAACCTAGGTGCGTCTTATCATCAGGTGTGTCTTATAAAGCGAAAAATACGGTATATTATTAGCCAATTATAATTTGGAAAACTAGACAAATTCCAAAATGTAAAAATAAATTCTCCTTATACCCCCAGATCAGGGATGCGCAAACTGCGGCTCTCCAGGTGTTGCAAAACTATTACTCCCAGCATGCAAAGACTGCTTACAGCTATCAGCCTACAACAGGGCATGGTGGGAATTGTAGTTTTAAAACAGCTGGAGAGCCGCAGTTTGCCCATCCCTGCCCTCGTACCCTAGATTAATACTGTAAAATAATAAAATTCTCACTACACACCTAGATGAATACTTTAGGGGTTGTAGTTTCCAAAATGGGGTCACTTTTTGGGAGTTTCCACTGTGGGGTACCTCAAGGTAACTTCAAATGCGACACAGCGCCTGAAAATTATTCTACTGAAATCTGCCCTCCAAAAACCATATGGTGCTCCATCTGTTCTAAGCTCTGCCATGCGCCCATGCATCAGTCAACAACCACATATGGGGTGTTGCCGTATTGAGGAGAAAATGGGTAACAAAGTTTGTGGTGACTTTCTCCTGTTACCCCGTGTGACAATGAAAAACTTGGGCCTAAAGTGACATTTTTCAGTAAAATATGTAATTTTTCTATTTTACAGCTAAGGGTTTCTAAATTCTATGAAAAGCATATTGGGCCAAAGTGCTCACTACACCCCTTGAAAATTCCTTGTGGAGTGTAGTTTCCAAAATGGGGTCAATTTTTGGGGGTTTCCACTGTGGGGCACCTCAGGGTACCTTCAAATGCGACACAGTGCCTGAAAATTATTCCAGTGAAATCTGCCCTCCAAAAGCCATCTTGTGCTCCATCTGTTCTAAGCTCTGCAGTGCGCCCATATAGCAGTCGACAACCACTTATGGAGTGTTACTGTAAACTGCAGAATCAGGGTAATAGATATTAAGTTTAGTTTGGCTGTTAACCCTTGCTGTGTTACATGAAAAAATTGATTAAAATGGAAAATCTGCAAAAAAAGTGAAATTGTGAAGTTTCATCTCCATTTTCCTTTAATTATTTTGGAGCACCTAAGTGGTTAACAAAGTTTGTAACATCAGTTTTGAATAACTTAAGGGGTGTCGTTTCTAAAATGGGGACATTTCGGGGTGGTTTCTACTAAGTAAGGCCCACAAAGTGACTTCATAACTGAACTGGTCCTTAAAAAGTGGGTTCTAGAAATTTTCTTAAAAAATGTAAGAATTGCTTCTAAAATTCTAAGACTTCTAATGTCCTAAAAAATAAAATGACGCCAAAATAAAGTTGACATATGGGAAATTTAAAGTAATAACTATTTTGTGAGGTATCACTATCTGCCTTAAAAGCAGAGAAATTCAAATGTTAAAAATTATAAATTATTCAAAATTTTCTATAAATTTTGGATTTTTTAATAAATAAAGATGAAACATATTGACTCAAATTTACTACTAACATGAAGTACAACATTTCACGAGTAAACAGTCTAAGAATGGCCTGGATAATTAAAAGCATTCCAAAGTTATTATCACATAAAGTGACACATGTCAGATTTGCAAAAATCAGACTGGTCACTAAGGTGCAAAATAGCCATTAAGGGGTTAAAGTCTGATATTTTGTTTTCCACCTCTGTAGCTTGGCATGGCACATAGTAATCCCAAGTTTGTGTATGGAAGCTCCACTGTCAGATCTAATATATATATATATATATATATTGTGACAGGACCAGGGGGAAAGTGGTAGATGGAGTCTACAGTTCCCCTAGATTCCTGTCTTATACGGTCTAAAAAAGCAGCCAGTGAATTGACAGCAAGGGAAACAAGGTTTTATCCTTGCAAAGGTTTTGTCAAAAAAACCTGGTTAGAAGGGCCTGGCTGCTTGGAGTACGGAGAGTTTGGAGGGTCCTTGCTCCAATTAGCCACTCCAGGTATTCAGGGTAACTGTGGCTGATCACCTTGGAACCTGGGTGTGCTATAAAAGGGCAGGCAGCTCACTAGGTGATGGGCTCTTCTCCTGAGAGGAACTTGGTTTCTGTGTGAGTAAAAATAACCCTGTGCTTTTTGATGGTACTGGGCACAAGGCTCAGTTCCATGTAGTTAGAGACTACGGCATGTCTAGATGTAGCGGCCAGACGGTCAGGTATTTCATTTGTTTTTGTTTAAGATTTTTATCTGCAAAAAAAGTCAATAAAACTGGCTGAGGCCAGTTGTATCAAACTTGTGTGGACTGGACTGTGATTTGTGTGCCTATAGCTTGCGTCTATCCCAGGGGACGGCGGTCCCAGAAGCTAATCCCGTTACAATATATAATGCCAGACAAGATATATTAATTTTAAAAATTGACAGTAATTCTGCAGTGAGGTTACCAGTTCCCCCAACCCACTTCATTTTATCACAACAACTGAAATGACTGCTTACTCTAAATCCCCACTGGAAAGGTTTGCCTATAAGCTATAGAGATCCCCATGATAACCACTAGGAATGTACTGGTGATATTAGTCAGTAACACAATCCTATAAAAGTATCTGGCTTGACTATAACTGTTCAGCCCTTAAAAAGTGACAAGTGTGTGTATTATTTCCTTTAAATGTGTTTTCTCAGGCTACCGAGGAATAATAGAGAGGTGTCCCCCACTCAGGACCTCACATTATAAGCCAGGGAAAATGTATCCCTGGCTTATAATGTTAAATTTTCACGCATCACTTGTGCGTTGTGTGAAAATCGCAGCATGCTCTATATTCTGCGCTTTTCACGCAACGCAGGCCCCATAGAAATGAATGGGGCTGCGTGAAAATCACAAGCAAGTGTGGATGCTGTGTGATTTTCACGCATGGTTGCTAGGAGACGATCGGGATGGGGACCTGATCTTTATTATTTTGCTTATAACATGGTTATAAGGGAAAATAATAGCATTCTCAATACAGAATGCTTAGTAAAATGTGGATTGAGGGGTTAAAAATAAAAAAAACAATTAACTCACCTTATCCACTTGATCGTGTAGTTGCCGATCTCTTCTTTCTTCTTCAATTATGAGCTGCTGGCTAAAGGACCTGTGGTGATGTCACATCACATGGTCCATCACCATGGTGATGGACTATGTTATTGGACCATGTGATGAGCACAGTGATGTCACCACACGTCATTTGACAGGTCCTGAAGAAAGAACAGGAGACCCTCAGCTACGCGATCAACTGGAGGAGGTGAGTTCATTTTATTTAACCCTCAATTGACCTTCTAAGCATTCTGTATTAAAGAATGCTATTATTTTCCCATATAACCATGTTATAAGGGAAAAAAATAAAATCTACACTACAATTATCCCAAACCCGAACTTCATTGAAAAAGTTCGGGTCTGGGTACCACATTCAGTTTTTTCTCACGCGCGTGCAAAATGCATTGCACTCGCGCAGAAAAAACTGAACCATGCAACGCAGTCAAAGATGACTGAAATTGCGTGCGCACTCGCTTGATTTCCCCGCCACGCACCCGCATCCTATACGGCCCCAATCCAATCCGCAACGTCCGTGTGAAAGGGGCCTGAGAGTGGGTTACCTGACAAAATCAGCTGCTGAGGTTGACAGCAGCCAGACACACTACTGCTAATTGATAATCTATATGAACGGGGTGTTTGTGATAAGGATGCAAAGTAATAGAAAGGATCACACCAGGAAACTATCTTTATTAAAGTATCTCAAGAAATTCAGCTAAAAACATATCTATCAGTTAATTTTATCATTATACCAGACATTGGAATGTTTACAATATGTTTCCAAGTTCAAGAATACATATATGAAAGATCAAAATATAATTTGTAATATCCATGCTTTAATAACACAATAAATGACTGTTAAGATTTGTTATAATTTGTTATGAAATGCAGTCAGCTACATAAGAAAAAATGCACTTGGATCTACTTTCGTCCCAGTACTGCATCATATAGTTTTCCAGTTACTTTGACTTCAATGTCTCTGAAGCCAGATTCTGTAAGGAGCTTGGTATATTTAGAAGATGTCCGCTCTTTTCCTTCTGTCTGGACCAACATGGACAGTGAGAACAGCTGGCCAATCAGTGGGCCACTTCTGTCTTCATTTAGAAGGACTTCCACTAGCAGCACTCCTCCTCCTTAATATTTAGAGAAAATAAACAGTAGCAATTATTTGTCACATTTATAAGCAAGACCCATTTGATGTTATGATTTTTATTCTCTAGTACAGATAATAATAAGCCAATTTTAACGTATAAAACTAACTATGAATAATAACAGTTGGGCACTCAGATACTGGATCACCTGACAAAGCGGATACTTGCTAGTATACAAAAGATTTATTAAAACAACATATAAAACACATACATAAAACAATTGGATTCCTTAATAAACAATCAATATGGGTAGCTTGATTTCGATTAACTTGTTGTCTCCATGATTGTAGGACCAGACTGAAATGTTAAAATGTTATAAAATATCCCTTTAATGTATATCTCCACTTCCAAGGGTAAGTGATAGTGCACTCACTATCAATAGTAAGTCCAGATACTTCAACGATCGGCTTATATACCTCTGGCATTGATACTTAGGGCTCTTTCACACTAGCGTTTTTGTTTGCCGGCATAGAGATCCGTCGTCAGGTCTCTATGCCGGAAAAATCCTGATCAGGATTATCCCAATGCTTTCTGAATAGAGAGAAATCCGTTCAGGATGCATCACGATGTCTTCAGTTCCGGACCGGAACGTTGTTTGGTCGGAGAAAATACCGCAGCATGCTGCGCTTTTTGCTCCGGCCAAAAATCTTGAACACTTGCCGCAAGGCCGGATCTGGAATTAATACCCATTGAAAGGCATTAATCCGGATCCGGCCTTAAGCTAAACGTCATTTCAGCGCATCGACGCTAAAGTCCTGGTTGCCATGGTAAAGTGTAGTGGGGAGCGGGGGAGCAGTATACTTACCATCCGTGCGGCTCCCGGGGCGCTCCAGAGTGACGTCAGGGCGCCCTACACGCATGGATCACGTGATCGCATGGATCACGTGGTCCATGCGCATGGGACGCTCCTGACGTCATTCTGTAACGCCCGGGAGCCGCACGGACTGTAAGCTATACTGCTCCCCGCCCTCTACTACTATGGCAGCCAGGACTTTAATAGCGTCCTGGCTGCCATAGTAACCTGAAAGCATTTCGAAGACTGATCAGGATCCTGATCAGTCTTCTAAAGCTTTCAGGCGACTGACAGATCCGGCGGGATGGAAGTGCCTGCCGGATCCTCAGAACGCAAGTGTGAAAGAGGCCTTAGCTACAATGCACAATTGGCCTGAAGTCCCAATAATGTGGGGATTTCTTGAAGGTATGTACTCACTGTTCAACTGGATCAGCTGTTATCTGCGGGCGGCGTGTGTGGAGTCTCACACTTCCTTTTCTCTACACCGCTGGTTTTCTCGTAGTATCGCGAGAACACAGTCGATCCAGTCAGAAACAGACATGCAATTCAATATCGGCTTCCTTAACGTAGTCCAAGAATGGCTGCCAGCAAACCACCTTACATCTGTTGGGTACTGTACACTCCACTGTCATTATTGTACCTTGGTAATTAGGGGGTTACTGGCTGGTTGCCCCAAACCATTTCAGCTGGACTCGTAGAGCCTCATCATTTGTGTTTTTATAAAACTAACTATGCTTGTATTCTTTATAAAATCTATATATTTAAAAACTGTTAAAAGTATTGGCCCATGTGGACATTATGTAGGTTTTTAAAGATAATAGTTGTGACCTGTAATCATCCTCTGTATTGCTATTACAGCACACCTAACCTTTCAACTAGTGTTGAGCGCGAATATTCGAATAGCAAATTTTGTTAGCGAATATCAGCACTTCGCTAATTCACGAATATAGCGCTATATATTCGCTATTTCTAATATTCGTGTTTTTTTGTGTTTTTTTTAAGTTGTTAATCCTTGTTGCTCTCTGATTGTCTTCCCACTTCCCAAAAGCTGTTCTTACCTGTCCGGAGGATTCCTGGCTCCCTGCCCGCTCTAGTCAATGCCCGTTGTCACTTCTGCCGACTTCCCGTGTGCACGGGAACGCCTCCATGCTAAAATGTACTGTTTGATGTGAGAATCACAATCTCACAAATTTGACTAAGTTGTAATCGCAATGCGATTAATATAACCTGATTTACTCACTTTGCGAATTCAACTTAAAGCTGGGTTCCTAATGGTTGTATTGCTAGAATATAACGAATATCACGAATATAGCACTATATTCTCAATCTTTGTTATATTCTAGAAAGCCAACCTTAGGAACTCAGCTCCAGTTGAATTCGCAATGCAAACATACAGTATACTCGCATTGCGAATTCAACTTAGAGCTGAATTCCTAATGGTTGTATTGCTAGAATTGACAAAGATAATGAATATCACGAATATAGCACTATATTCTCAATCTTTGTTATATTATAGCAAGCCAACCATTAGGAACCCAGCTCTAAGTTGAATTCCACAGCAATGCGAGTATATGTTCGCATTGCGAATTTAACTTAAGCTAAGTTCCTATTGTTGGCTTTCTAGAATATAACGAAGATTGAGAATATAGTGCTATATATTCGTGATATTCATTATCTTCGTCCATTCTAGCAATACAACCATTAGGAAATCAGCTCTAAGTTTAATTTGTAATGAGAATATAAATTCGCGTAACATTCGCAATATATAGAATAATGACGAATATCGCGAAATCAAATATGGCACATCCCGCTCATCACTACTTTCAAAACACTTTACATTAATCAGTAGTATGGTGTGTTTGTACATGTGGAATAACACTATGTCTGGTCATTATATGATTTGTATGTGGTATGTTTCAGTAGTTTTCTCCTCTGTATGCTAGATATTTGGTTTGCAGTTCTGGATCTGGTCATTGGAGATTAGCTCCTATCCACTGCATACAGAAAGTAGAGAAGAATCTTCATCCTAACTTTCTTTCACTCAGAAGCATCCCTATGCTCATGGAGAACATTACAGAGTAGTACTGACCTGTGCTGATGGGAGTAAAGCACTTGGGCTGAGATAAAATGTCCTATTTAGCTGCAGCAGTCTCTTTGGGGTCTCTCATGGAGTTCTGTCATACTCAGCACTTTCTAACTCCTTACTCCTGCCTTCTCCAGAGACTTGAATGTGATTAAATAATCTGCCCATTCAGATTAGATCATTACAGGTATAGCAAGAAATATCTGATAACACTAAAACGTGGCATTTTTCTCTTATAAGATACAACCCCAATGCCAAAAAAGTTGGGAAGCTATAAAAAATGTAAATAAAAACAGAATGCAACAATTTGTAAACCTCATAGACCCATATTTTATCCACAATAAAATATATAGAGCACATATCAAATGTTGAAAGTGAGATTTTACCATTGCATGAAAGAAAAAAAAAAAAACTTATTTAGAACTTGATGAACAAATTTCAAAAAAGTTGGGACGGGGAAACAAAAGGCTGGAAAAGTAAGTGGTACTAATAAAAAGAACAACCTAAAGACCAATTTGCAACTAAGTCACATGAATTGGTTCCTGAAAATGTAAAACTGCAAGGACTTATGATATCCTATAATCATAATATATGGTATCATAATACCATATAGAATACATAATATCATAAAAAGATTCAGAGAACATAGAGAAATTCATGTGAGCAATGGAAAAGGCCGACAGTCAATTTTGAATGCTCGTGCTCTAGGGGCCCTCAGACAGCACTAAAAACAAGCATAATTCTGTACTGGAAATCACTGCATGGGCTCAGGAACACTTCCAGAAAGCACTGTCTGTGAACACAGTTTGCCGTCCAATCCACAAATGCAAGTTGAAACTGTATCATGCATAGAAGAAGCCATGTGTCAACAAAATCCAGAAACGAGTCTTCTCTGGGCCAAAGCTAATTTAAAATGGACTGAGGCAAAATGGAAAACTGTTTTGTGGTCAGATGAATCAAAATTTGAAATTATTTTAGTAAAACACAGACAATGTGTCCTTCAGGCTTAAAGGGAGAGGGACCATCCAGCGCACAGTTCAAAAGCCTACATATCTGATGGTATGGGGTTGCATTAGTGCCTATGGCATGGGTAGCTTACACATCTGGAAAGGCAGACATTGCCTCTTTCAGGGAAGGCCTTGTGTATTTTAGCAAGTTGATGCTAAACCACATACTGCATCCATCACAACAGCATGGCTTAGCAGAAGAATCCAGGTGCTGAACTGCCCTGCTTGCATTTCAGATCTTTCACCAGTAGAAAACATTTAACACATCATAAAACAAAAAATCCAACAAAGAAGACCCAGGACTGTTGAGCAGCTAGAATTTTACAGGATATGAAAATGGGACAACATTCCTGTAAAAAAGAAACTCCAGCAATTGGTCTCTTCACTTCCCAGACATTTACAGACTGATGTCAAAGAAGAGGGGATAATACATAATGGTAGACATGGCAATGTCTCAACTTTTTTGAGATGTGTTGTTGCCATCAAGTTTTAAATTTAGTGTTTTTTTCATGAAATTGTAAAATGTTTCACTTTTAACATCTAATATATGTTCTATTGTGAATAAAATATGGATCTATAAGATTTTAAGAACATTGAATTCTATTTTTATTGACATTTATTTATTTAAATTTTACACAGTGCCCAACATTTTTTCAGAATTGGGGTTGTATATTACAACCACTTGCACTATTGATTTATGCAATGTTGTGTGAAAAGTTAGTGACTATTTACGCACAGGAATATATCACAATGCAATACCAAATACATAATATCATACAGAGTACCAAAGAATGTGGGTCAGAGAAAAAATGTAAGATGTTACAGTATACTTGTGTTATGCAAGTGGGTGTGGACCCACTGAGCCACTGACTGGCTATACTCTGCAGGGGGCGTGACTAAGCAACTACCTGGTCTTCACTAGAGCCTCTGATGGTGAGGATAGGCTTGGGCCGTTAGGGTAGTTGCCAGGTGCCCCTCCAGAGCAGTCCCTGAGTCAGTGGCAGCTGACCCAAGGGGTCAGATATACCGGTGAAAGCACCGAAGGGAAGTACGTGGTCAGGGCAGGCAGAGATCAAGCAAGGTCTGTAAATGAAGTCCAAGATCAGAGGCAGGCGACAAACAGGCAAAATCCGATAATTCCAAAAGAAAGGTTCGGTACACAGCAAAGCAGAACTTGAAAAACACCTTCACACTTGGAACTAGGCAAGCTAGTGACCATGAGTTGCTCAGGCACCATCCTGTGGTAGGGAGCGTCTTTAAATATTTCCTGCATTCCAGCCATAGGTAGAGGTAGTAGCGCCTGCATGGACCGCTGGGCTAACAACTTGTCACACAAACCTCTAAAAATATACAATTAAAATCCAAATGCACCTTTGTCAACCTCCTACCCGCACTTATGTATGTATATGAGGGGACATCAATGTATTTGGTACTGTGCATTTACAAAAATTCACTATGACAATATGGTAACAAGAGGGATGGGTGTACTAGGTTAAAACTGCCACCTTGTGGTATGGGAGGCCCAGGGAGCTGAAAGCATAGTGGTTAGCTTAAAGGGAATATGTCACCCAGAGTTTGGACTATCATCTACAGTAATACAGGTGTAGTACTGAATATAAGGAGTCTAAATCACAGTTTTTTATTTTCCTATTGCCCCTGTTTCCCTGGCTGTCAGTATTCAAAGCTGCATTGAAATATACAGTCCGGACTGCTGTGCTGTTCTCATATAATGGAGTGGACTTGATTGTAGGGTTGTCACGATACAAATCTTTTTATTTGATATCGATACAGTAAAAAGTATTGTGATACTCAATACCATTTGATACCTCGTGAAAAAAAAATAAAAACACCAAAAAAAGCAGTGTGCATTCTGCATTTTGCGTCCAGCCCATAGAAGAACAGTCCTATCCTATTTTTTAGGGGTACAAGGAGACAAAAAAATTACAAATCACATGTTTTTTCTTTTTTTTCTTTTACGGCATTCAGCGCATAGGAGATAGTTTTTAATATTTTAATAGTATGGACTTGGTGGTATTTGAAACTTTTAATCTTTTTTTTTTTACTTTATTTAATATCTATTCGTCACCTTAGGGGGCTTGAACCTTTGTCCTATTCACCCTAAGGGCTCTTTCACACGAGCGGTGCCGTGAAGGCAATCTGCTGCGTGAAAGAGAGCCAAGACCCCTTTCGGACAGCGGAGGCACGGAGCATTAACATGATTAATAAATGCTCTATGCCTCTCTGTGATCTTTTTACTACAAAATCACAGTGAGATAAAGTTGTCACTGTGATTTTGTAGCAAAAAGATAACAGAGAGGCACCGAGCATTGTTTCTGCTGTCCGGAACGGGCCTTGGCTCTCTTTCACGCAGCAGATTAGGCCTATTGCACAGAAACATAGGTTTCCCATTGCCATATTACGGACTGCATATGCGGATCCACAATACACGGGCACCGTTCCGGGTGCATTCCAAATCTGAAGATGCGGAACGGTGCAGAACGGGCTCAGGAAACACTACAGAGTGCTTCCGTGGGGTTTCGTCCCGCACTTCCGTTCCGCAAAAAGATTGAACATGCCCTATCTTTCTGCGGAACGGCGGATCGCGTACCCATTCAAGTGAATGGGTCCGCAATCCGCTGCAGCTGCCCCACAGTCGGTGTTCGTGCATTGCGGGCCACAGCACGGCCACGGGGTGCACACGTTCGTGTGCAATAGGACTTACCCACAAGGCATCCGCTCATGTGAAAGAGCCTTAAGGCCTTTTAAGGACTATTGTGTGTGGTAGCAGCAATATATATTTTTTGCGCAACCTGCGCTAAATTGCTAAAATAAGCTAAATAGCGTCTAATAGGCTGCTGCGGACAATTAAATTATCTGCGCCACATCTCCTGTGTAAAGTGCGCGCATTCTTAAAAATATCTGTGACATCCAGTGTACTTTTTCCATAGACTGTGTCCGCTTCTGACAGTGACATTACCAGTGCCACATCTCCAGTGTACCGTGTGCGGTTAACAAATTGATCTGTAACATACAATGTACTTCTTCAATAGACAGTTTCCACTTCTGACAGTGACATTACTAGTGCAACGTCTGCAGTGTAACGTGTGTGCATAAATTTTTTATCTGTGACATACAGTGTACTTTTTCCATAGACGCTGCGGACAGTGACATTACCTGTGGTACCTCTCCTGTATAACGTTTCCTCATCCCAAATACCTGTGACATTACCTGTAATTTTTTATTAGCTGCTGATGACAGCATTGCCATTATCTGCGGGATATCTCCTATCTGACATTTCCACATCCAAAATAACTTTTAAAATTTGGCCGTGAAGTGGCCGTGATGCTGATGGTGCACGCAAAGGCCGTGGCCCTGGGCGCGTTGAAACTGTGCTTGCTGCCAGAACACAAGAAAAACAATCATCCACGATACCTAGCTTCATGTCCCAGTTTGTAGGGCGGTGCAGGACACCACTCTTGAAGTTAGACCAATGCGACCAGGTAGTTGGTTAGATTGCAGCATATAATGCTTCCAGTCGTTTAAGAACCACCATGTCTTCCACCAAGTCCAGTCTCAGTAGCCAAGGCCCTCGCATATAATGTTTTTCAGGGTCAGTTCACCTGCAGGCACTCGCATATAATTTTTTACAGGGTCAGCTCACCTGCAGGCTCTCATATAATGTTTTACAGGGTCAGCTCACCTGCAGACCCTTGCATATAATTTTTTAGAGGGTCAGCTCACCTGCAGGCCCTTGCATATAAAGTTTTACAGGGTCAGCTCACCTGCAGGCGCTCGCATATAATGTTTTACAGGGTCAGCTCACCTGCAGGCCCTCGCATATAATGTTTTACAGGGTCAGCTCACCTGCAGTACCTCACCTATAATGTTTTACAGGGTCAGCTCACCTGCAGGCCCTCACCTACAACCTTTTATAGGATTAGCTCACCAGCAGGCCCTCACCCCTAATGTTTAAAGGGTCAGCTCAGAAGTAGGCCCTCGCACCTAATGTTTCAGATCGTCAGATCAGCAGGCCCTTGCTCTGTAGAGCACCCGAGCATCCCGATGTGTTCGGCCCAAGCACCAGAGCATTTGGGTGCTCGATCAACACTAGTTTTGGGGCCTTCCAGCATCTGGTTCTGCTGTGCAGCAGACACTCAACATCCTAATACTTGCTGGTGTTAGGAACCAGTGTAAAGTTACCCCTGGAGCAAAAGAGAACCAGGGAGAGATGAGCAGTGAATAAAAGTAGGCATATGATCTGAGGTTAAAGTATTTTATTCTTTGGTCTAAGATCTGAAATTAGGGGTCTGGATTAATTATTATTAATTTGTGGTCTAGCCTAAGTTTTAATTTTTTTAGTTGTCTGATCTCTGATATTTTGACTTGATTAATGTTAGGGCCTGGTCTATGGTCTAATGACTGAATCAGTTTTAAGGACTGAATTTATTTAGGGGTCTGGTCTTGAGTCTAATTAATTTAAAAGTCTTAAAAGTCTAGTCAGGAGACTGATTAATTTAGGGATCTGACTGGGGTCTGGATTAATTTTGGGCAGCTGGTGTGCATACATGTAACATGTGTGCACTGAGTACGCTGTTCATGGCATGTATCCACTTGTGAGCTGTATTTGTGATGCTTGTTTCCACTGTGTAAGCTGTGTGTGAACATGGCTAAAAGTAAAGCATTTAAAGTATAATTTTATTACTGTTCAGCTTTATTATTTCAGAATATGTTTTTAATATACATTATGAAAGTACTTTGTAGGTTACCAATGGAAATATGTTCTATGTGTATAGTAGGGTATGTAGGTTTAGTCTTTAATATGGTTAATTTAAGGGTCTGGTCTGGTATACAGTAGAGTCTGATTAATTTAAAAGTCTGGTCTAGGGTCTGATTAAGAGGTTCTGATTTGTCTGTGTGTGGTATGCCCAATTTGTGATCTCTGTGTGCAGCTGGTGTCCGTTGTGTAAGCTGTGTGTGAACATGGCATTTTTATTGGTACCATTCTTATACAGTATATTATTTTTTGATTGTTGAATTATACTTTTTAAGGGAAGGGTAACCACAAAATGGCTGTTTTGGCATAGTTTTTATTTTAGTTCTTTATGGCATTCATCTGATGGGGTGGATCATGTAATATGTTTATTGAACAGGTCGTTAGGGATGCTGCGATACCCAATTTCTCTTTTTTTAATTTTTGCTAAGTTTTACACAGCAAAAGCATTTTTCAAAAGAAAAAAAATTGTTTTTGTGTTGCCAGTTTCTGAAAGCCATATTTTTTTGGCCGATTGTCTTATGTAGGAGCTCTTTTTTTTAGGATGAGGTGACTGTTTGATTAGTACCATTTTGGGGTACATAGTATTATACATTTTGTAGGAAAGTGAACCACAATAGCTTTTTTAGTACATTTTTTTTTTTTTTTCTAACTGTGTTCACCTGATGGGGTGGATTATGGGATATTTCTATAGAGCCTGTCGTTATGGATGCAGCGATAACTAATATGTCTATTGTTTTTCTTCTATTTTTTATAATTTTATATGTCTTATGGGAAAATGGTGCTTTTTTTTACTTGAAACTTTAATTTTTTTAAATATGAAAAACTGTTTTTTTTTTGCTTTTTGTTTTTGTTCAACTATTTAACTTCAACTTTTGGGGGTCTGATCCCCTTTGCAATGCATTACATCGTGTATTACACTGACAGCCTGCCTATGAGACCCAGCCTTGGGGGCTGCATCTCATAGGTTTTGGTAGGAGGCAAGCCCGGTGCCTTTGTAAGACATAGGGCTGTCGTTCCGACAATCGGGTCACCGTCATCACAGCACAAGGACCCAATGAGGTAGGGGAGGTTGTCCCTACCCTCCGTAAACTCTATGCATGCCACCGTCAGCATTGAGGGCAGCATACAAAGGACTAATGCGCCGGCATTGGTGTATTTATGGATGCTGACACATTGACACATACAGCAGAGGTTTGGCTGTTGGGAATAGCCGCATCCCTGCTCCTGATCGAGCGGGCACAGCTCCTGCATCTGCTCAATTAGAGCACCATACATGTATGGCACTGGGACATGTCCCGCAGTGCTGTACACCACAGATTAAATTACATAATTACATTAGGATAGTACCATATTGGACCCTTGTTTACAAATAAAACAAGAAATGGTTAATTTGTATCAATTACTCCTATTGTTCTATTAACATACTTGACAAAGCATGCCTAATTCATCTAAAACTAACAAGCCAGTGATCTTATCTCTCTCATAATTAGTGTCAAATTAACCCCCCCCCTTTATATTAACTTATTCTTAAACAACTATTTTATATAAAATGCAAAGCCTACTCAATCCAAACCCTTCAAATCCACCAATACCTTTTATTTAATGTTTTTTTTAACCCTATATTACCTACATTCTAAGCCCTATCCCACCCAAAACACCTCTACTAAGCACAAACAACAGACAAACAATTCCACACATGTAAGGTGCAGAAGCCAACTCTCCATCCCTAAAGACACAAATGTCAGCATACCCCACAAGGTTATACAATGAGAAATACAAGACCAGTAGGATTGAGCGGACCCGTGGATGTTCGGGATCGCCAGGTTTGGCCGAACTTCTGGTCAAAGTTCGGGTTTGGGATCCAAACTTGACCCGAACTCGAACCCGAACCCCATTGAAGTCAATGGGGACCAGAACTTTGGTGCACTAAAATTGCTGTAAAATAGTTATAGTGAGGGCTGCAAAAGGAAGCAAAATGGGGGTAACAACAGGACAAATGCCCCGCAAACAAATGTGGACAGGGAAATGACGTAAAATAACATAAAATATATAAGAAAAATAAAAAATAATAATCTTGAACTAGGAGGCGGAGGTCAAGTGGAGTAGGAGGTTGAGGAGGCGGTGGACGTGGCGTTGTAGGTGGAAGCGGTGGTGTAGGAGTAGGCGGTAGCCAACACTGTTTTTGTTGTTTATTTTTATTTTTTTCCCCTTTATTTACGGTATTCATTTGTTTTTTTATATAAATTTGGGAAGACCCTAAAACATTGGGAACTAGAAAAGGGAATGCAAAGAGAAGTGCGCTGGAGTCTAACAATGGCTGGGTGCGGCCGATATACTTGTCTATACAGCACAAGGTACGGACAAGTCCTCTGGGATCCATGCCTGGTTCATTTTAATGAACGTGAGCTTATCCACGTTGGCTGTAGACAGACGGCTGCGCTTGTCTGTGATCACCCCCCTGCCGTGCTAAACACAAGCGGACTATACTCTGGCTGCAAGGCAGGCGAGAACCTCCAAGGAGTAAAGGGCGAGCTCAGGCTATGGGCCCAATTTGGAGGCACAGAAGTTGAATGGGGCAGGTCCATCAGTCAGTACATATAGGCGTGTGCACATGTACTGTTCCACCATGTTGCTGAAATTCTGCCTCCTGCTAAGATGTTCCGTATCAGCTGGTGGTGCTGGTTGTTGAGGTGTGCTGACAAAGCTTTTCCACATTTCAGCCATGCTAACCCTCCCTTCTGAGGTGCTGGTGGTGCCCCAGCTGCGTTTACGACTTCTTCCTCCTTTTCTGCCTTCACCTTGTGCTTCCACTGAGTCCCCGCTGTCAGGTGGAAATGCCATCAGCAGCACGTCTACTAGCGTGGCTTGTACTCGCGCATCTTCCAATCACGCTACAGTAAAGGAATTAAGGACGGCACATTGTCCTTGTAGCAGGTATCCAGCAGGGTGGCCACCAGGTAATCAGCACTGGTTAGAATGTGGGCAACTAGGCGGTCATTGCACAGGCACTTCAGCATGTAGTCGCTCATGTGTGCCAGGCTTCCCAGAGGCAACGACAAGCTGTCCTCTGTGGGAGGTGTATCGTCTGTGTCCTCTGTGTCCCCCCAGCCACGCTCCAGTGATGGCCATGAGCTGCTTTGGATGCCATCCTGCTGTGAACATGGTTCCTCTCCTTCATCATCTTCTTCACTGTGGAGGACCTGGCTGGACAGTTGTGTACCTGACCTCTGTTGATGCAGGAACCCACCCTCCGAGCCACTTGTGAATGACTGGCCTGATACCCGTTGAAATGAACCCATTTCCTCCTCCTCTTCCTCCTGTGCCACATCCTCTTCCATCATCACCCAAAGTGTTTTTTCAAGGAGACACAGAAGTGGGATAGTAACGCTGAGGATGGCATCATCGTCACTGGATATGTTGGTGGAGTACTCGAAACAGTGCAACACGGCACACACGTCCTGCATGGAGGCCCACTCGTTGGTGGTGAAGTGGTGCTGTTCCTTCAGAGCTACTCACCCGTGTGTGCTGCAGCTGAAACTCTACTATTGCCAGCTGCTGCTCGCACAGTCTCTCCAGCATGTGCAAGGTGGAGTTCCACCTTGTGGGTACGTCTCATATGAAGCGGTGAGTTGGAAGGCCGAAGTTATGCTGCAACGCAGACAGGCGAGCAGCAGCAGGGTGAGAATGCCGAAAGCATGCAGAGACCGCCAGCACTTTCTACAGCAGCTCTGACATATCGGGGTAATTTTTCAGGAACCTCTGCACCACCAAATTCAGGAAATGCGCCAGGCAAGGCCAGGCTTGAGGCTCAGTGGCACCAATCACTCATCGGTCTGTTGTTTCATGCAGGAGCAGGAGGAACCTTGAGATCTTTCGTGGTTTTTCAGGTGTGTACACCACTGCAGCTCATGCTTTGCATTTATATGCCTGGTCATGCAGGTGGTCCTCAGGTTTATAAAATGTATGCCTCACGTCTTGTCGTCAGCACATTATCTGAAGAACTGCCATGCCAGTGAACTTCTTGGAGCTGGCTTTGGTGTGCTCAGTCCCTGGGTGTGATGGGCAGTAGCAGGCGTACTGGCTCGGGGACGGCCAGTCTGCTTTTGCAGCCTGCTCTCTTTTTTGCTGTGCGGCTGGCGCTGTGTGACCAAATCCTCTTCCTCCGAACTGCACATGTCACTCGCATGACCTTGATTCCATGTGGGGTCTAGGGCCTCATCATTTTCCACATCATCTTCCACCCACTCCTGGCCTCCTTGCCGGTCTGCACATTTCAGAAATCCGCAGCAGTTGTGTTTCGTCATCATCAGAGACATGCTGTGTTGGTCCTCCCATGTCCAGATACTGAAACATAAGTGGTTGGTCATCAGTGCACTCAATCTCTTCCACTTCTGGGGCAGGGCTAGGTGGATGGCAGACGGAAACCCTGCCAGCAGAGTCATCAAAAATTATAAGAGACTGCTGCATGACTTGGGGCTCAGACTGCTTGGCTGATTTGCAAGGGGGTGAGGTGAAATACAGATGCCCATGGGCTGCAGGTGCCAACTCTACGCTTTCAGCAGGGGATTGGGTGGGGGACAATGTGAAGGAACTGGAGGCACTGTCAGCAACCCAATCTACTACCACCTCTACTTGTTGTGGCCTCACCATTCGGACACTGGTATTTGCGCCTAAAAAATAATGCTAAACGTTTTGTCGTCTATGTGCACCTGAGGAAGGTGTTTCATGTGGGGGTGTAGCTGTCACAGATCGTCCACGTCCTCTCCCTGCAACATGAGCTCCACCAACACCAGCAGCAACGCGACCAGGGACACATCCCTTATTTGATGCCCTCTTCATTCTTTGAGATCACCCACCAAACTAACAGATGGATTAACTAGATTTATTTCCGTGTCACGTATGCAGTGCAGATGTACCTCACACAAACAATTGGTATATGTTATCCACCGATGTAACAGATGGATTAACTAGATTTATTTCCCTGTAACGTATGCAGTGCAAGTGTACCCCACACAAACAATTGGTATTTGTCCCCCACCAATGTAACAGATGGATTAACTAGATTTATTTCCCTGTCATGTATGCAGTGCAGGTGTACCCCATGCAAACAATTGGTTGATGTCACCCACTGATGTAACAGATGGATTAACTAGATTTATTTCACCCTTAACGTATGCAATGCAGGTGTACCCCACACAAACAATTGGTATATATCACCCACCGATGTAACAGATGGATTTATTTCCCTGTCAAGTATGCAGTGCAGGTCTACCCCCCACAAATAATTGGTATACGTCACCCACTGAACTAACAGACAGATTAACTATTATATTTTGTGTCAGGGGTACAAAGGCGGTGCATTGCACCCACAAAAAAATCGCTATAGGTCACCACAGTATAAATAGCCAGATGAGATTCCTAACACTTTCCCTCACTTCACCTACCTACTTCCTGTCCCAGCAATACTCAGAGCTGATGGGCGGTGCTACATGTGATCCAGCTTATATTGAGTCTGGGTCACATGATGCACAGGCCAATCACAGCTATGCCATTAGTAGACATGGCTGTGATGGCTTCTAAGTGCCCACAGCTTAAAAGCTTGTTGATTGGCTGCCCTGCAGCCTTTCAACAAGCTTTTTTAAATGCCCGAACACTGAACTCGAACCCAAACTTTTCCAGCAGTTCGGGTTCGCTCAACAGTAAAGACCAGCTTTCTATCCAGAAGAACCTGAGAGCCTATAAGCCTCAACGCTGTCTAGTTGTAGTGAATGGCCTTGGGGGGAAAGGGCCCTGTTCGGCATGCTGTTTATCATAACGGCGACAAAAATTTGAAAATTAATTTTGTATGCTAGGCAACGTCATATAAATTTTCATTTTTATATTATGCTAACATTACACACAATAGTCTCTCTTTTCTGTTTTGTTATGCAAACTAATTTGCATATACTTGGGTTTCTGGGAAACTCATTTAAATTAGTGTTTCTTAAAAACCAGGCTGATTTTTCTTAGTACGGTACTTTGTAGGTTACCAGATGAAAACATTTGTATGTATACAGTAGGGCACAAATGTTTAGTAGTACCTTCTACATATCAAAGTCTATGAAGCCCTCCACTCCTTTTCCTTGATAACTTCTTATGTACATCATTGCCTGTCAGAAATCAGAGTGGAAAATGTTTCTATCTTAATTCCTCAGAACTTTAGGCACAGACTTACGGTCTATAACTTTAATAGTTCATACCTTAGCACTGAAGTAATATAATAAAACAATATATTAAAAATAAATGTACGGTATTCTTTTTCTTTCTAGAAAGTCTCCATTCAAGGATTTATTCTAGACAGATATAAGAGGAACAGGACAATAGCAAAAATTGTACATGTGACTTAACTTTGTTACTTTTTAAAGATTTGTTTGGGTATGTTCATACGTAGTGTTTTTGAGGAGTTTGCAATTTGTTTACTTTTTTGTATTTTAAATTGAATGGTACGGTAAATATTTTTTCATTTTACGAGAAGTACAGAAAAAATCCACAAATCCATTCAGATTTGCTTGCCTTTCTACAAAGTGTAATGTGCCTACAGATTATTGGTCACATTCACTAAAAAGTGAAGGCAAAAGGTTTACAGTATTAAGAGGTGCATATCTCTTGTATCTTGTGCTTTCTGTGCACCACAAACTGAAATCAAAAGGCAGATTTACACTGCCTGTCTGAGCAGGCAATTATCAGGAAAGTATTATTCTCTCGATAACTGTCTGCTCGTCAGTGGAGATGAAGAGCTGCATTTACATGCAGTGATCACTGTATGGGGACAAGCAATGGCTACTGCAATCGCTTGTCCTCATACAGATTGTTTCTGTGCAGCAGATCACTGTTTACACAGCATCATCTGCAGCCCAGAAAAGATGATTTAATGCGCTGCATGAAAAATTATTTCACTCGATAAACAGCGTTTTGCTTGCAAAATGCTCGTTCAGCGAGTAATAGATAATTCATGTGAACACAAAAATCGTTGTTTGCCGGGAACAGATGTTGTTGTGCTGTTTAAACATGCTCTGCTGCCGGCAAACAACTAGTCAGTATGAGGAAGAGCGATGGCATTAGCAATGTAAATGCAACGCTCTGCACCAATGAGAGGCAGGCACTTGTCGGGAAGGAAAGCTTCTGTCTCGAAAATCGCCTGCTGTATTTTCCTGTGTAAAGAGACCTTTAATCTATTGGTGTAGATTATTGCAAAAGTATTGGACTCAACTAGCTTAGCACCTTCTACTATGTTCCCCCAACTTTAAAGAGTGACAAGAATGTCAGAAAATCAATAAAAAAGTCACACATTTGTGTGCCATCTCCACAATGGCTTATGACTTTTTTTAGGCCACAAAACTGACATACAACTTTGATAAATGCAGCTCACCAGGTTTACAAGACTGGTAAATCTTCTTCAATAGTTTAAGGCATTTTTCTTCTGTCCAGTCATGAATAATCCTGGCCAAAATAAACAGGTCTGCCTCAGGAATAGGATCATTAAAGAAGTCTCCTGAGGTAAAAAAGCAAAATATATCAATATAATTAAATGCAGAAAGTAGACATAAATTAACAATACATGTTAAAAGTAAACATATATCCTATCTATGAATATTCTATATGATTTTTTTTTTTTTTATGGTTTTCTTGATTTACAGTAAATTTTTGAAGTCACTTTACTTCCTGTCCTGGCTCTTTAACATCCTCTGTTTGGATTTTGGCACGCCAAACAGACTCACTTGACTTTCTCATTAGAATTCACTCTGATTCTATTAGAGCATCACACTGATACGTGCAATGCTGTTCTGTGGCCTTCTTTATCTAGGCATATCAAAAGAGCTGTAATATTGTTATCATAATTCTACAGCTAGTATCTATAATAAGAATTATAACACCTTCCCCTCACAGCAGCAGTAAACTGACAATGGATTAAATATCTATATGGCAGTTTTATTTCTCTGTGCTAACTGCTACAGAAGGACAATATCTTGCATTTAAATTTGAATGGTATAACACTTCCACAAACATCGAAATAAAAAAGAACCCTTTCTGAATGTATTTAATTTATAGTCTGTCAGCAATTTTGACCCTGCAAAACTGCTGACTGCAGTAGGTAGGAGTTGTAGACACCTACCATCCATGTATTTTTTTTTTTGTAGTGATTTTTTGGCATAAATCACAGGATAAGTTTTCTTTCTGGGTCAGTATAATTACAGCTACAGTTTATCAAATACATATAGCTTTTTTAAGTTTTACTACTTTTGCACAATAAAACCCTTTTTTTTTAATGAAAATATCTATGCATCACTGCATCCAATACCCATAACTTTTATATTTTTCATTCTACAGAGCTTTGTAAGGGTTTGATTTTTGTGGAACGACTATCATTTTGGGGAACATTACAATTTTCATTGCTTTTTGTTCCAGCAATTCTGTATTGTTTTATTTATTTTTTGCTAGGCGTTCACTGTATAGGATAAATTACATGATAATTGTGCAGTGCGGGTTCAGATGTGACAATACCAAATATGTGAGATTTTATTAAATTACTTTTTCAACCATTTATTAGTCCCACAAGGGGACTATATTATACGATCTTTTGATCTTTCTAAAATACATTGCAATATTCATGCAGTGCAATGTATTTTACTGCTAGGACACACTAAAGGCAGGCCTGGGGCCTTCATTAGGCCACAGCTTGCATACACAGACAAAAACATCACATTAACTCATTTGTGGGGTGCCGATCGGAGGTAGAGGGAGCTCCCCTCCCTCTAAATCACTTTGATGTGGCTGGTTCTATTGACCCTGCTATCTAAGGGGTTAAATGGCCTAGATCTACACATCTGCCTGTCCAGGCCGTTAGAGCAGGAGCAAGGCTCTCATTTGGACTGGGCCACTAAAAAAAGGCGGCAGCCCAGACTAAGGTCCCCTTTGCTTGATTTTCCTTCCTTTGAGGGATATCTGGCTTTCATTGTGTTGTAGACCCAATACTGGGGCTCCACATTTATTTTGTATATTACTGTTTTCCAGGGAGTTTTGCACTTTGGATTGCTGCGTTGAGACTCTTAAATGAGGCTCCACAGTGTTTTCTGTAGCTGGTCTCTCTTAGATAAGCTATTGTTTTGTTTAAGGTCCCTTAGTGACTGCCATAAAAAGTGGTTTGGTGGTCATTAAGGGGTTAACAGCAATTCTGTATTGTTTATGCACACAATTTGAATATAGAATTAGAAAAACAATACACAAATCTGAAATTTTATTTGTTGCTGCCATTTCCTTTCTTCTATACCCAATAGTGTCTTATATACTGCACCTTCAAGGAAATGTATCTGTTGTTCCTTGTCTGTTACAAAATGCTTCTTAGCTGCTTGCACAATGTTTGGCATGTCCATAATGGTGACTGTTGACTCCTTATATGTAGATACAAGTTGTTTTGCAAGAGCTCCTGTACATCCTATAAGAGAAAATATGAGAAAGAATATATATCCATTAAAGTGGGTCATTATATGCCACTTTTGTGGCGTATATTTGGTGCAGCTTTTGTCACACACCATGTTGCATGTTTATTCCTAGTTTAGGAAGGAAGCTGTCTTACATTTAGAATTGAAGGGGGATGTGCCGAAGTTCTATAGAGACCAGCACCTCTACATAACTTTGTCGATCCACTGCCAGTGCAGGGCCTTATTAAGACCAGCGTCTAAAATGCCAGTCTTAATAAATGTGCCCCATAGTTTAAGGGCTTTGTTATTCATCCTAATGAAAATTGACTTAGTTGTCCATCAAGCAGATTCCACTTATTTTTCAAAGCTCCTTTGGAAAAAGAAAGGATCAAATCTGTTCGGTCGCTATGGGCAACAAAGCTAGTATTTATTTGCACTAGTTTTGATAAATAGTAGTGCCCTGGAGCACGAGTACTGTGAAGTCTGGACATTTGTGGACATTTGCCTATTCCCCCAATGAAATGTTATAAACTTCTTACTTTTTCACATGAAAGGGTTAACTTAATAGTACATAATAGTACGTCATGGCAACAAGCGACTTCCCCAATTTGGACGTACTATTACGTCATGTTGATCGGGCAGGCACTTGAGTGGTGACAACCCGATCACTGCAGGGGCCCTGCAGTCACTGATAGCCGGGCCCTTGCTGTATCCGCCGGCATCGCTGTAAAAGCAAATGCCGGTGGATTAACCCCTTTTATGCTGCGGTCAGATGTATTGTAATATATTGCAGAGGGGATCAGACCCTTTAAAAGTTGAAGTCCTAGGAGCAATTCAGGCCTTGTTCGTTTTTATAAGAGTCAACCTTTTATCATTTTCAGTTGACAGGCGCATACGCTTATCTGTTATAATGCCACCAGCAGCATTAACCGCTACAGGACCGCCTAACGCAGGGATGCGTCCTGCGGGCGGTCCTGTAGCTCTGAGACGAGGCATCGGCGCGTCATCTCGCGAGAGCCGAGACTTCCTGCGAGCGCGCGTTCACAGTGAAGCGCGTCTCAGGAGTTCTGCTACAGCCTGCCAGCGATGATCCATCGCTGGCAGGCTGTAGATGCGAATTAAATCGCATCAAAGATGTATATCAGACGCTGTTTTGTGAACAGCGTCTGATATAGCTGCTACCTGGTCCTCTGGGGGTCCCATTTGCTGGGATCGACCACCAGAGGACCAGGTAACTATGTAAAGTTGCACCAAACACTACACTAACAACCCCTCACCCCCCTCACCTATTAACCCCTTGTTAACCCCTTGATCACCCCATCTAGACCCCCTGATCACCCCCCTGTCATTGATCACACCCCTTGTAAGGCTCCATTCAGACGTCCATATGTGTTTTGCGGATCCGTGACACCGGCAATGTGCATTCCGCATTTTGCAGATCCGCACATTGCCAGAACTATATAGAAAATGCTTTTTCTTGTCCGCAATTGTGGACAAGAATAGGACATGTTCTATATTTTTGCGGAACGGAAGTGCAGACTCGGAGCGCGGATCCGAAATTCCGGATCCGAGCGGGACAAAGTCTGTCCCCCATAGAAATGAATGGGTCCACAATTCCGTTCCGCAAAGCAGAATTTCGGACGTGTGAATGGGCCATAAGGGTCCCTTATCACCGCCAGTTAGTTAGCTACTTGTTAGGTAGCTAGCGCCCAGCCCACCGCACCGCAGTCACTGATTTTGGCAGAGATTTTTCATCCACATTGATCGATGCGAATGAAAAAATCTGTGCCGTTCATTTTTTTTTTCAGCCCAGAGGCTGAACGGAAAAAATCTCATTACCAGTATGCTCAATATAAGGAGAATCGCAGAAACTCCTAATGCTGGTCATACGTGTAATGATTGCGGAAGACCTTCAAATGCCAGAGGCAGTATAAATACCCCACATGTGACCCCATTTTAGAAAGAAGACACCCCAAGGTATTCCGTGAGGGGTATGGTGAGTTCATGCAAAATTTTATTTTTTGTCACAAGTTAGTGGAATATGAGACTGTAAAAATAAAATAAAAATCAATTTCCGCTAACTTGTGCCATTTTTTTTTCTGTGAATCTCGCCATGCCCTCACGGAATACCTTGGGGTGTCTTCTTTCACAATGGGGTCACTTGTGGGTTTTTATACTGTCCTGGCATTTTAGGGGCCCTAAAGCGTGAGAAGAAGTCTGGAATCCAAATGCGTAAAAATGCCCTAGAAATCTCTAAAGGTACTCATTGGTTTTAGGGCCCTTCTGCGCATCCAGGCTGCAAAAAGTGGCACACAGTGGTATCGCCGCACTCAGGAGAAGTAGGTCAGTGTGTTTTGGGTGTATTTTTATATATACCTATTACTTTGTGTGAAAAATATCTCTGTAAACGACAACTTTTAAAAAATTTTATACAAAGTTGACAATTTACAGAGATATTTCTCTCACCCAACATGGGTATATGTAAAAATACACCCCAAAACACATTGCGCTACTTCTCCTGAGTACGGCGATACCACATAAGTGACACTTTTTTGCAGCCTGGAGTGGCAAAGGGGGCCAAATTCCAACGAGTACCTTTAGGTTTTACATGGCGGCTCACAATTTAGCCCCGCCCAAAATGCCAGAACAGTAAACACACCCCACAAATAACCCCATTTCAGAAAGTAGACACCCCGAGGTATTAACTGAGGGGCATAGTGAGTCCGTCTGAGATTTTTTTTTTTTTGTCAGAAGTTAGCAGAAATCGAAACTTTTTTTTTTTTTTTCCTCAGAAAGTGTCATTTTCCGCTAACTTGTGAAAAAAAATGAAATGATACATGAACTCACCATGCCCCTCCGCGAATACTTTGAGGTGTCTTCTTTCTAAAATGGTGTCATTTGGGGGGTATTTATACTTTCCTGGCATTCTAGCACCTGAAGAAACATGACAGGTGCTCAGAAAGTCAGAGCTGCTTCAAAATGCCGAAATTCACTTTTTTGCACCATAGTTTGTAAACGCTATAACTTTTACCCAAACCAATAAATATACACGATTGGACTTTTTTTTATCAAAGACATGTAGAACAATAAATTTAGAGAAAAATTTATATAGAAATGTAGTTTTTTTTAAAAAAAATTTACAACAGAAAGTGAAAAATGTCATTTTTTTGCAAAAATGTCGTTAAATTTGTATTAATGGCAAAAAAAGTTAAAATGTCAGCAACAATGAAATACCACCAAATGAAAGCTCTATTAGTGAGAAGAAAAGGAGGTAAAATTTATTTGGGTGGTAAGTTGTATGACGGAGCAATAAACGGTGAAAGTAGTGTAGTGCGGAATTGTAAAGTGGCCTGGTCATTAAGGGTGTTTAAGCTAGGGGGGTTGAAGCGGTTAAATACCCGCTCAGACAAAACGCTGGCAGCAGGGCAGGCCAGCACCTCCAAGGTGTTGAGTGCCAGTTCGTGCCACGTGTCCAGCTGGGACACCCAGTAGTTGTAAGGCACTGAGGGATCATTGAGGATACCTCCTTGTGACAGTAGGCTGCACATCAGGGTGAGGATGCTGGCAGGGTGTCATGAAACTGTCCCAGGCTTTGGAGAGTGTTGCCCTTCCTCTGTTGGAACTGCTGTGTGTTCCCCTTGTCACCCCTCTTCGGTTGCCCAAGGAAATACTAACTGCCACCAGCGTTGTCAGATGGAAATTTTTGGAGCAAATTTTCAACAAGGACCTTCTGGTATTGCACCGTTTTACTCGTCCTCTCCACCAGAGAAATGAGAGATGAGAAGTTCTCTTTGTAGCGAGGGTCGAGAAGGGTGAACAACCAGTAATCAGAGTGGTCTAAAATGTGTATAACGCGCGGGTCGCGGGAAAGGCAGCCTAACATGAAGTCAGCCATGTATGCCAGAGTACCAACAGGCAAGAGTTCGCTGTCGTCATCAGGAGGATGACTCTCAATCTCCTCATTCTCTTCCCCCTCGTCTGCCCACCCACGCTGAACAGATGGAATTAAACTTCCATGGGTACTACCCTCTTTAGATGAGGCAAACGCCTCCTGCTCTCCTCTTCCTCTTCATCATCCAATTTTCCCTGATAATACGAACTGAGAGTGGTCTGGCTATCACCCTGTGTAATGTCTTCTCCCATTTCCACCTCTTCCACATGCAAAGCATCATCCTTAATTGTGAGCAGCGAACTTTTGAGTAGACACAGAAGCGGGATGGTTACCCTGATAATAGAGTTATAGCCGCTTACCATCTGTGTTAATTCTTCAAAGTTTCTTAAAACCTCACAGAGGTCATACATCCATTCCCACTCCTCCCTTGTGAATAGCGGAAGCTGACTGTAAGGGCGATGACCATGTTGCAGCTGGTATTCCACTACTGCCCTCTGCTGTTCACAAAGCCTGGCCAACAAGTGAAACATCAAGTTCCAGTGCATGCTCAGACCACACAACAGCCGGTGAGCTGGCAATTTCAAGCGCTGCTGCAGCGTTGACAGACCGGCTGTAGCTGTCGATGACTTGCAAAAAATGTGCACACAAGCGGCGCACCTTCACCAGTAGCTCAGGCAAATTCGGGTAGGTTTTGAGAAACTGCTGAACCACTAAATTTAAGATGTGGACTAGGCATGGGATGTGTGTGAGCTTGCCGAGTTCCAAAGCTAGTAGTGGTATGTGTGCGGGGGCACTCAGATATCTGGTACACGGATTCTGTACGTAATAGTAAATTTAATAGTTAAAAAATGCAGTGGTCGCATACAAAAAGTAAAACTAAAAACAAATAGCTAAGATCTCAGACTAAAAAGTCCATCTTGTAAAATCATACATCCACCAAATGTCCAAATACAGATAAATCACACAATGGTGTGAACAGGAGCCAGATGTTAGCAGTGACTATACTGTCCCAATAGTAAATATTAGCAGTAGAAGCGATCTTCACCCTGTTTGGGTATAATGCCCTCTGGAGTGACAGTCAATGTGTACACTAGGAGCGGTGCAATATGAGCACATACATAAATGGTTACTTTACCGCTCCTTCTGTAGTGCCGGCAGTCTCCCTTGTTCTTACTATCAGCGGTGATGCGAGTGCGTGCCTTTCCCCTGCCAGGATCTGCGGCGTCCCATGTGGTCCTCCCGTCACTAAGTGGCGTCCCACGTGACGGTGGCGGGCGCGTCCAATTGGTTGCTTGTCTCCTGGACGCTAAAGTCGAGGCCGCTACCCCTGAAGGGATATCAAGGTGGTAATGTCGGAAGAGCGATTCCCTTGTTCTCACTTCAAAGGGATATAATAAAGCTTCTCCCAATATATTTATAAAGTAGCTTGCCCGGTACCCAAACGCGTTTCGGGGCATATATTAGCTGGCCCCTTCTTCAGTGGTTAATTGGCAAGCTGTCCACAGTTCCTTTTTATGGGCTCTCTCATCATAGGGGATTCTGGGATAAAACCGGGCAGATTGCAAAACATGAATATGGGTTCTGTTGGATCAAAATAGCTCCGTATATACTTCAAATCAATACAAGTTAATATAAACATGTATATGGTCCCATATATAAAAAATACTGTGTAGCCAATAATCATTCACAGATGATATTGAGAAGTATATATATATTACGTCATATGTACCATAACATCAGATATTCACCGATTCTTAAAGGGACAGGATATCTTCCTATTCTTAAGGGGACAGAATATCTTGAGTGACGGGGATTAGGGGAAAGGAACCTTGGTTGCAAAGGTCCAGATGCAGGGCGGGAGGCATCCGGGCCGTGCCTTCGAAAGGGGATTGGCCAGCAGTGCATAACACAGGGGAAAAGGAGGCAGTGGGGTGACCCTTAGACACAGATTGTGGACCCAGGCATTTGTCCCACTTATTAGGGTGCTTGGATGCCACGTGGCAGATTATGCAGGTGGGGGTGAGGGGGCTGGTGAACGCCTCGGCTCATTTTGGTATGGCACAGGTTGCAAGCTACTATTCTTTTGTCGTCCGCACTTTTCTCAAAAAAGCTCCATACTGCAGAAGACATACCCTTGTCAAGGGAGATTACAGCAAGGGGGTGCTCCATGGTGCTCCTTTGTACTGCTGTCCTCGCTCGGCTTTCCACCTTCCCAAGTTGGGTCAGTGACTTAATCGTCCACCACCTCCTCTTGCTCATCCTCCTGACTTGTTGACCTAACCACAACCTCAGTGATTGACATCTGTGTGTCATCCTCTTTATCCACCTCATTAAACAGTAATTGCCGTTCCCCACTATCATCTTCTTGTGACTATGGATGCTCAAGAGGTTGGGAATCAGGACACAAGATCTGTCCCTCTTCAAGCGCGCTTGTCGAGAGGGCCAAATGAATGGCGATGAAAAGAGATCCTGGTACAATCTGAGTGTGGGATTACTTGTTTGCCCAGACTGTCCATGGTGGGAGGAAGAAGGATCAGGGTGAGGATTGTGTTGACCAGACTGTTGGCTACTGAGACTAGACTTGGTGTAAGACAGGGTGGTGCTTAACTGACTGGAAGCATCATCTGCTGCAATCTAACCGACCACCTGGTCGTACTGGTCTGACTTCAAGAGTGGTGTCCTGCACGACCCTACAAACTGGGACATGAAGCTAGGTATCGTGGAGGATTGTTTTTCTTGTGCTCTGGCAGCAAGCACAGTTTCAACACGCCCAGGACCACGGCCTCTGCGTGCACCATCAGAATCACGACCACTTCCCCATCCCTTACTGCTCACCTTCTTCATTTTAAATGTTATATATGCTTGAAAGTATGTCACACGTACAGTAGTGTAGGATTTGAAGTGTATGCGCAAAAAAATTTAAAAAGGTATTTGGGCTGTGGAAACGTCACACAGGAGATATCCCGCAGATAATGTCAATGCTGTCACCAGCAGCTAAAAAAAAATTACAGGGAATGTCACAGGTATTTGAAAAAAGGAAACGTTATACAGGACAGGTACCACAAGTAAAGTCACTGTTAGCAGCGTCTATGGAAAAAGTACATTGTATGTCACAGATAAAAATTTTAAACACACACGTTGCACTTTAGATGTACCCTTGGTAATGTCACTCTCAAAAGCGGACACCGTCTATTGAAAAAGTACACTACATCACAGATACATTTTTTCAGCCCGCATGTTACAGTGCAGATATTGTACAGCTAATGTCACTGTCTGCAGAAGACACCATCTATTAAAAAAGTACACTATATGTCACAGACAAATTTTTTCAGCACACACTTTACACTGCAGATGTGGTGCAACTTATGTCACTGTCTGCAGCGGACACCGTTTATTGAAAAAGTACTGCATATGTCACAGATACATTTTTTCAGTGCACACGTTACACTGCAGATGTGGCGCAACTAGTGATGTCGCGAACATAAAATTTTCCATTCGCGAACGGCGAATGCGAACTTCCGCAAATGTTTGCGAACGGGCGAACCGCCATAGACTTCAATAGGCAGGCAAATTTTAAAACCCACAGGGACTCTTTCTGGCCACAATAGTGATGGAAAAGTTGTTTCAAGGGGACTAACACCTGGACTGTTGCATGCCGGAGGGGGATCCATGGCAAAACTCCCATGGAAAATTACATAGTTGACGCAGAGTTGGGTTTTAATCCATAAAAGGCATAAATCACTTAACAATCCTAAATTTTTTTGAACAATGTGGTTTAAAACATCTAGTGTGTGTATACGATCAGGTATGATGTTGTATCGACAAGGGTTACGCCCGCTTCACAGACATTGACAGACCAAACTCCCCTTTAAATGCACCGCAAACAACCGCAAACAGTTCATTTGCACAACCGCAAACTCCCCATTTGCACAAGGTTGGATACCAAGCTAGTCCCGGTGATGTCATTGAAGGTTTCTTCCTCCACCCAGCCACGTACAACACCAAGGGTCCCCGAAAAGTGAATTGAATTGATTTTTCGAATGGGGAGATGGTTAAAAAAACGCTGGCTCCCTCCCCTTTGTTTTTATCCACGGTCACTGCATCTGCGCCGTGCAATTTACTGTCACACGCGATATGAGTGGTATTTTCTGTAGTACTATTCTATACTAAAATTAGACTACTGTCTAAAAATGAAATGCCTTATTTATCGGCAAGCTACTGTGCCATCCGGTATCAGTGGTGGGCACTGGCAGTGGGCACACTACAGTCAGTTGAAGTGGGCCTGACACACACTGGCAGCAGAGTCCTGTGCCACACGGGATGACAGGGGTGGGCACACTACAGTCAGTGGAAGTCGGCCTGACACACACGAGCAGGCAAGCAACTGAAATTACACTAAAGTGTAAAAATTAAATGCCTTTTTTTGATGCAAAATCCTGTGCCACACGGGATGACAGGGGTGGGCACTGGCAGTGGGCATACTACAGTCTGTGGGCCTGCAGCTCCTCACACACGGGCAGGCCAGGCAACTGCAATATATATATGGAGAAAGAAAAAAAAAGCAGACTAATGTTGCAGCCCTAAAAAGGGCTTTTTGGGGTGCTGTCAGGATGCTGTCCTTACAGCAGAGATCAGATGAATCTTTCAGGACTGGAGTGGACACTGAATTCACTAGCCTAGCTATCGATTTCCCTATTAAATCAGCAGCAGCTACACTGTCCCTCCTCTCACTAAGACTGCAGCTTCTGAATGAATCTAAAATAGATGCTGTTCAGGAGATGGGAGGGAGGGTATGCTGCTGATTGGCTGGAATGTGTCTGCTGACTGTGAGGTACAGGGTCAAAGTTTGCTCAATGATGATGTATAGTGGGCGGACCGAACATCGCATGTGTTCGCCCGCCACGGCGAACGCAAACAAGCTATGTTCGCCGGGAACTGTTCGCCGGCGGATAGTTCAGCCATCTCTAGGCGCAACTAATGTCACTGTCCGCAGCGGACACAGTCTATTGAAAAAGTACACTGTATGTCATAGATATTTTTGGGATGCACACACTTTACACAGTAGATGTGGTGAGAATAATTTAACTGTCCGCAGCGGCCTATTAGATGCCAATTAGTGCAGGGTGCGCTAAAAATATATATTGCTGCTGTCACAAACAATAGTCCTTAAAAGGACTTTTGGGTCTCTGAAAAGTTTTTCTAATAAAAAATCTTCCAATAACACTCAGTACACTGTCTGTCCCTTCCTATGCACAGCTCTCCCCAAGACTGAGCAATTTAACGCAGGTTGCGCTGCAAACATATATTGCTGCTGTCACACACAATAGTCCTTAAAAGGACTTTTGGGTCTCTTAAAAATCTTCCAATAACACTCCCTACACTGTCTGTTCCTTCCTATTCTCAGCCCTCCCTGACTAATACTGAACAAAACATGTGTCATCAGGTGCTATATAGCACCCGATGACGCGTTCCGGCCAGCCAATCACTGTAATACCAGTAGGCCACATGGCTACAGCATTACAGTGGTGCCAGTACCTCCCTGCACGTTTATTGGCTGCGTAGTAGGCAAGAAACATGCGGGGAGGAGACTCGAGCATTGCTTTCGAGCACATGCGGTATTCGGCCGAGTACCGCCATGTGCCGAGCATAGCAATGCTCGGCCGAGCATGCTTGCTCAACACTAATACCTGAGTTTTCAAAAAAGTTTGCATAATGCCTATGCTTCTTTGTACAATGATAACTGTGCAGAAGCAGTTAAGTTAAGGCTTTATTTGGCCGAATGTTTTTTTAGCTACATTATTCCCTGTTTCCGATGCACAGCTAGAAGCATTTCTTGGTGCCTACCAGTCTAACCCTGGAGGCGGAGATCCCTTTGTAAATACAATAAAAAATAAACAATACAAGTTGTTACATGCAGGGGCGTACATAGAAATCATTGGGCCCTATAGCAAAAATCTGAATTGGGCCCCCTAACCCCGTCCACTACCATGGCCCATCCTACCTCCTGCCATGGCTCCTCCCTTTCCACACCCCGAACCCCGCATCACGGACCCATTCACTTGAATGGGTCCGCAACCACAAAGATCCAGTGCGGAACGGAGACACAGAACGGAGCACCACAAAAGCACTACGGAGTGCTTCTGTGGCCTTTCTGTCCGTGCTTCCGCACCGCAGAAAAGTGGTGCATGCACCACCTTTTTGCGGTGCGGACAGACCACGGACCCATTCAAGTTGAATGGGTCCTCGATCCGTCCCGGCCACCTTAAGCTCATGCCCGTGCATTGGGGACCACAAATTGTGGTCCCCAAAGCACGGGACGTCGGCACGCGTTCGTGTGCATGAAGTCTTAACAGCAAGCAGAGTTCATGGGGAGGGTCCTGAGTCCTCTATGAGCCTACAGTGTCCCCCCACCCCCACAGGATCTCTGCTTGCTGCTGCCCCCCCCCATCAAGAATATAGGTGCATGTTTCATTATCCACTTACTGTGAGTGGGCTGGCAGCTGCTGTGTTTATTCTGGGCCCGGGTCCTGGGCTGGATCCTGAGTTCAGTCAGGCTGCCGTTCTTAACTTCTGGGGTCACGGCTGGGCAGCTGAGGTGGTGAGGTGGGCAGCAAAACTGCCAGGCTGGGTGCGCGCCTGCTGCCTGCCAGAATACACTGGCTAATCAGCAGCAGGATCTTTGCACTGCTAAAGGCTGATTGGCCCAGTGTGTGTGTGCAGTGCAGGCAGCAGACGCACACAGCCTGGGTCCTCCTGGACTCGGGAGCGCTCAGCTGGGCCCGGGACAAGCATAGACAGGTCAGACAGGGGGAGGGGGAGGACTGGGAGACATCTTCGGCGCTGGGAGGAGACACACAAGTGGGCGGACCGCCTTTCAGCCTCTGTTGCTGTGCGCCTCTGCACTAATAGCACTAGCTGTGAGTGCAGTCAGTGGGGGGCATGGCCTTCTGTGCGCTCCGAGCCCCCCTGTGCCGTGGCCCCATAGCAGTGGCGTACCCTGCCTATATTGGCGGTACGCCACCGGTTACGTGTAATTTCTGTAATTGTTATGCATTATAAAAGTTTTTTTTTTGTTTTTATGTTTTAACATGTTTTGCAAAGTGATCATGTAAAATAACATGGCAAATAAAAATCTTTTACACTATAAGATATTATTATTCTTGAATTCTGATAATACCTCAACTGCTACAGAAACTTTTTTGAGGGTGCGGACACACGCTTGGGTTTTTTTATGCAGCTTTTGAAGCAAAAACCAAGAATGGATTGATATAAGTGGAGAATTTGTATCTGTCCTTTATACTGTACATTCTATCCTCAACTGATTTTGGCTTCAAAAACTGCATCAAAAAGCCTGAATGTTTGGTAGCATCCTTAGGCTACATGCACACGACCGTTGGTGTTTTGCGGTCCGCAAATCGCGGATCCGCAAAACACGGAAGCTGTTCCGCGTTCTGTATTTTGCGGAACGGAACGCGGCCCATTATAGAAATGCCTATTCTTGTCCGCAAAACGGACAAGAATAGGACATGCTCATATTTCTTTGCGGGGGCACGGGCGGAGCAGCGGATGCGGACAGCACACGAGTGCTGTCCGCATCTTTGCGACCCCATTGAAATGAATGGGTCCGCGGCCGAGCCGCAAATATGCGGCTTTCGGACGCGGACCCGAACAACGGCCATGTGCATGAGGCCTTAGGGGGAGATCCCTGTTCAACATGTATTAATTAATATGGTCTGCAGGCAGAAGCTGTACTTCCTTCAAATAAGTCTGTGTTGTACCTCTCAACTCTGTATATTGATCAGGTAATAAGAATGTGATTGTTACAGAACTATAATTTATTGACATTCACCTGTATTATAGTAAAATAAAACATTATAAAGATTATTACCTCCAAGATCATAGATTGTGTGGAACTCCGAAAGGTCAAAAGCTTGTACAACATATTTTCCACAGATACTCCATGTTGAATTCATGAAATACATAAAAGCTAACGTGTCCTCTTCTGATCTATACAATCACAAATAAATTGATTACATGAAAAATAGGAACAGTCTTAAAACATGTAGGAAATAGGCAAGAGTGCAGATGTCTAATCTTGGTTTAAACAGTCCCCTCCCCTTTCCTTTAGCCTTACATGGTCACACAGCTTATGTTTATCTGATGTCGTAAATAGCAAAGTAAATCCACTATGGCTTTTATCCACTGGTTTATTTTCTGGACATTATATGGCATAGATTTTTGGACTGCACATGGGGGATCTTATACTGAACACACATTGGTTGACAACTGAATTGGAATATTGCACTCACTGTCCATAACAAACATTATGTAGGATTAGAGTTGCCACCTTTCCCAACAAAAAATACTGGATAAGTTTACATGGATAAAAATGGGTGTGGTTGTGATCCGTGGCTTAATATGAGGTGTTATTTGGTAATGTTGAGCGAATCGAAGCATCCGAAATGGAAATCGATCCGAAGTTTAGGAAAAAAATAATTCGCTACAAAGCTAAATTTCCTCGCATTTCGTGGTAACTAATCATTTTGCCTACAATGGTGGCTAGAGTTGTCTTAGAAAGAATGGGAAAAAAATATGTAATGCACTTGCTAATGATGACGTCACTCCATGCTCCCAGCGTGAACACGTGGTGACGTCATCACTAGGGATGAGCAAAGCTTCGGGTTCAAGTCGATTTGCATAAAACTTTGTTCTAATGCTGTACAGAGATCCATCTCTGTACAGCATTAAAATGTATGGGCTCGGGAAGAACCATTCTTAAATTTCCAAAGTCGTCTTCGGTACCGAGGTACCAGCTGGTACTGGAGCAGACTTTGGATTCCTGTTTTAAAATGGTTTCCAATTTCAAAAATTTTATGCCACAGCTATTCTCCGAAGTCTTATTTCAACTCACTGAAGCCTATACATTTGAATACTGTACGGAGACTAATCTCCGTACAGTTTTCAAGTGAAGTTTTGACCAAAACGACTACGGATCTAGGATCCGAAGCTTGCTTCACTCATAAGTAGTCATCACGCTCAGCGCAGGTCCTTCAGCAGGTCTTTTCCACTCAAGAGGCAGACTCTGCATGAGCAAGTGGATGAGGTGAGTGATTTTTTTTTTAAACCCAAAAGGCCATATTGCACTAGCGTATTACCATTTTTAGTGGCCGTTAGATGGGTGCACTTCTGTCTAAGCGGACAGTAAAAATGGTCCCATTAATTGAGAGGTTGAATAGGCTTTTAATATAGCGACTCGTGGCATATTTCTTGTCAAAATTCGACAAAGCTGCTGAATCAAATTTGTCAAACTTCGCTCATCTCTATTATTTGGCGGTTTGATGAGATAATTTTTTAGAACTTTAGATTTTTTTCCGTTTGGGACCATTCTTTGTATTTAAAATTTATTAAAAGGGGTTGTCTGGATGTAGTGAAAAATTGATCCATTTTTCCATCACATATACACTGCTCGTTTCCATGATTACAGACCACCCTGCAATCCATCAGTGGTGGACGTGCTTGCATACTATAGGAAGAAGCATCAGCCTATCTGTTGGCTGGGACCATGGGAGCTCACATAGTCTAGTGCTTTTTCCTATAGTGTGCAAGCTACGACCACCAATGATGGATTGCAGGGTGGTCTGTAACCATGGAAACAAGCAGTGTATAATGCGATAGAAAAATTAATCCAGCCATCAAAGGAAGCAATATGGATAATAACAATATATTAGTAAGTATTACATTTCTCTACATGATAAATGCCACTTACTGAATTGAGACAACCCCTTTAAGTCTATATTGAAAGAAGTTTTTGTAACTTCAAAATGCGTTTGGCACACACTGTACAGCGATTTGATCTATAGCCCTCTAACACCCCAGAGATCGGAACGATCGCTATCCTCGCTGCTCCACACCATGGAGGCTGCTAACACCCAGCCTCAATACCATAATAACATCATAATAATAACATCAGTGACATTCATTAGAACAAGTTTGTTGCGATACATATCAGAGCTACATCGATTTCAATGACTCTCTCTTTGCATGATGAAATATCGGTGAAGTGATTTTAATATTTAGTGCTGAGAAACACAGCCTCTGAATGAGTATATAGGACTTAAACTATCACTTGCCTGTAAGAACCGTCTGCAATTGTTACAACACCTTAAGGACTGTTATTGGCCCAACAGCCATTATTACAGTACTGACTTTTGTGCAGTACTGATTTATTTTAAGTAATATTCCTGTGCCACATTATTACACTACTCACAAAAAGTTAGGGATATTTGGTTTTTGATTGAAATATATACAATACTTTCAAAAAAGGCCTGTTTCTTATTCTAAAACATAACTTTTACTTCATAAGATTGTACGCAAAGTTCAAAACAAAACAACGCGGTGAGAAATACCTGGATAACATGTACCCTGATAATAGATGCACCTGTAGATATAGATATACACTTCCAAGATACTAATAAATGGAACAGTCTTACCCAACCATGATGAATGGGCTGTTTAATACTTCTGTGCCAGGTGCTGTCCTTTGATAGCAATGATGAACTAATGCTCTTGTCAGGATTGCTTGAATGCAGGCAGGTCCAAAAATATGATAGTTTAGATGAAAATAAAGCCCTGATTAAAGTCCCTACCTTGTAAATGGGAAGGGGCTAATGGTCCCTGCCTACCAACATACAGAGCACCCGCCCCAATAGGGGCAACCCCGTCAGGAACCTTTCCCTGAATGGGGCCTAAAACTCAACCCGTCCCTCAATAGTGTCCCAACATGCCATTTTTTGTCCCTCAGGGGGACTCTTCAGGGGCAGTAAAAGTAAAGACTATACTTTCAAAAGAGCCAAAGAAAAAAACTAAAAATAACACATATACCCAAATGGGCAACAAACGATATATAACAAGAATGCCTGCTCAGATATACAGAGCAATAGCAACAGCACTAGACATGTGCAAGTTAGTTTGGAAACAAAGCACAGTCTAGTTTAAACAAAAGGACAGTGGTCCAAAGACAGGGTAAAGAAGGACAATGGTCCCAACGTAATATGTAGAAGGGGGGGGGGTTTATATCCCCACCGAGCCACAGTGTCACCGCCTGTATTATATTTTTGGACCTGCCTGCATTCAAGCAATCCTGACAAGAGCATTCGTTCATCAATGCTATCAAATGACAGCACCTGGCACAGAGGTATTAGACAGTACATTTATCTTGGTTGGGTAAGATTGTTCCATTTATTAGTATCTTGGAAGTACACATCTACAGGTGCATCTATTATCAGGGTACATGTTATCCAGGTATTTCTCACCGCGTCGTTTTGCTTTTGAACTTTGTGTACACTCATTTTAATCTTATGAAGTAAAAATTATGTTTTAGATTACGGGCCAGGTCTTTTTTGAGAGTATTGTATAGATTTAGAGAGACCATATTCCTGTATAGAGCATCTTAAACAGGGTTATCAGTTTTTGTGGGTGAAATTTATGGAAAATGTAAAACTTTCACGCTACAGTGAGATTATATCATGAAAGTAGGGCATTTAAGTATAAGAATGCAATGGTGATTTCCCCATCTCAAACAATTTATCGAAACAAAAGCCAAGAACAGTGGTGGGTCTACCCCCTCAAAAAATGTCTCAATATCTTGTCATGTGGCCTTGAGCATCAATTACAGCTTGACAACGACGTCTCATGCTGTTCACAAGTTGACTCATTGTCTGCAGTGCTGAGGCATGGCATCCTACTCTTCTTTAAGGATGGCACTCAAGTCATTGAAATTTTGGGGTACAGCGTTACAAGCCTCTACACAGTGACTCCGCTGATTTCATAGGTTTTCAATGGGTTTCAGGTTTGAAGAAAGGTAGGCCACTCCATTTGAGTTACCCTAGTCTCCAGCAGGCGTTCCCTAATGATGCAACCTGGATGAGCTGGTGCATTGTCATCCATGAAGATGAAACTAGGCATGTGCTGGTCATGCAAAGGCACAATGACTGGATTATTGATGTTATTCAAGTAGTATGAGCTTTACACGGTACCATTCACAAATTTTAGGGTAGTTCTGTATTGACTAGACACACCTGTCCGCACTGTAACACCACCACCACCAAAGGCACATCTGGTGACAATAGTTGGCTCCCTTCTTCATTTTGCCAACATAGTTGGAGGCCATCATTTCTGCTCAGCGTGAATCGACTTTCATCAGTGAACAGCACAGAGGCCAGCTGGTCCCTTGGCCAGTGTAGATGCTCTCTGGCCCATGCAAGATGATGACGCCTGTGCCTGGTGGTGTAGTCAGGTACCCTTGCAAGTTGTCTAGCATGCAGACCACACTGATGTAAATGGTTTCAAATCGTCTGACGTGACACTTGAGTTCCTCTAACCTCCCTTAAATGTGCCTGGAGTTGTGTGACAATCACCATCCGCTTCTGCAGGGCATTGCTCACAATAAAGCAGTCATCAGTGTGGGATGTGGCCAAAGGACTTCCACTTCTATGCCTTTCTGTGACTCTCCCAGTCTCTCTATCTCTGTTACAACCTGCTGATTACACTCTGTGGCACTCTAAGTTCAGTGGCCACTTCCATATGAGAACATCCTGCTTGAAGCCTCGCAATGACGAGGTACTGTTTATCAAGTGTTAGGTGTTGTCTTGGCCTCATGATTTCAAAATGTGTACAGCATGATGAGGACTGTTTAAATACCAATTCTAATTGAAACAGGAAATTTTATGGGGCAATTCATGGATCAAACACCAGTTGTGAATTTTGCCATTATGCCCCTTGTTAGAGAACAACAAGTTGTGCCAAAATTATTGAAACATTTGGACAAGTGGACAAGTGCAGTCAAAAGTTTATAAGTTCACCAGTAAAGACCAAATATCCCTAACTTTTTGTGAGTAGTGTATATGCATCGTGCAATATGTTTCAAATGAATTCTACCTGTTCCTTTAATGTGGTTTTGAATTGTTTTAATGAATGCATTTTTATTCATATTTAATTATTTTTTATAAATTTAATTTATGGTAAAAAAAAAAAATCACTATATTAACCACTTGAAGACCACAGGTTTATACCCCCCTAGTGACCAGGCCCTTTTTTACAAATCCGCACTACACTACTTTCACCGTTTATTGCTCGGTCATACAACTTACCACCCAAATGAATTTTACCTCCTTTTCTTCTCACTAATAGAGCTTTCATTTGGTGGTATTTCATTCTTGCTGACATTTTTACTTTTTTTGCTATTAATAAAAATGTAACGACATTTTTGCAAAAAAATGACATTTTTCACTTTCTGTTGTAAATTTTTTTTAAAAAAACTACATTTCTATATAAATTTTTCACAAAATTTATTGTTCTACATGTCTTTGATAAAAAAAAAATCCAATAAGTGTATATTTATTGCTTTGGGTAAAAGTTATAGCGTTTACAAACTATGGTGCAAAAAAGTGAATTTCGGCATTTTGAAGCAGCTCTGACTTTCTGAGCACCTGTCATGTTTCTTCAGGTGCTAGAATGCCAGGATAGTATAAATACCCCCCAAATGACATCATTTTAGATAGAAGACACCCCAAAGTATTCACGGAGGGGCATGGTGAGTTCATGTATCATTTCCTTTTTTTTTTACAAGTTAGCGGAAAATGACACTTTCTGAGAAAAAATAAATAATAATAAAGTTTCCATTTCTGCTAACTTCTGGCAAAAAAATATAAAATCTCAGACGGACTCACTATGCCCCTCAGTGAATACCTTGGGGTGTCTTCTTTCCGAAATGGGGTCATTTGTGGGGTGTGTTTACTGCTCTGGAATTTTGGGCGGGGCTAAATTGTGAGCAGCCCTGTAAAACCTAAAGGTACTCGTTGGAATTTGGGCCCCTTTGCACACCCAGGCAGCAAAAAAGTGTCACACACGTGGTATCGCCATACTCAGGAGAAGTAGGCCAATATGTTTTGGGGTGTATTTTTACATATACCCATGCTGGGTGAGAGAAATATCTCTGTAAATTGTCAACTTTGTATAAAAAAATTTAAAAAGTTGTCAATTTACAGAGATATTTCTCACACCCAGCATGGTATATATAAAAATACACCCCAAAACTCATTGCCCTACTTCTCCTGAGTACTGGCGATACCACATGAGTGACACTTTTGCAGCCTGAGTGCAAAGAGCCCTAAACTAATGAGTACCTTTAGAATTTCACAGGACATTTTTACGCATTTGGATTCCAGACTTCTTCTCAGGCTTTAGAGACCCCTAAAATGCCAGGGCAGTATAAATACCCCACAAGTGACCCCATTTTGGAAGAAGACACCCAAGGTATTCCGTGAGGGGTATGGTAAGTTCATGTAAAATTTTATTTTTTGTCACAAGTTAGTGGAATATGAGACTTTGTAAAAAAATAAAAAAAAAATAAAAAAATATCAATTTCCGCTAACTTGTGCCAAAAAAAAATACATTCTGTGAACTCGCCATGACCCTCACGGAATACCTTGGGGTGTCTTCTTTAAAAAATGGGGTCACTTGTGGGGTATTTATACTCACCTGGCATTTTAGGGGCCCTAAAGCGTGATAATCCAAATGCGTAAAAATGCCCTGTGAAATCCTAAAGGTACTAATTGGTTTTAGGGCCCCTTTGCGCACCCAGGCTGCAAAAAAGTGTCACACATGTGGTATCGCCGTACTCAGGAGAAGTAGGGCAATGTGGTTTGGGGTGTATTTTTATATATAATTATCACACAAAAAGAGCTAGAAGCGTTAGTACGTCTTGTAAATAACAATATTTAACTACCTGAATAGACGTATAAAAATAAAAATAATGAATACTTTATTGAATGATCAAGGGTTAAAAAGACAAAAGATCCCTTCAGGTATTCAGAGTGTATGATGTGTGGAGAGGGAGTCTAACATATACTCCAACCACACCCAGTCACTCTGACCAATTAGTACAGGAATAACGCAGGCTGTGACCAGTGTCACACTAGGTGAAATTCAGCTAGTCATATAGTCATATATGGTTCGGTACCGGTATAATTAGGGTCGGCCAATATTGCTCATAGGAGCTGAGCGACCTCTGACATAACCTGGTGTCCCATAAAGCCAGCTGACTGATCAACAAATCACCCAATTTTCACTGATTATACGTGCAGCCTGTATGAGACGTGCATAGCAAACAGCAACTGCCGTCTCTTGTTTGCATGTGCCGAGATACCATACTTGTTACTCGGTTACATGCAGAGCCTGTGTGAGACGTGCATAGCCCACAGCAACTGCCGTCTCCTGTTTGTATGTGCCGAGATATAATGGTTGTTACTCATGTGCCGAGATATAATGGTTGTTACTCAACGCGTTTCCACAGGGCTAGCATTCCGCCCTGTATCATCAGGAGTTATCCACTCATTCATGCATACACTCATTTAGAGAGACGATGTCCCGAGCACCTTTTGCGTGCAGGGGCTCCGGCACTGTGACGGCCGGCTGGCTTTATGGGACACCAGGTTATGTCAGAGGTCGCTCAGCTCCTATGAGCAATATTGGCCGACCCTAATTATACCGGTACCGAACCATATATGACTATATGACTAGCTGAATTTCACCTAGTGTGACACTGGTCACAGCCTGCGTTATTCCTGTACTAATTGGTCAGAGTGACTGGGTGTGGTTGGAGTATATGTTAGACTCCCTCTCCACACATCATACACTCTGAATACCTGAAGGGATCTTTTGTCTTTTTAACCCTTGATCATTCAATAAAGTATTCATTATTTTTATTTTTATACGTCTATTCAGGTAGTTAAATATTGTATTTTTATATATACCCATACTTTGTGTGAGAAATATCTCTGTAAATGACAACTTTTAAAAAAAAATTATACAAAGTTGTCAATTTACAGAGATATTTCTCTCACCCAGCATGGGTATATGTAAAAATACACCCCAAAACACATTGCCCTACTTGTCCTGAGTATGGCGATACCACATGAGTGACACTTTTTTGCAGCCAAGATGCGCAAAGGGGCCCTAAAACCAATGAGTACCTTTTAGGAGGGCATTTTTACACATTTTTCTTCTCACGCTTTAGGGCCCCTAAAATGCCAGGGCAGTATAAATACCCCATTTGTGACCCCATTTTGGAAAGAAGACAGCCCAAGGTATTCCATGAGGGGCATGGCGAGTTCATAGAAATTTTTTTTTTTTGGCACAAGTTAGTGGAAATTGATTTTTATAGTTTTTCTCACAAAGTCTCCTTTCCGCTAACTTTTGACAAAAAGTTTAATTTTCATGGACTCACTATGCCCCTCAGCGAATACCTTAGGGTGTCTTCTTCCAAAATGGGGTCACATGTGGTATTTATACTGCCCTGGCATTTTAGGGGCCCTAAGCGTGAGAAGAACATGCGTAAAAATGCCCTCCTAAAGAGTTACTCATTGGTTTTAGGGCCCTTGTGCATCTTGGCTGCAAAAAGTGGCACACATGTGGTATAGCCGTACTCAGGAGAAGTAGGAAATGTGTTTTGGGGTGTATTTTACATATACCCATGCTGGGTGAGAGAAATATCTCTGTAAATTGACAGCTTTGAATAAAAATTTAAAAGTTGTCATTTACAGAGATATTTCTCACACACAGCATGGGAATATATAAAAATACACCCAAAACACATTGCCCTACTTCTCCTGAGTACGGCGATACCACATGAGTGACACTTTTTGCAGCCAAGATACGCAAAGGGCCCCAAATTCCAATGAGTACCTTTAGGATTTCACAGGGCATTTTACGCATTTGGATTCTCACGCTTTAGGACCCCTAAAATGCCAGGGCAGTATAAATACCCCACAAGTGACCCCATTGTGGAAAGAAGACACCCCAAGGTATTCCATGAGGGGCATGGCGAGTTCACAGAAAACAAAATTTTTTGGCACAAGTTAGCGGAAATTGATTTTTATTTTTATTTTTTACAAAGTCTCATATTCCACTAACTTGTGACAAAAAATAAAATTTTACATGAACTCACCATACCCCTCACTGGAATACCTTGGGGTGTCTTCTTTCTAAAATGAGGTCACATGTGAGGTGTTTGTACTGCCCTGGCATTTGAGGGTCTCCGCAATCATTACACGTATGGCCAGCATTAGGAGTTTTTGCGATTCTCCGTATATTGAGCATACGGGTAATGAGATTTTTTTTTTCCGTTCAGCCTCTGGGCTGAAAAAAAATAAATAAAAATTAACGGCGCAGATTTTTTCATTCGCATCAATCAATGTGGATGAAAAAATCTCTGCCAAAATCAGTGACTGCGGTGCGGTGGGCTGGGCGCTAGCTACCTAACAAGTAGCTAATTAACTGTCGGTGATAAGGGACCCTTATTGCCCATTCTCACGTCCGCAATTCGGTTTGCGGAACGGAATTGCGGACCCATTCATTTTTATGGGGACAGACTTTGTCCCGCTCGGATCCGGAATTACGGATCCGCGCTTCCGGGTCTGCACTTCCGTTCCGCAAAAATATAGAACATGTCCTATTCTTGTCCGCAATTGCGGACAAGAAAAAGCATTTTCTATATAGTTCTGTGCGGATCTGCAAAATGCGGAAAGCACATTGCCGGTGTCCGTATTTTGCGGATCCGCAGATCCATGGATCCGCAAAACACATACGGACGTTTGAATGAGCCTGTAGGGGGTGATTAGTGACAGGGGGGTGACAGGGGGTGATCAGGGGGTGACATGGGTGATCAGGGGTTAATCAGTGATGGGGGTGGGGGGTGTGTGTAGTAATTGGTGCACTTTTCCTATAGTTTTCTCTGGTGGTCCCAAACAAAGGGACCACCAGACGAGCAGACAGCAGGCATATCAGACGCTGTTTAAAAAACAGCGCCTGATATGCGATTTAAATGCGGTTTTTCTCACATCTACAGCCTGCCAGCGCATGATCAGCGCTGGCAGGCTGTAGTTTCAGTTGTCCCGGCTCCGATCACATGAACGCGCGCGCACGACGCGCGCGCGTTCATGTGAAATCTCAGGTCTCACGAGATGACGCCGATAGGCGTGACTGAGACCTGAGAGAGCCGCCGCGCTGACGCCCATCGGCGTTAGCGTGGCGGCAAGTGGTTAAAGATTTTTTCATTCTGAGTTATTCACATCTATGTACTAAGCAAGACCCTGAAGAAGCTCACGCCCTCCCGCTTTCAGAATTTATTCCTGTATCTTTTTTATTATTTTTGGTTTATTAAGGACTTGCGTTATGTCTTTTCTGCTTATTTTTCTTAAAAATTACTTTTTCTTATTATGGGATTACATTTTTGGGCTTTGGAACCAATTACTTGACTCAAGTTATAGACTCAAGTTACAATGGTTTCAACATACCATATTGATTGGTTCTGGCCTTCTGGGATGACCATTGTAACATGAGGGACCACTTTATAGAAAAAAAAGACTCCCATACAATGTCCTGGTATATATAGAGTTATACCTGAAGATTATTGTGCATTGCACATCTGAATACTGACAACACTTAGGAATAACCTCTCTTCAGGGTCATAGCACTAACTTTATACATGGACACAGAGCAAGGACTCCCAAGCAGTGCAGGCAAGTCAATACCAGTACCGGCAGTCTGAGCAAAATACTGGTGAAATATGCCGGTGCAATACCAGCCAGAGGGCAACTATATGTAGGATACACAGGGTTGCTGAGCGATTGTTGCCTCTAATCTCAAAGAGGTGAGCTTTCTACTCAGGGCATAAATGTGATTGGACATTGAGCATTCTGGGGACTAAACACAGGAAGTCTCAGTATCTGTAGTGTTAGGAGACTTTAGCTGTGGACATGCCCCGAGATCGCCATTGAACTTCATGCTGCAGAAATGGGGCTGTCAGACAAAAAACATCAAGAGCACTAAAACACCTTTCTAATCTCAGGACTGTATATACTACAAGCTCATGCCTTCATTTCACAAAGTACAGGTATGCTTTAACATTAATGACGTACTGTAAAGCTGACACCAGCCACACAGGTCCCTGTGCAAGAACCTTAATTTCCAGCTGCTTATTTGAAAATACATATAACCATCAACTGAGTTTATCTGAAATACAGTAGTTGTGATGTCATAGTAGTTTACCTTACTTGAATATAGTATATTTGTGATGTCACTGTAGCTTACCTAACTGAAACCTCCGGTGATTTCTCAGTAACACACCTCACTGGAACCCACTTTTAAAGGTATAGCAGCTTACCTGACTTGTGATATCATAGTAGCTCAAGTGATATAACACACTTGTGATGTCACCAGAGCTTGCACAAACCCCACTGTGACATCAAAGCAGCTTACCAGACAAACACCCATGTGATGTCACAGCAGCTTAACCTGAGAAGAACACCAACAAAAATGTTCCCCTGTTTATGAGCTCCTTGATATCCAACTTAATTGAATTATAGTGGGGTTCTACAAGTTTAAAGGGAGGCATGCAAGCTTTTTTATATCTGCTATATTAGTCTAGTGGCTTCTACTTTAGTTTTGCTTTATATCAGAGAAGATTGCAATTTTTCTGGTGAAAAAAAGAACCGTTAAATTACTCATGAAGGCCAAGGTAAAACTATTGCTGCCTTCAATACTTTATTATTCTTTTTTTGTTCTAATATTACTAATTTAAACAGAAAATAGTTATTATTGCATTCTGTTGGGGAAATGTGAGGGGAATTTCTAAAAGTCTGCGTAGCACCCAGTGTCAGACTGTGGTTGCTTGGGCCCATTAGGGGAAATTATTCTTGAACCGTTATTTCATCAATATAGTCTAATAGAGGGATCAGCAACCTCCAGCACTTACACTGTTCTAAAACTACAACTCCCAGAATACTCCCTTTATTTCTATAAAGTTACAAGAACGGCTGGGCAAGTGTGCATGTTGGGAGTTGTAGCTTCATAGCAGCTAGCAATGCTGACCCCTGGTCTAATAAGTTTTAAATCAAAGAAAAAGACCCTGCTGGCAAAGATCCAAATCCTTTTTATCTCCCTGACCTCTGGGGCCCACTATGGTATCAGAACCTAGGCCTACCAGGAGATCCTCTGGTACTCTGGTGGGTTAGTGCAACCCTGGGAGAACCAGGATTGGACTGGCCCAGATATTTACTTTCAGTGTTTCTACAGCGGGTGCCCCACTATTTACTTTTAGAGCTTTTAAGGTGCTACTTCTCATCATATGCTTGTTTTACCCTTTCCGCAAGCATTTATTACAACTAATGTATCTAGAGAGAACAGTACTTTGGTGTTGTTTCAGCCGTGAGTACCCTGAGGTGGACATTTGAAACAGAATTATGTGTACATGAGATTTATACTCATAAATTAGATGTATTACATATGATATGTATGGGTTTTATCCAATATGTGTTTATATCCAATATTGTTCAATATTTTAGATATTTTATTTGTTATTGGGCGTTTATAGATTTATTAGAGAACCAACCGCTTATATATTGTTATTTGATTATAAATTAGTAGCTGATGGGTGGGTAGTCAGTAAGCGGGTGCTCATAAGTTAACAGGTGAGCTGCCATTTACCATTCTTTTATTTTTAAATAATTAAAGTGATTTTTTTTTATTCTTGAATATGAAGCCCACATGTATCTTTACTTGGTTAAGCTGTTTTAGTACTTGTATTCCACAAACGGCATACAAAATGTTTCCATGTAGCCCTATTTCACAGTTGGACATCAGCATTTCCTTTGTCAAGAGGTTGTGTCTAAATCCTGTATTACACAGGCTGATCGAGCAAGCGATTGTCGCAAGGAAAGCGTTCTCTCCTGGGAATCGCTTGCTAGCTACAGGAGGACACCAATCTCCTCTGCAGCATGGAGAGGAGCGATCACTATGCCATCTAGTGGTTTGTGATCTAGTAGTTTGACAGCTATTAGACAGCACGATCTGCCGTCGGCAAGAGACTGATCGGGCAATCAGAGGCAGTGTTAGGATGGCTTCACACATCCGTTAAACCCGGACATGAGCAGTTCATGGTAATGCAGGCTGGATTTCTTCTTTACAGCCAGAGCACACAGCGTCATTGGTTGCTATGATGCCGCATGCTCTCTGCCGTCGCTGCACTACAGTAATACACTGGTATGATCTATACCAGTGTATTACTATCCTGTAGCGGCGGCAGGGAGCCCACGGCGTCATAGCAAACAATGACGCCGTGCACTCCGGCTGTAAAGAAGAAATCCAGGCCGTATTACCACGGACTGCTCATGTCCGGGTTTAACGGACGTGTAAAGCCAGCCTTACACTGCAAGATGATTGCTAACAAGTGTTCATGCAAATGCTCGTTAGCGACTCTCAAAGATGAATTAGCAGTGTGAGCAAACAGCCTCTTAACAACGTAAATGATAACATTCGGTTGTCCAAGGGCAGAAAGGTAATGATGTCTATAGACATAGCATGTCAGGATGGAGGCAGGTAAAAGGAGGGGCAAAGTTTTGGTATAAGTTCAGGGCCTTGTTTTATCAGTAGAGAGCCGACCTCCAGGATTGCTGACCATAAGCATATTAAAAGGTGCTGAAAGCACCTGTCACGGACGTACAGAGACATACGAACGTTCCCACGACAGGTGGCAGGAGATCTGTGAGACTGGCAACACATGGTGTGATCTGACATGTTTTCCTTTTGGATTAAATTACGTCTATGTTGTTTTTGGTGCTTGCTACACCTGCTTTTCCCAGGGTGGCTATTGTGGTAATTTAACCTTCTCTATTTATTGTTTCTCCTACTATGCTATGTGGTTTATAGCTTCTTTTGGACTTGTGGTTAGCTTGTGTTTGGTTCACAGTCTGCTGGTGCGGTGCTGGGGAGCCACGCCAAAGTTAGAGTAGGTCCCCACTTGAAGAGGCAACCTTGTCATGGTAAGTGGGCCTATGTTCTTTGATCAAACTGTATACCAATGCCTCATTGTTGCATAGCATAGGGTATATTTATTATAAATTGGGCTAGTAGCCATGTTTAATTTTGCTGAGAAACAGTTGTTATAACAAAAGCATTGTGTTGAGGATGTGCGATCCAGATTCATTCTCATATGTTACACATTAAATAATGTCTGTGTTGTTTCTGGTGCTTGCCACAACTCCTTTCCCGGGGGTGTGGTTATTGTGGTCATTTAACCAGTCCCGGACCGCCATACGCAGGATTGCGTCCTGCGGGCGGCCGGGATCTTCTGAGTGGACGCATCGGCGCGTCCTCTCGCGAGACCCGTGAGTTCCTGTGAACGCACGCGCGCGTTCACAGGGGCGCGCGTCTCAAGAGTTGAACTACAGCCTGCCAGCGATGATCAATCGCTGGCAGGCTGTAGATGCGATATAAATCGCATCAAACATGTATGCCAGACGCTGTTTTGTGAACAGTGTCTGGTATACATGCTACCTGGTCCTCTGGTGGTCCCATTTGCTGGGATCGACCACCAGAGGACCAGGTAACTATGTAAAGTTGCACCAAACACTACACTAACCCCCCCCCCCCTCACCTATTAACCCCTTGATCACCCCATCTAGACCCCCTGATCACCCCCCTGTCATTGATCACACCCCTTGTAAGGCTCCATTCAGACGTCCATATTTGTTTTGCGGATCCGTGGATTCACGGATCCGCATAACTGATCCACGGATCCGCTGATCCGCAGATCCTCAAAACACGGACACCGGCAATGTGCTTTCCGCATTTTGCAGATCCGCACATTGCCAGAACTATATAGAAAATGCTTTTTCTTGTCCGCAATTGCGGACAAGAATAGGACATGTTCTATATTTTTGCGGAACGGAAGTGCAGACCCGGAAGCGCGGATCTGTAATTCCGGATCCGAGCGGGACAAAGTCTGTCCCCATAGAAATGAATGGGTCCGCAATTCCGTTCCGCAAACAGAATTTCGGACGTGTGAATGGGGCATAAGGGTCCCTTATCACCGCCAGTTAGTTAGCTACTTGTTAGGTAGCTAGCGCCCAGCCCACCGCACCGCAGTCACTGATTTTGGCAGAGATTTTTATATCCACATTGATCGATGCGAATGAAAAAATCTGTGCCGTTCATTTTTTTTTTTCAGCCCAGAGGCTGAACGGAAAAAAAATCTCATTACCCGTATGCTCAATATAAGGAGAATCGCAGAAACTCCTAATGCTGGCCATACGTGTAATGATTGCGGAGACCCCTAAAATGCCAGGGCAGTACAAACACCTCACATGTGACCCCATTTTAGAAAGAAGACACCCCAAGGTATTCTGTGAGGGGTATGGTGAGTTCATGTAAAATTTTATTTTTTTGTCGCAAGTTAGTGGAATATGAGACTTTGTAAAAAATAAAAATAAAAATCAATTTCCGCTAACTTGTGCCAAAAAAAAAAATTTCTGTGAACTCGCCATGCCCCTCACGAAATACCTTGGGGTGTCTTCTTTCCACAATGGGGTCACTTGTGGGGTATTTATACTGCCCTGGCATTTTAGGGTGCTAAGCGTGAGAATCCAAATGCGTAAAAATGCCCTGTGAAATCCTAAAGTTACTCATGGGAATTTGGGCCCCTTTCGCATCTTTGCTGCAAAAAATGGCACACATGTGGTATCGCCGAACTCAGGAGAAGTAGGGCAATGTGTTTTGGGGTGTATTTTTATATATACCCATACTGTGTGTGAGAAATATCTCTGTAAATGACAACTTTTTAAATTTTTTTATTCAAAGTTGTCAATTTACAGAGATATTTCTCTCACTAGCATGGGTATATGTAAAATACACCTCAAACACATTGCCACTTCTCTGAATACGGCGACTACTACATGAGTGACACTTTTGCAGCCAAGATGCGCAGGGGCCCAAATTCCCATGAGTAACTTTTAGGAGGGCATTTTTACGCATTTTTCTTCTCACGCTTTAGGGCCCCTAAAATGCCAGGGCAGTATAAATACCCCACATGTGACCCCATTTTGGAAAGAAGACACCCCAAGGTATTCCCTGAGGGGCATAGTGAGTCCATGAAAAATTAAACTTTTTGTCAAAAATTAGCGGAAAGGGAGACTTTGAGAAAAAACTATAAAAAATAAATTTCCACTAACTTGTGCCAAACATTTATTTTTTCTATGAACTCGCCATGCCCCTCATGGAATACCTTGGGGTGTCTTCTTTCCAAAATGGGGTCACATGTGGGGTATTTATACTGCCCTGGCATTTTAGGGGCCCTAAAGCGCGAGAAGAAAAATGCATAAAAATGCCCTCCTAAAAGGTACTCATGGGAATTTGGGCCCCTTTGCGCATCTTGGCTGCAAAAAAGTGTCACACATGTGGTATCGCCGTACTCAGGAAAAGTAGGGCAATGTGTTTTGGGGTGTATTTTTACATATACCCATGTTGGGTGAGAGAAATATCTCTGTAAACTGACAACTTTGTATAAATAAATTTAAAATTTGTCGTTTACAGCAATATGTCTCACACACAGTATGGGTATATATAAAAATACACCCCAAAACACATTGCCCTACTTCTCCTGAGTACGGCGATACCACATGAGTGACACTTTTTTGCAGCCAAGATGCTAAAGGGCCCTAAACCAATGAGTACCTTTAGGATTTCACAGGGCATTTTTACGCATTTGGATTCTCACGCTTTAGGTTCCCTAAAATGCCAGGGCAGTATAAATACCCCACATGTGACCCCATTTTGGAAAGAAGACACCCCAAGGTATTCCGTGAGGGGCATGGAGAGTTCACATTTATTTTATTTTTTTGGCACAAGTTAGCGGAAATTGATATATTTTTATTTTTTTGTTTTTTACAAAGTCTCATATTCCACTAACTTGTGACAAAAATAAAATTTTACATGAACTCACCATACCCTCACAGAATACCTTGGGGTGTCTTCTTCCAAAATGGGGTCACATGTGGGGTATTTATACTGTCCTGGCATTTTAGGGGCCCCTAAAGCGTGAGAAGAAGTCTGGAATCCAAATGCGTAAAAATGCCCTAGAAATCCTAAAGGTACTCATTGACTTAGGGCCCTTTGCGCACCCAGGCTGCAAAAAGTGCACTCATGTGGTATCGCCGTACTCAGGAGAAGTAGGGCAATGTGTTTTGGGGTGTATTTTTATATATACCCATACTGTGTGTGAGAAATATCTCTGTAAACGACAATTTTAAATTTTTTTATACAAAGTTGTCAGTTTACAGAGATATTTCTCTCACCCAACATGGGTATATGTAAAAATACACCCCAAAACACATTGCCCTACTTCTCTGAGTACGGCGATACCACATGAGTACTTTGCAGCCTGGGTGCCATGAGGCCCAAATTCCAACGAGTACCTTTAGCTTTTACATGGCTGCTCACATTTAGCCCGCCCAAAATGCCAGAACAGTAAACACACCCCACAAATGACCCCATTTCGGAAAATAGACACCCCAAGGTATTCACTGAGGGGCATAGTGAGTCCGTGGGAGATTTTTTTTTTTTTTTGCCAGAAGTTAGCAGAAATGGAAACTTTATTATTATTTTTTTTTTCCTCAGAAAGTGTCATTTTCCGCTAACTTGTGAAAAAAAAATGAAATTAAATTATACATGAACTCACCAAGCCCCTCCGTGAATACTTTGGGGTGTCTTCTTTCTAAAATGGTGTCATTTGGGGGGTATTTATACTATCCTGACATTCTAGCACCTGAAGAAACATGACAGGCGCTCAGAAAGTCAGAGCTGCTTCAAAATGCCGAACTTCACTTTTTTGCACCATAGTTTGTAAACTCTATAACGTTTACCCAAACCAATAAATATACACTTATTGGATTTTTTTTTTTATCAAAGACATGTAGAACAATAAATTTAGAGAAAAATTTATATAGAAATGTAGTTTTTTTTGAAAAATGTTACAACAGAAAGTGAAAAATGTCATTTTTTTTTGCAAAAATGACGTTACATTTTTATTAATAGCAAAAAAAGTAAAAATGTCAGCAACAATGAAATACCACCAAATGAAAGCTCTATTAGTGAGAAGAAAAGGAGGTAAAATTCATTTGGGTGGTAAGTTGCATGACGGAGCAATAAACGGTGAAAGTAGTGTAGTGCAGAATTGTAAAAAGTGGCCTGGTCATTAAGGGTGTTTAAGCTAGGGGGGCTGAAGCGGTTAACCTTCTCTATTTATTGTTGTTTCTCCCACTATGCTATGCAGCTTATAGCTTCTGTTGGACTTGTGGTTAGCTTGTGTTTGGTTCTCGGCTGAGTTCCTGGTGCTACCAAAGCTTCATTGAAGATAAGTGTTTTCTTTCGTTCCCATTTGTATTTTGTTTACATATACCGTATGTGTCTGTTGCCTTACCCTGTTTGTCATTAGGCCTGAGGGAAACTCCTGTTCGTCCTTCCCTTTGGAGGAACAGGTAGACTCAGTCCTGATATTACTTCCAGGGTCCTATAAAAGGTGAGATATGATTCTAGATTCCTGGTGTATGAACTTGCCTACCTTTGGGGCCTGTTCATACTGGTAGTCTGTCAGGACTGAAGTTATGGTTCTCTCTAGGAGGTGTCCATCTTCCTTCCCTAGTTTCCAGGCCTTATTCTGGTATCCCCTTTCCCTCCTATGCTTGGTGTGGTGTTTTCCTCCCACACACGAGCATGGCAGCACCACACACTCCTCATTCTTTACCCTGGCACAGTGGCTCACCCATATGAGTGGTGAGATGTAGGACCAGACACAACAGCCATGTGCTAATCAGAAGAGGTCCCAAAGATCACCCCCCGCCTCCCACCGCTAAGGCCCTATTACACTGGCAGATAATAACTAAGATCATCACTAACAAGCATTCATATGAACGCTTGTTAGTGATGATCTGGCAGCGTAACACTGCCGCTGATGAATGAGCAAGCACTCGTTCATCTGGTAATCAGAGTGTTTCAACATGTATAAAAATAATCATTTGCCAGTGACAGATCTTGCCGTGTACTCTGCCAGTATGGGGATGAGCGATAGTATTAGCGATCACTCATCCCCTGCATAGAACCTGTCTCTTCTGCTACCAAGCAGGCAATTGCCAGGAGGAAAGCTACCCTCTCAACAATCGATTGTTACATCTGCAGGTGTAATAGGACCTTTAAGAATAGGAAATTACTTTTAATTACTTAATGATTTCTTTGTTTATTTTTACTATTGTAATAGTGAAGAAGGCAGATAGAGCAGACATTTTCGTTTAAAACTGATTATATATTGTAAAGTTGTTAAAAATTTCTGAATGGTTCTATACACAATTATAGAATCATTAAAATGTTTTAGCAGAATATTCACATAATGGAACTGTTATACTGGTTCCAGGCAGGCATGGGTGTTACTCCACACACCCTGTCTCTGTATGTCCTGTATGTGTTTGGGTTTGTATTAATTGAACCTCAGTCTACGGCAATTATTTGCCATGTACTGTCTTCTGCTTGATGTCCTGGACTCTGACCCTGATCTGCTTGTCCTGACCTCAGGACTGATTTATGGATTTGCACGAACTCTGCCTACCCTGACCTCTGCCTTTTTCTAGACCATGAGTATTGCCTGATCTATTGGTGCTTCACTGGTGTCATCTCTGATCCCCATGGGTCAATGGCCAACCACTCCAGTTTGTTTGGCACATAGCTTCCACACCCACAGCTGTAACAAGAACTATGTTCATTCAGTGTTTACTCACCAGAAAATATGTGATGCATATAAAATGGACTTAGAATTTCAATAAAGCCTTATTCCGAACAGTGATTGCTACATAGACAAATTACCTGTAAAGTGCTTCAAAAAGGTCTTTTGAAGATATTCCGAAAGCCCTTTCATACTGACATTGTCCTTCTCTAAAATATAAAGAAAATTATTTTATTATATTTAAAGTTCACAAAACATTTCTCTTTTTCAAGTTTGATGGGGTTTTCCCAGGTGTTAAATACTGATTACCTATCCTCAGGATAAATCATGATCATCTGATCAGTAGGGGGTCTGACACCCGGTACCTCCACTGATCAGCTGTTTGAAGAAGCTGCAGTGCTCCATGAGCACCGCTGCCTCTTCCTAGGCATGTGATGTCACATTCATCATCCAAAAGATAGAAAGTGTAGCAAGGTCTTCATACACCACAGCTCCACCAGCTACCTATTAAACTTGCACTTTCACACGTGTATGCCACTGACCACAGTCAGTGAAATACACAGGTCCACGAAATACTTGTGTGAAAGTACACATCACGTTCATCTATCACATGACCTAGGCACAGCTCAGTCCCATTCAAGTGAATGGGACTGAGCTGTTATGCAATGGAAGGCACTGTGATTGGTAAGCTATGAGGAGCCAAGGTACTCTTCAAACAGCTGTTCGATAGAGGTGCTAGGTGTCAGACCCCCGCCAATCCGGTATTGAAGACCATAAACTTCAAAAGAATTACATTTACATATAACAATTAGAGATGAGGGAATTGAAGCTGACGAAGTGGAATTCGTTTAGAATTTCAGGAAAAATTTGATTCGCAAAGAATGCAAATTTCCTCGTACTTTGTGGTAACAAATCGCAATTTTCCTAAAATGGTGGCTACACATGTGAGGACTAAGGACATGGGGTAAGGAACTCTAGGAAGGCGGGATCACCCAGATTGACATGCCTGCAGCCAATCAGCAGCCAGCCAGCCCTGTGATGTCATAGCCTTATAAATACGGCGGCTATCTTCTAGTCAGACATTTTCCAGCGTTCAGAGTGCAGGAACAGACGTGTGAAGGCGCTAGGGACCGCAAGTGGAAAAACGACTGTGGAAAGAAAAGACAGAAAAAACGATTTATAAGTGTAGGGAAAGGGTTTGGGAGGAATCATTTCACAGCATCTTAATGCAGGGACAGAAGTCAGAAAGCGCTAGGGACATTGATAGGAAAGTGATTTACAAGTGCAGGGAAAGATTATTTGGGGATCCAAATAGTCATTAGAGAACTCTGTCATTCCAGCTTTTTGTTTTTGTTATTGGGCTGCAAGTGTTATATTGAAAAGCCTTTAGAGGCCTATATCTTAATATCTTATTCAGTTCTACAAGAAAAAGATATACAGATTTCACTTCTGTAGTTATTTCTGTTGAAAGCGTATAGGGGTGTATTTCAGTAAAAAAGAAAAATATATACGCACTGCACTGTTGCAGTTATTTCTGGTGAAAGCAGTATAGTGGCCTATTTCAGTTCAACAAGAAATATATATTCTCAAGTCACTTCTGCAATTATTTCTGGTGAAAGCGTATAGAGGCGTATTTCAGTAAAAAAAGAAAAAATATATATGTTGCAGTTATTTCTGGTGAAAGCGCATAGTGGCCTCTTTCAGTCCAACAACAAAAATATATTCTCAGGTCACTTCTGCAGTTACTTCTGTTGAACGTGTATAGGGGTGTATTTCAGTACTACAAGAAAAATATAATCTCAGTTCACTGTAAAGCCTTTACTGGCGTATTGCAGTAGAAAAAGAAATATACATTCACCATTCGCTGGTGCACTTATATCTTGAAAAAACTTTATTGACGTATATCAGTAGAAATATAAAAATATATTCAGCGTTCACTGTTGCAGTTATATGTAGTAAAGCCATTAGTGGCATATTTCTGTAGAAAAATCAAGATATATTCATCATTCAGAGCTGCAGTTATATGTGGGAAAGTCCTTTTTGCGGTATAGACTGAATTACGTTGTGGTGAAATTTAGCATTTACGTTTCACACACTGCGCGCTTATGTGACGACGTCCATAAGCGCAGCGCACCAATACAGGTGAACATACAATGCACTAACCCTGCATAAAAATTCACACTAGCCCGCATCCATCTGCGGTATTCCTTACTGGGCACTACAGGGACTTTTCTGCAGCACAGAAACCGCACGAGGACCGTGTCTCGCTCTTCCAGTGCGGACCTACTTCCTCCACTACGTCCCGTTCACTTCAGATGACTCCGCCTCAGGTGCCATTGTTTTTGTGAAACTGATAGCCTATAACCGTCTGTTGAAAAGCCTTTAGTGGTGTATATACGTGGAAAAAGAAAAATATACTCAGCGTTCACTGTTCAAGTTATATGTGGTAAAATCTTTTTTGAATTATTTTGGTGGGAAAAAAACTTTACTCAGCGTTAAGCGCTTCACTTATCTGCGGTAAAAACTTTTTTGACATATTTTGTTGGACAAAAATCTTGTATTCTGCGTTAAGCGCTGCACTTATTATGCGGTAAAATCTTTTTTGAATTATTTAGGTGTAAATACAAATTTCCACCTCCTCCATTAACTTCCTCATCTCTTCATTATCATCGGACACACTAACTTTACACCCCCACCAGCTATATCTATAAGTGGTGCCAGCATCACCTAGAAGTGAATAGAGGTAAATGACACTGCCAGACTGGGAATTACAGCATGATACCATAATACATTTGATATGAAATTTAGCAAGAGTTTAAAGTGCCCACATATAGCACATAGTGGGACACTGCATCAAGATGAATCATCCGTGGATCAGCCAGGATTTACACACACTAATGCATGATGCATTAGACTAGATCATCCATGGTGCCACACCAACAATTTGACAAAAGAGACCGATTTCTTCTGGCTACCTGCCTCAGTTACAATTCTAATGCTGTTACCCGCCTGATGCCACACATCTGATGCCAAGTGCTCCTTCTTTCACCCACCATCTTCAGCGGGTACTGGTATTGCCACCCACCTCTACAGTATGTCACCTTGGCGCTCTGTAGCCCCCTCATGCTATTGCCACCTCCAGACTCTGTTATTGTGCAACTTTGTGACCTACTCATGCTGTCGCCACCTCTAGACTATATAATTGTGCCTCTATGTGGTCTCATGCTGCTTCCACCTCAGCACTATGTCATAGGTCCACTCTGTGGACTTCTCATGCTGTTCCCACCCTCCCTACTTCATGACTGGTCCTCTCATTTGGCTTTCGGTCTGGCTGACATCATCATTTATTTAAAACTTCTTCTGATCTGTCAGAAGGAAGGAAAAACGAGATGCACAACGGATCCTGTCTGTGTACTAACTTTAAGGCCTGTATGGTCCCATCAGAATATTCCATTCACGTGCCATCTCCGTTTTAGATCCACTCGATTTTTTTTTGCCTTTAGCAATACTGATGGAGTATTGAGCAAATGCTAACCGAGTAAAGGCATATGCTCCACAGTATCCATTTTTTTCTGGGTAATTGTTCTGACGGATCAGAGAATGGGAAAAATTAATCAGTGACGTCAACACAAACTTACTGCTGATACCCTCCCCACTCTGTCGGGGCTCTACTTGTATAAGCATTTTATAGAACAGGTTCTGTAGACTTATATGTGGAATCAGCTGATGAGGGTGTAAATGGAGTGCGCTGATTCTAAGAGCGACGCCTGTCATCTGCATGTCATACGGACTCACAGTTTAATTTTTCTACCAAAGCAGACTCCCTATGCATGTTACGGCAAGGCACAGTGTTCTACACCACTATAAAGGCTCTCAGGAGCCAGGAAATAGAAGTTTTTTTAACGTAATTCGCCGCAAATGTATTCAGAAAAAAAATTCCTGAAGAATTAGGCGAATCGGCAAATCGAATTTTTTAAAATTTCGCTCATCTCTAATAACAATACATTTACATAATATTTTCCTTATCAAGGAATTTAAGAAAATATTTTTTTTAAAATAAATTTCTTTCTTTAGGAACTATTCACATTATGTTAATGTCCTCCTTTTAACATATGTGTATAGTCCAAGTTGCTCTTGGAAGATGTTCTGATACTATTCTTTATTCATGGAAGTGGTCTTCAAAATTGTCAGTGAATCCACTCACTTGGATAAGAAGCAGCCCCACACATGAATGTGGGGACATTACACATGACTCATGGCAGCCCTCATATTTTCTTCTAAGGACAATATTTGTCTTTGTCCCAGACAGTATGAAGGGTGCCTCAGAGAAAATAATTTTATCCAGTCCAGTATATGGGTATCATGTCCTATGAGGTATACCATTGAATTGTAATGATATCTGGTCACCATCTAATCAAATTATTCATTATCACCAGCCCTTTTCTCTGTGATAGTTTGGACAATGGTGGCCACTTTAAATCTTTAATATTCATCCTGCCGAAAAGGCCCCTGTGAGTGCCTTCAGCAGCGGCATTTTATTATCACCATTGCACTGTATACACATGCTCCAAGCATAGAGCTTGACTAAGTCATTGTTATGCATGCAATGGGGAACACCCCAGGGTGTGTTTAGACAGTATGTGCCAGGAAGACCTTCACCCGTCCCTATATTCCGCAGGATAAATATGGTTAAATATTCCACATGGGATGCAGGGACTGTACGTGCCATATGCACTGCAGCACCTAGTCCTATGGTTTAGCAGCCATACGCTCTGGGATATCATACCAGTGTTGTACTCATATTACCAACTGTCCCCTGATTATTTGGGCTATACCACCCATTGAAATTCATCGGGACAGCTGGAGAATAATACTTCTTTCCCAAAAGTGCATTGGTGACCCCCTTACAGAGCTGGGATTTACCAAACCAGGGCATACATAGGGAGTTCTAGGAAGTGAATAGGGACCACAACCTGGGTGTACAGAGAAGTTCAGGCCAAGAAGGGGCACACTAGGGTAAGTTAGCTGGCTCTGTGGGGGACCCCTCTGACCATCCATCTTCTTCTGTCCAATAACCTCTCTACAGTAGTGGTAATACCATAACTTTGGTTGTATATATTCTTTCATTATTTTTGGGCTTATTTTTAAATGGTTTATTAAAAGTTAAGTATTAAATTAATGAGGCAAACCATTCATGCTAATTAGTCCTATTCAGTCCAATCACTGTACTTCCTGTTGAATCTCAGCCTGATATTTTTCTTGGGGACAAGTGACTTCTTATTCTTTATCAAAACTGGTGTAAAGGAAAACTAGCTCAGTGGCTCTTAGAAATGATAAGATTCCACCTTTCATCTTTCAGAGCTCCTTTGGAAAATGAAAGGTGAAATCCAGTTGGTTGCTATGGGCAATTAAGCCAGGCTAGAGCAGTGCTAAAGCCCACCCATTAGTGCCAGTGACAACACCGGAAACACTGCTAGGTGTAAGCCTCTGCCTAGCAGTGTAAGTTTGTAAACAAAAAAGCCCTTGCCCTGCACTATACAGCGCAGGGCAAGAGAGAGCATAGGAGCATGAAATGCTCCGATGCTCATCTCAGAGGTGCTGCCTGACCAACTCCTTTAATCAATTTGAAGGACTGCTAAATCGTGGAGAAAGTTTCTTGCAGGTGGAATTTTTTTCCTTATAGATAGCAGTAGGATCAAAGGATTTAGAAACAGCATCAGCTGTTTTTTCTAGCAGGATGGTATATGAGAATTAAGTCAAAATGACAGAAGAGTGCACATCACACTTAGTGAGGATTCAGTCCATGAGCTGATTGAAGATATAGATTATGATTGGAAGTTTAGCTCCTTTCAGGGCATGACTATTTTTCTAAGGGCTCATTCGGACGACTCTATATTTGTGTCTGCATCCGTTCTGCAATTCAGTTCAATGTTGCCGCAAAAAATGCGTACAGCACATAATGTAAGTACAGATGTGGACAGCACACTATGTAGCCCCAAAAAATAAGAAATGGTAGTACTATTATCGTCCGCAATTGTACAAGTATAGGCATTTTTATCATAGGGCTGGCTGTTCTGCTCCTCAAAATGTGGAACGCACACGGCCATTACCTGGTTGTCTGAATGAGCCCTTAGCATTGTTTAACAGAAACAAATTCACGGTTACTGATGGAATAATTCTTCTCTGCAGCAGTAGATTTTTTTTGGAAGAGAAGCTACAATGATAGTTCTTAACGTTGATTGTTGTGAAAGCAAAAGACTCCAACCTGGAAGATGTTTAAGAAGGTTAGAGGTTTACACTGTGGAATCTGGCCAATTGCGAAAATATGCCCCTTACGGGTGAGAGCCGTTAGGTTTGTCACCAGTTGAGAGTAATTTAGATGAACTGCCAGCAATAACTTGTGAAGCCAAGAAACCTCTGTAGAGTTTTAAGGCCCACAGCTTGTGGTCAGTTCCGGATTGCTGTGATCCATCTGTAATGCTTCAGAGTACATGATACAGTATATCCCAAAAATGTATTAAAACCACATGTACTCCAGGGATGCCACATTTGGAAAAAATGAGACACAGAGTATCCAATATTGACTCACCACCACCCAACATACATATAAAAGGAGGGACAGGTATCCAGTTAGGTCCACACAGTCCTCTTTAGTCTTAAGTTCTTCTGCTATGTCCCTATTCGGAGTGCAGCCAATATCTAGATCGTCCAAATTGACTTTTCTTCAGCTGACTCCAGATGGCAGTCTCTGTCAGCTAATTAAGCTTGAGAGAGAGGACATTGTGCTGATCCAGGGGCGTAGCTAATGGAAGGGCTTACTAGTATTCACTTTATAAGACGCACTGTGACTACAGTACATCTTATAAAAGTAAAAGATACCATAATTGACAGTGCACTTCTAGCAAGGGCGACCACTGCAACCGCTATAGCTATGCCACTGTGCAGACCACATGGAAATGTTTGAAAGATATGTCATTGATTATATACTCACAAAAGAGCATTACAAAGTACTTCAATAAGATAGCATGCTGCATGCTGACCATCTAAACCAGAGGTGCACAACCTGCGGCCCTCGATACCATTCTGTGCGGCCTCCAACCATCTGGTAACAGACATGTATGTCTATGTCTTGTGGCTGCTCACATGTATCTTTTATGCATTTCCCCATTAGATGGGAAAACTAGAAATGCAACTAGACATTTATGATATATACTGTATGTTCAATATGCCATAAATATAGTATTTCAATTGGTAATAATAACCCTTTAAGTTTTATTTTTGGCCCTTGGAATTTGTTCAGGCTGACAACGTGGCCCCCAACCAGAAATGGTTGTGCACCCCTGATCTAGACCAACCCAGGGTTTCGTCTCTTTCCAGCTCCTTTTGAGACATGATCAGCACAGATTAGTACATTCATTATATATAGTCAGAGTTAACCCCTTCCGCAATAGTCATTAAAATAGAAATATTCATATGATGTAAAAATTACTTTAAAACCAGACGAACACAAATTACACAGTAAACTGTTACAAACTGCACGTTTAGCCGGACACTTATAAACACCAACGTTTTACACGCCAATCTTAATCTCTCCCCTGCTTGCCTTAGATGCACCGCAATTATTAAGAGATGCATGCCTCAACAGACTGACACATCTATGCAGCAGATCTGTACGATAAAGCATAGATCTAGACCAGCAAGGGAGCTAATCTAGACCTTTGCTATAACCTAGGCCAATTTTCTGGCCCATTACATTGGTCAAGCATCAGGCAGATAATCGTTCTTAGGAAAGGTGCAAAATGCTCATCCTTCAGGTAATAAGATCATTTGTGCAGTCGCCTAAATCAGCAGACTATTTATGGTTCCTCCCCTACTGTGGAGGAGATCGCTGCCTGTAAATGCATTAGTCTCCTTCACTGACAGGCAGGTGATTGCTGGGAAGGAACGCTTCTTTCCCGTCAATTGTCTGCTCAATTGAACAGGGCCTTTAGGAGGAGGAATGCCAGAATTCATGGAGACATAACTGAGAGACAAGGTAGAAGATTGAGCTTTTGATACAACATTAAAAACAACCTGGATCCCATCGGGTAATTTGGTTTGTTGACTGGTGAATGCATTTTGAGCCATGTCAGTCCCAGGAGCACCTGAGTGCTAAAATAAGGAAGAACCCCCCAAAAATGTAATCAAAATCAACAGCTCCCACTTGGAGTAACAACTTATTAGAACGGAGTCGAATAAGACCGTGTAATTGTGGAGGTAAGTATTAATGCTGTCTAAAGAGGACACAATGGAATATTTAGCCCACAGGCCAGAGAAAAGTCGAACAATGGAACGACCCGAGGAACAGAAAAATTGGTGTACAATTGTAACATTGGCAAAAGTATCATTGGTGGAGGGTAGCGCAAGACACAGGGTGATACCCATTTTGACTTAGGGTCCAGAGCAGAGATGAGCAAACTACTTGAGATTCGGTTTGTTTCAGGTTCACAGAATCTTTCAAAAAGTTTGGTTCAGACCCAAATCGATTTGGACCGAACCAAAGTGGCTTTAATTGCCCTGAAAATTGGTATGCAACACCCTCTAGTCTCCTAGGACACTTGTTATTTCTTTTAGTTTATTTTTTATTAATCGTTTTCCCTCCCCCTCCTTAAACTCTCAAACGCAATGACAGCAATGGTAAATCATGTCTGAGTGATACTGACATACATAGCTATGGGTAAACGCACGTTTGATGGCGTTAACACAGTGTTTACAAATACACGGCACCATCACGTGTGTTATGCTTTTTCATATTCGAAAGCTTCCAAAATTGTCACTTATCGAGGGCAGATGATGTTCAAACACACGCAGTGTTATGGGATAAAACAAAAAAAATGTGGCTTGGGGGACCAAACGTACAAAAATTATGCCTTGACAGGGTCATAATACCTGCCCACAAAAAACACACAGGTGTTGATTGTCAAAAGAAAAAGTGGCTTGTCATGAATGAGCCTAAAAACATTATGCCTTTTAATTGGGAGTAGCAGAAGTGCAGTGTGGATATGGAAAGAATAGGGCAATGAGATGCACCTGGCTGCAATATTAGCGGCAGCAGTAGCAGCATAGCATGGAACGTACAAGGCAATAGGTCAGCTGTCTATAGGTAGTAGGAGTAATAGTAGTGGTAGATGCTTAGTATTAATAGTGTTGACAGTAGGGGATTAAACATGGAAGGGGTACGACATCTGTTACTTGGGAGACTACATGTGACAAGCACACTAGCAGTGCATGGGTTCAAAAAAGCAGTGGCAGGCATCACTAGTGATGAGCGGCACAGGCAATATTCGAATTCGCGATATTTTGCAAATTTTTTGACGAATATTCGCCATAAATTCGCAAATTCGAGATTTCATGATCTCGTCATTATTTACTTGATTGCGAAAATCGGCAATGTAATATATTCATGATAAAAATTCAGGATTAGAATATTCGCGATCAACACTAAGGGGTAGGCAACTTTCCTAGTGGTTGCTAGGGATGTTGCTAAGTGCCGATATTTGCGATACATTCGCAATTAGAATATTCGCAATCAACACTATTCGCAAATACAAATATATAGCACTATATTCTAAATATTCACGAATTCTCGAAGAGGAGATATTTGCGATTAAAATTCGCGATTCAAATATTCGCACTCAAAACTAGGCATCACGCAGACGTGGAGAGAAAATGCCATACTCGCCAGTGTAAGAATTTTTAGTGTGGTGATGTGCAGGATGTGTGGGCAGAAGGTGAGGTGCGGCCTGGGTGCCAATGTTGGCATGACGTCTCTGCGTCAACACATGGAGCATCACCGTAAAGTGGCGTAGGAAAACCGTGCCACTCATTTAGTGTTACCGCTGATGCAAACTCCACATCTCCAACTGGCTCACACCCCTTCTTCAGCATTCAGGGCTCAATAACTTCAGCAGAAGGAAGCTGACTTTCCTTCCCATAAACTTCAATATCGTCTATTGCTCCTGATGCTCCTCTTATTCCTCATCAGTTGTTTCAACAGCAATCGATCACCGATCACAAAGGTGATTGCAAAACGACAACAGCATGCGTGCACTTATCCAACAGCACAAAAGCTGAACATGCACCTTACCAATTTGCTGCTACTATAGTCCCTCCCTTTCCATGTAGTTGACTCTGCACATTTCAGAGAACTGATAGCTTGTGCCCAATGTGGAGAGTTCCAAGTCGACATTACCTTTCCCAAAAGGGTGTACCAGCCCTTCACATATACATTGAGCAGAGAGTGGCCCAGTCCTTGGGCCTCTCAGTGTCTGAGTTCAGGCCAGTGCCGATTTATGGAGTTGTAACTACAGTATAGTCAAGGGCAATATATGTTGTTCAAAGCCCACTGGGTAAATGTTATTCTAGGCACACTAGCAACTTGGGCAGGTGATGGTAGTGCCACCTCCACATTGTAATCATAGGATTTCTTTGCCAATGTCCTCTTCTGCCTCCTCATCCTCCACCTTGTCTTCATCCTCTCCTCTAGGTAAAGTTCACAGTGATCCTCCATCCTATCACCTATGCAAAGCAAAGCATTGTCACAGATTTCTGTACCTTGTCAGCCATGGTGAATTGAGCAACACCAGGGAGGAAATGCTTGGTGTCATCAATAAAGAAATCGAACATTGGCTGTCTCCTTGTCAACTGGAGATAGGAACCATGGTTACTGATAATGGAAAGAATATTTTGTCTGTGCTGGTCAGGGAGGGTTGACCCATGCGCCCTGCATGGCGTAAGTCTTTAATCGAGTTGTCACCCGGTACCTCAAGTCTTCCACTGAACTGCAAAAAGGAATCCGTGCATGCACGTGAGCTACTCTTAGGCCCCTTTCACACGAGCATGTCCGGATTAGGTCTGGATGCGTTGCGGATGCGTTCAGTGAAGACTGTGCGATTTCCCAGGCAAAGCCATTCAGTTTTGCCTGCAATTTCGTTCAGTTGTTCATTTTTTTCTCGCCGATGCAATGCGTTTTGATGCGTTTTTTAAGTGCGTGATAAAAAACTGAAGGTTTGCAAACAACATCTCCGAGCAACCATCAGTGAAAAACGCATCACACCCGCACTTGCTTGCGGATGCAATGCGTTTTTCACGCAGCCCTATTCACTTCTATGGGGCCAGAGACTCAGAATATAGAACATGCTGCAATTTTCATGCAACGCAGAAGTGATGCGTGAAACACAATGCTTATGTACACAGACCCATTGAAATGAATGGGTCAGGATTCAGTGCCGGTGCTATGCGTTCACGTCACACGTTGCACCCACGCGGAAAACTCGCTTGTGTGAAAGGGGTCTTACCATGCAAAACCCTCCTTGAGGTGCAAAGGCAAAATGCTCTTCCCAAACATCCCCTGATATGCAACATTTCCACCTGTTGGAACTTCACACTCCATATGTTAGACAGCCTGTGTGAGCAGAGGAAGGCGGTCAAAAATTTCTTAATGCAGAAGACAGCCAGGTCTATACCCCGGTATAACTTCCACATTAGACAATGGCAGCTCATGTGTAACACGTGACATTTGCTCAGGCCCTTTGATGAGGATATTTTGTCAGTCGGCATAGCTAAGCGATGAATGATGTCATTCCACTCCTGGCTGCTTCAAGGGGGACTGGGAGGAGGGAACTCTTGTTGTGTTAGCTGTCTGCCACCTCTGCTTGTCCTCAGGATAGAGTGATGCCACTTCATGCAGTTCAATAGAGCTGTGGCGACTTTATTTGTGTTTACCTGCTCACATCTTGTTTTGTTCTTGTACAGCATACACAAGGCAATGTGTCTGTCTTCCAGCAGTGTGGACAAAAACTGCCAGGAGATAATTGCGCAGAGCTAGAGGAAGCCTAGCTTGGCTTAGCTCTGGCACCATCACCCTTTTTCTCTGATGTTGCCTCCTCCTCAGCACCCAGAACAAGCCACCACTAACACAGCTATGCCTGGGGTCTGCAGCCTCCTCCTCATCTTCCTCCTCAGGGCAGTACACACCCTGACTGTTCTCACATAAGTCATCAACAGGGAGACTCTCTTGACTATCTGCCACACGGCCTGGTGGAGTTTTCTTGCCACTTTTTATTAAAAAGGGAGGTGCCCCAATAGGAAGGGGCAGTGAAGACAGAGAAATCCTTCTCTGTGGCTGCAAGGAGGAGGTGCAGGAGGAACGCTGTGACCCCTGGCTCCACGGCACTGTATCAGACTCCGAAGTCACCTCCTTGTCATCTTGCTCTGACTGAGAGGAGGAGAGAACCATCCAGTCCACAATCTCATCCTCATTCTCCTCAAGTCAGCATGGACAACTGTGGCCTACTACTACTTCTGGCCAGATAGCTGGTGCTGCTACTACCCACATTCTGACTCTGGGTGTTTTGTTTGGAACCCTTCCATAGCCCTGACATTTTTGGGCCTAAAAGTACACAGACACAAAGTGATAGGCAGGTGCAATACAATATCCTTACCTTTCCATAAACACACTGAAGATACCACTACCAACTTTGGAATTACTGCAGTATCAGGACCACTAATAGATTTGTGCCCAATGTCTTTTCTATGTGGAGATAGTAATAAACAGAAACAGATTTAGGCCTAATATCAATTTATCACTTACTGAAGTTTTTGTCCGCTACCCTGCATATTTTATCCGGTTTTTAAAGTGTAAAACAAAAAAATGTAATTAAACTATGTGTAGATGCCCTGAAATGGAGTTTGGACTAGTATTTCAGCTGTTTTCACTGGGATTTCAAATGCTAAAACGATGGTAAAGCAAGTGTTGTTAAGTTTTCCATATATTCTACTTCCCCACACACACACACACACAAAATGTATTCCTGCTAAAATAGGGAAAAATGAAAGTAATGTATTTGCAGATAGCCGCTTTGGAGTTTTGCTGCAGTTGTGCTAGAAGGCACACACAGCTTCAGCTCCTCGCTTCTCACTCCCTGGCTGACAGCTTTCCCTGCCTGTCCCTATTTTACATACTCAATTCTTCTTCTTTGTAATTCAGTTTCTAGCCATTCCCTTAACTCTCCCTGGCAGTAGAATAGAAGCCTGATTGCGACTTTTACTGTCCCCGCCCCCCTAAGATGTTTTTTCTGGCAGACACTTTAACATCCACCCACCCTCATTTACAGCCCAACGCAAAATGATCTTCTGATTGTTCTACTAGGGCACCTCCATGACTGCTGCAGCATTGATTGGCTCATCCAGGCTTTCTATCTGCCTGGGAGTTAATCAGGGCAAGCCCCCCCTCCCCCCACACACACACACTTCCTCTCAGGGTCATATCAGCATCATTCTTCCTCCCTAGTGTTTTTTCCCACCAACATGTGCAGTAAAATGTTGCTATGTGCCGTTTTATTGGATTTGTCCAAAATGAACCTGAAAAAGTTTGGGTTCTTCTGATGTCACTGCTTCACTTTGAGTTTGAGGTAGTCTACATGGGAATGACTACCCAGCGGGACATCCTGCTGTAGCAGAACCCTGGATATCAATCTGCTACAAGAGATTATGTAAAATCTGGAGTACCACTCTTTGACTTAAAGCAAGTTGAGACACCAATTCCGCCAATTTGTTGCGGTTAAACAATAATGGCATAGATGACGCTACATCTTTGGTATCCATGGACCCCTGATTCTGTTAAGTTCTCGTCTGGTGAGATGGAACCTCTTGTGTTAAAAAAGGGGATTATAAGCATCGCTTATAGGTGGCACTGGTGCAGCAGAGTAGAGAGGAAGAAGCAGCAGGCCTGGAGAGCTGGAGAAGCACAACTGTAGACCTAATACAGTAGCTGAACAGAGGACTACCATAGTCGATGTGGCATAGCCGATGTAGCAGAGGAGAATAGCAGAGTTGTGGAAGTTTGGTAGATATTGTGGATTGTGCAGAGTATAATAACATAGTTAAGATGTTGTTCTAGTTGGAGTGCTGGACATTCTGATGGACAGGGATGACTTGGACTTCCTGAGTCAATAGGATGTGTCCTGCTGCAAGAACCAAGCTCAAATATCCAGACAGGATGATATCATCACCGTAGCAACCCAACATGATGGAGAAAGAAGAGAGCCAGTCAGAGAGGAGGGCAGTAGCTTGATTCCAGCAAGTGAGTAACATGACATACAATACATAAATACAATATAGGTTGTCCAGGTTCTAGATATTGATGACGTGTCCGCAGGATAAGTCATCAATATGATTATGATGGGGGTCTGACATTGATCAGCTATACTGAGCAGCTGCTGACACTAGAAATAAACAGAGCAGAGGGAGGACAGAGAGCAGAAGCTAAGTTACAGGAACTTGGCATGGCCACTACACGATTGATTAAACTGTCCAACACAATATTTGCTAAGAACAGCTGACCAGTGGGGGGTTTCAGATGACCTCCATAATCTGATATTGATGATCAATCCGGTCAAACAGGTCATCAATGTCTAGGACCCAGACTACCCTTTAAATGTGCAATACTATCATCTGTAGTATATTTGAACAGATCTTACCTTACAGCTTGTGGTAAGAAATTATAGCACATATATGTGGTTTTAGAATAAAACATTATCATGTAATAAAGGGTCCTAGGACTGGACTTGACCAAGTACATCGTAGAAACATCAGTATTGGAATAATAACCTTAAAAAGAAAAAAATATATTAATTGTCCTTGTAATGCGCTGGAGCAGGGGTACTTTGAAGTCAGGATATTTGTGGACATTTGCCTATCTCCCCTGTGCAAAGTTTTAAACTTCTTACTTTATTTCACTTGAAAGGGTTAACTTTCACTGTATAATACTGTGTAACTGCATTTTATATGTTGTGATATATATCCTGTTCATTTACACTGTATTTGCGAGGCTCTGTTGAAAGGGTTAATGAATACTGAGAGACTTTTGGGACTTTGAATAAGAAGCTGGTAATTTTACATACCTACCATAATGTTTTGGAGGGAAAAAAACAGACTTGTTTACCACTAAAACCAGACAGATAGACCTTTTGAATGTCTGGTATAGCTGTGCTCTATCACTGATGCTCTAATGTAAGTCTATGAGAGACGGAAAGTCTCACTCCACCCCTCCCACTAGAAGGTTCTAGTTGAGTTAGAAACTGTATATAAGGAGAGCAGTCAGAGCCCCTAGGATTCTGCAGTGCTTATAAGAGCAGTGTCTTCTCACTGCTTAGAAAAGGAGACTCTGCCAGCCTGCATGAGTGATCAGAAGAAGACACTGAGATGGGGACGCTAAGCCACAGACCATGGGTCATCAGCCCTGTGACCAAGGAGCCACCTGGATTACTGAGCTACAGACCGTGGGCCTCGAGCCTTTGGCCAGGGTACTGAATTCCTCCAGTAAAGAAGCGCACTGGTTTACTGCAGACCCTGACTCTCTGGACTTATTTCCCATTGGGTGCACCACGCCTCAATCTTCCAGAGAGCAGCAACATGTGGTGACACCTCGACAGTGCCTGGGGGACAACATATAGATTTAGAGCCACCCCAAACCCAGCTACTGCATGCATCCTTATCACACAACTTCTTGCAAACATTGCATGTGTCATGTAAATACCAATTGTATCAATATTGGAGCTATGATCGTATTATATGAAAAAAGTACAGTACACAATAATCAAGATTTACTATGAATCATACATAATAGACACCTAGACAGAGTTTTAAATCCCTTCCTGACTGTAAAAAAAAATGTGGTAAAATATAAAAAATTGGATATCCTTTCCAAATGTAGTGTATGTATTATTTCGAATAAGGAATACTAGAAAGACTCATTTACCAGGGAGTCAGCAAAATTTGTATAAAATTAATAATGTGATTTCTTTTTAGTCTTCATAAGAGTTGATTAGTTACAAGACTAATTTAGATAAAATCTTACACAGTTTATTGTCCATATGTGAATATGTATGTCCTTAAAATATCATTTCTGAAGGGTAAAACTTCCTTTGCAGGCTTTATATGTGTCTTCCATCTTATTCCTTCAGCTTCAACCCCCAACAGAGTGAGAGCAAGAAGACTCCCCCGCCCTGTGCCTCTGTCAGTCATATACTGTATAACATAAATATAGGCATGTCTTACATATGTATGCGATTTTACATTGTCATATATGGAAACTTCAAATATACAGCGGGGAAAATAAGTATTTGATACACTGGCAAATTTGCAAGTTTTCCCACCTGCAAAAAATGGAGAGGTCTATAATTTTTAGGTACTTCAACTGTAAGAGACAGAATCCAGAAAAAAAAAAAAAAAAAAAAAAATCACAAAAGACACCTGTCCACACACTCAATCACACTCCAACCTCTCCACCATGGCCAAGACCAAAGAGCTGTCTAAAGACACCAGGGACAAAATTGTAGACGTGCAAAAGGCTGGGATGGGCTACAGGACAATAGGCAAGCAGCTTGGTGAGAACAGGAGCTGTGTTCACCCATTCAGTGGCAGGGGCATGGTTGTTGCTGACAGCCACGGTCAATAATGATGGGCTTAAGAGGTTTACAGAGGGTGTGAGCTCCCTCTCTCAACCCATAGGCTCCCCACAATGCGACCGCGGGGTGCCGATAGCTGATAAGGCAGTCTGAGTCCATACAATGACCTTGAGTTTTCTCAGGTCATAGGCAACTGTCAGTGTAAAGCCTCATTCACACGTCCATGCTCAAATCTGCAGGTGGTCAGTGATGCATCCGTGAAGCTGTCCGTGAAGGATCCGTGTTGGGTCCGTGTGTCCATTTTTTGCTGTCCGTGTTGCATCCGTGGTTTTCACTGACCCTTAGCCTATAATGGCTTAGGCACACAAATGTATTTTCTTTCAGTGTCCTTTCTGTTTTTTTCTGTATGCGGAGCCATTCATTTCAATTGGTCCGCAAAAAAAAATAAAAAAATGTGCGTACTCTGTGTGCATTACATTTCTGTATGTCTGTATTTCTGTTCCGCAAAAAAATAGAACATGTCCTATTATTGTCCGCATTACAGACAAGGACAAGTACTGTTCTATTAGGGACCAGCCATTCCGCAATATGGAATGTACATGGACGTCATCCATATTTTTTGCGGACCACAAAATACATACAGTGATGTGCTCTCCATGGAGAACACGTACATGCTGTGCATTAACTTCTACAAAATACCTGAGGCATCAAAATGCTCACTCCACCCTTTAATAATTTGAGAGGTGCAGTTTCCAAAATGGGGTCAATTTTATAATTTATAATTTCCATTTACTTTTCCATTTATAATTTTATCCCAGAGTCTGTACAGTTGTTACCACAAGATTCGTAATTCACCACATTGGTCCTCAAATGTGCATAGTGCTCTTTTATTAATGAGCCCTGTTATATGTCCAGGCAAAATATTAGGGCCACGTGCAGGGTGTTTATGATGCTGTGCCTCCAGATTTTATAATAAAAGGGCTTGCTTTTCAAAATGGCATCCGCTGGGCACAACAGGTCCCTTTCAAATGCGACAGAGCGCTTAAAAACCATTCCAGCAAAATCTGCCTTGATGATGTACTCATACAGAAGTTTATGACTACATATCTAATATACAGGAGAAAATACATATTTTGTGGGGCTTTTTCTCCTGTTATCCTTTGTGAAAATGAAAAATGTGGGGATTATGCAACATTATGTTGGAAGAAATGAAATTTTTCATTTTCACAGCCAAATATTATTCTATGAAACGCCTGTGGGGTCAAACTTTTCAGTTCTCCCCTCGTTGAATTCCTTGAGGGGTGTAGGTTACTAAATAGGGTCACTTTTTGGAAAGTTGCCACTATAGGGTTACCTCAGCATGTCTTAAAATGTGACATAGTACCCAAAAACCATTCCAGCAAAATCTGCTTTATAAAAAAAAAAAATGTATGGCACTCCTTCCCTTCTGTGCCCTGGTGTATGCCCACACACCTGTGTACAGAAACACTTCCTGGACAAAATTCGGCCCTTAATCAGACAAAATTTACTTGGAGGTGTCTGACCGCACAAGTGGACTGTTCTGTCATAGGAGCTGAATGCTTCACCAGTACTGTGGCTCCACTTAGCTGGTTCTAAGTGCCCACAGACAAAGACATAGCGACCGGTTTCTGAGGGTGAATATGCAGTGCGCTATAGCAGGGGAATCACACTATCTCCTCCTTGACGACCATGTTTGCAAACATGCTTTGCTGCTCAAGTCTGTCGGAGCTGCATTAGAGTCTACATACCTCTTGGGTGACATCTATGCACTTATCATTCCTCACCCAGCTCTTTCCTAAGAAACCCTTCTAGTTCTTGCAGAATGTTCATGCCCACTGTCACATGCACCCCGACCCAGACAGTCTCGTACCACCACAATATCTTTCTGTTTGAAGACCCTCTCAAAAGGTCCACATCCATCCAGGCGACCAAGGTTGACCAAGGAAGGCTTGAGTCCATATGGAGTTTGCAAGCAAGCCTGGTAGAGTTGGCTGGGCATCATTGTGACCTTGGACACTGTATCTATCAGACAGGCCAACAACAGTTATTTTATCCATGCCTGGACCACATAGGGAATAAGGTGGGTCGTTGAGAAGAGAACCTGCCGCTTGGCCCTCAGCAGCGGGCACTCATAGTTTAAAAGGTAGTTGGTTAGAGGGCTGGGTCTGAGCAGCTCTAGATGTCCAAGCCAGTTGGTCCCCACAAGTGTTGAGCGAACAGTTCGAGAACAGTTCAGGTTCGTACAGAATTTTTGGGTGTTTGGCACACGGACCCGGACATTTTCAAAACAGTTCGGGTTCGTTGTTCGGCGATTTCTTCCCGCTTTCTGAAGGGCTGCACAGCAGCCAATCAGCTAGCGTTTTACTTCTTGCTCTAAGAGCCCATCACAGCCATGCCTACTAATGGCATGGCTGTGATTGGCCAAGTGCAGCATGTGACCCAGCCTCTATTTAAGCTGGAGTCACGTAGCGCCGCACGTCACACTGCTTTGATTAGTGTAGGGAGAGGACGCAGCTGCTGTGAGGGCGAGATTAGGCAGGGAAAAGTCAGCAAAAGCACCGAATGAAGTGATCGATCTACAGCTGTGAATGATTCAGCTTCTGCTAGTTACTTGCTCACCGGTTTTTAGGCTGCACAGAGCGTTTTTCTGTCACTTTTTTTCTGGGGTGATCGGCAGCCATTTTGTGACTTGTGGTGCACCAGATCAAGCTGCCACCAAGTCCATCAATCCATCAATACTAGTTTTTTTTTTGCTATATCCTACATCAGGGGCTTGGCTGTGCTTATTGTCACTCCTAGAAACTCAGGATAGCAATTTCTATATTTTATTAAGGGGTTAAATACAATTGCCAAAATACCAATCCCCTAAATCTGGTGTTCCAGCTTTGGCTAGCCAAGTATAATACTGTCTTCTGTCTGGCAAAGGATAGATTATTTTCTGTGGTGAAATTCAGTTGCCAAAATAGCAATCCCCTAAATCTTGTGTCCTAGCACTGGCTGGCAAACTATAATAGAGTCCGCCAAAACATATATTTTGTTCTGGGGTGAAATTCATTTGCCAAAATAGCAATCCCCTAAATCTGGTGTCTCAGCACTGGCTGGCAAACTATAATAGTGTCCGCCAAAACATATATTTTGTTCTGGGGTGAAATTCAATTGCCAAAATAGCAATACCATAAATCTGGTGTCACAGCTGTGGCTGGCAAACTATAATAGTGTCCACTAAAACATATATTTTGTTCTGGGGTGAAAATCACTTGCCAAAATAGCAATCCTTTAAATCTGGTGTCCCAGCACTGGCTGGCAAACTATAATAGAGTCCGCCAAAACATATTTTGTTCTGGGGTGAAATTCATTTGCCAAAATAGCAATCCCCTAAATCTGGTGTTCCAGCTGTTGCAGGCCAAGTGTTAATCTGTCCGTAAAAGGGTATATTTTGTTCTGGGGTGAAATTCACTTGCCAAAATAGCAATACCCTGAATCTGGTGTCCCAGCTGTTGCAGGCCAAGTGTTAATCTGTCCGTAAAAGGGTATATTACACTCAAGGTGTATATACAAGTGCTGAGAGGGTCATCCTCATTAACTTCACACGCTACCGTGCATCTCCCATTGGATTTCTGTCCGTTAAAGGGTATATTACTCAAAGTGTTAAAATACAATTGCTGAAGGCATAATCATACATATTTTTTCTCACGCTACTGTGGATCTCCAAGTGTAAATCTGTCCATAAAAGGATACCTTTCATCCAGGGCCTAAATACTAGCCCTAAAAGAGATATTCCCCTAAATCAGTGGTTACTGCTGTGCCTGGAATAGTGTAATACGCCGTTATAAGGATAGTAAGGCCTGAGCAGGTACAGGCGCTAGTCAATTGGGTGGCCGACAGTGGATCCAGCACGTTCACAACATTATGTCCCACCAAGTCTACTGCAGAAAGCGCACAGGTGGCACCTGAAAACCAAGCCCATCAGTCTGTCACATCACCCCCATGCATATCAGGGAAACTGTCTGAGCCTCAAGTTATGCAGCAGTCTCTTATGCTGTTTGAAGACTCTGCTGGCAGGGTTTCCCGAGGGAATCCGCCTAGCCCTTCCCCAGTGGTGGAAGACATAGAATGCACTGATGCACAACCACTGATGTTTCCTGATGATGAGGACATGGGAATACCACCTCATCGGAGTCTGCACATCTCTGATGATGACGAAACACAGGTGCCAACTGCTGTGTCTTTTTGCAGTGTGCAGACCGAACAGGAGGTCAGGGAGGAAGACTGTGTGGAAGACGATGCAGGGGATGATGAGGTCCTAGACCCCACATGGAATGAAGGTCGTGCCACTGACTTTCATAGTTCAGAGGAAGAGGCAGTGGTGAGACCGAGCCAACAGCGTAGCAAAAGAGGGAGCAGTGGGCAAAAGCAGAACAACCGCCGCCAACAGAGTTCGCATGCAACTGGCCACCACCACCAGGGACCGAGCACCCCAAAGGCAGCTTCAAGGTGTTCCCTGGCATGGCACTTCTTTAAACAATGTGCTGACGACAAGACCCGAATGGTTTTCACGCTGTGCCATCAGAGGCTGAAATGAGGCATTAAAGTTCCGAACCTTAGCACAACCTGCATGACCAGGCATCTACATGCAAAGCATGAACTGCAGTGGAGTAAACACCTTAAAAGCAAGGGCCTCACTCTGGCTCCCCCTACTCCCTCTCCTGCCTCGGCCTCTTCCTCCGCCTCGGGAGGAACGTTGGCACCTGCCGCCCACCAAACAGAGGATGTGCCACCGACACCACCACCTGCGTCACCAAGCATCTCCACCATGTCACACGGCAGCGTTCAGCTCTCCATCTCACAAACCTTGGAGAGAAAGTGTAAATTCCCACCTAGCCACCCTCGAGCCCTGGGCCTGAATGCCAGCATTTCTAAACTAATGGCCTTTGAAATGCTGTCATTCAGGCTTGTGGACACAGACAGCTTCAAACAGCTGATGTCCATGGCTGTCCCACAGTATGTTGTTCCCAGCTGCCACTACTTCTCCAAGACAGCCGTGCCTTCCCTGCACAACCAAGTATCCGATAAAATCAAGTGTGCACTGCGCAACGCCATCTGTGGCAAGGTCCACCTAACCACAGATACGTGGACCAGTAAGCACGGCCAGGGACGCTATAGCTCCCTAACTGCACACTGGGTAAATGTAGTGGTGGCGGGGCCACAGGCGGAGAGTTCCTTGGCGCACGTCCTTCCGCCGCCAAGGATCGCAGGGCACAATTCTTTGCCTCCTGTAGCCTCCTCCTCCTACTCGGCTTCCTCCTCTTCTGCTTCTTCCAGCTCATCCAGTCAGCCACACACCTTCACCACCAACTTCAGCACAGCCCGGGGTAAACGTCAGCAGGCCATTCTGAAACTCATATGTTTGGGGGACAGGCCCCACACCACGCAGGAGTTGTGGCGGGGTATTGAACAACAGACCGACGAGTGGTTTCTGCCGGTGGGTCTCAAGCCCGGCCTGGTGGTGTGCGATAATGAGCGAAATCTCGTCGCAGATCTGGGCCTTGCCTGGCGTATGTGCTGAATTTGGTGGTGCAGAAGTTCATTCACAACTACCCCGACATGTCAGAGCTGCTGCATAAAGTGCAGGCCGTCTGTGCGCGCTTCCGGCGTTCACATCCTGCCGCTGCTCGCCTGTCTGCGCTACAGCGTAACTTCGGCCTTCCCGCTCACCGCCTCATATGTGATGTGCCCACTAGGTGGAACTCCACCTTGCACATGCTGGAGAGACTGTGCGAGCAGCAGCAGGCCATAGTGGAGTTTCAGCTGCAGCACGCACGTGTCAGTCGCACTGAGGAACAGCACCACTTCACCACCAATGATTGGGCCTCCATGCGAGACCTGTGTGCCCTGTTGCGCTGTTTCGAGTACTCCACCAACATGGCCAGTGGCGATGACACCATTATCAGCGTTACAATACCACTTCTAGGTCTCCTTGAGAAAACGCTTAGGGCGATGATGGAAGAGGAGGATGAGGGGTAATTTTTAGCACTTTCAGGCCAGTCTGTTAGAAATGGCTCAGAGGGAGGTTTTTTGTAACAGCAGAGGCCAGGTACAAATGTGGCCAGTCAGGGCCCACTACTGGAGGACGAGCAGGATGAGGAGGATGAGGAGGAGGTGGAGGAGGATGAGGATGAAGCAGGTTCACAGCGGGGTGGGACCCGACACAGCTCAGGCCCATCACTGGTGCGTGGCTGGGGGGATACGGAGAACGATGATGATACGCCTCCCACAGAGGACAGCTTATCCTAACCTCTGGGGAGCCTGGCACACATGAGCGACTACATGCTGCAGTGCCTGCGCAACGACAGCAGAGTTGCCCACATTTTAACGTGTGCGGACTACTGGGTTGCCACCCTGCTGGATCCCCAGTACAAAGACAATGTGCCCACCTTACTTCCTGCACTGGAGCGTGATAGGAAGATGCGCGAGTACAAGCTCACGCTGGTAGACGGGCTCCTGACATCATTCCTAAATGTCACAGGGGAACAGGTGGAAGCCCAAGGCGAAGGCAGAGGAGGAGCAAGAGGTCGCCAACGCAGCTGTGTCACAGCCAGCTCCTCTGAGGGCAGGGTTAGCATGGCAGAAATTAGGAAAAGTTTTGTCTCCACGCCACAGCTAACTGCACCACCACATGATACGGAACGTGTTAGGAGGAGGCAGCATTTCACTAACATGGTTGAACAGTACGTCTGCACACCCCTCCACGTACTGACTGATGGTTCGGCCCCATTCAACTTCTGGGTCTCCAAATTGTCCACGTGGCCAGAGGCATTTTATGCCTTGGAGGTGCTGGCCTGCCCGGCGGCCAGCGTTTTGTCTGAACGTGTATACAGCATGGCAGGGGGCGTCATTACTGACAAACGCAGCCGCCTGCCCACAGCCAACGTGGACAAGCTGACGTTCATAAAAATGAACCAAGCATGGATCCCACAGGACCTGTCCCTCCCTTGTGCAGAATAGACATTAATAACTGCCTCCCCCTCAACCATGTATTTTTGTACTCCGGGGCACTTCTTTATTGAATCCTCATTTTTTTAACTTTACCATGATCTCGCGGTGCAACCCAAAGTTGAATGAACCTCTCCTCAATCTGGGCGCCAGGGCCTAAGTAACTGAAAGTGGGCTTCTCCAGTGGTGGGTGATATGACGCATGATTCCTTGCTGTGGGACCTCTCTCCGCTGTCTGCGTGCTGGGGCCGAAATAACTGAAAGTGGCCTTCTCCAGTGGTGGGTCATATAACACCTTATTCCTTGCTGTGGGACCTCTCTCCTCTGTTTGGGTGCTGGGGCCAAAATAACTGAAAGTGGCCTTCTTCAGTGGTGGGTGATATGACGCATGATTCCTTGCTGTGGGACCTCTCTCCAATTGATATTGGTTCATTTTTATTTATTTTATTTTAATTCATTTACCTATCCACATTTACCTACATTTTGATGCCTGTTACAGCCTTCTAGCCCTTTCCTGGACTATTTTACAGCCTTTTTAGTGCCTAAAAGTTCGAGTCCCTATTGACTTCAATGGGGTTCAGGTTCGGGATAAAGTTCGGGTCGAGTTCGGATCCCGTTGTCACTTCAATACAAATCTGCATCTTGGAGCTAATGGTTTTTGGCATGTATCCGCTCCAAAAAAATGGACATAACTGTGCAAAAAATGATTGGACACACATGGAGCTCTTTTTTCTACCATTCATTTCATTTGGAGATTCAGTGCAGGTTCCACCACAAGATAGGGCATTGAAATAAATGTGAGGCTGTTGCAAAGAGTTTGAATTTGAGCTGAATTTGACAAGGAAACATGCCAAAATCAGCATCAAAAAAGGAAGAAACGGTAACTAAGAGGAAAAAAAGAGGCAGCGCCTCATGTGCAGTATCGCAGGGTTAATAAATTAATATCTTAGTTGGTAACAAGCTTACCTTTTCATGTTGTAAATTTCACAACAACTTAATAGCATGTTGTTTTTCATCACACAGCAGGCGGGTATTCGGGACTGCAGCGAGGCTCTACACAAGCCATAACGACAAGGGTGCACCTAGCCTTTCTGCTGCCGGAGGCGAAAACTGAAATGGAGCACCCCCCCCCCCCCATGCCAAATTCTTATCCTAACCCTTTCCCTCGATCCTTACTGTTAAAGACATACTTGGAAAACATTACATACAAAACATATAGGGTAATACAGTGTCACATACCTCTTACATCCAGTGATGTCTCATCTAAAGTTGACATTTTCTTTCCTTATCTTCTCCATTCAGAGCTGACCACCATGAAGATTTCTTTCAGACATTTCTTGTCTGCAGAGTTTGGTAGCGGTACACAGACACCTTCATTTCTTTCTTTTCAATCATCCTTTCCACCTTCTGAACACCACATCCGGCCACCCCTACAACTAAGCTCACTGTGTTCACCAATACTGTACTGCAGAAACAGTCCCCCTAAAAATACTAGTACCACACAGAGAGTGCTCCCTCAATAAGTACTGGCACACAGCGCTTTAAAAAATAATTTTGCACAGCAAATACTGCCCTTGACACTTATGGTGCTGTAAACATACTGTCCTCCAAAAATAATTGTGCTAATACAGTACCAAGGTACTTCTCTGACAGATTGTGCTATGTGGTAACAGTGCCCCCAGTAGTAAAAATGTCCCTCATTTTGCCCCATAAGTAATAATGCCCCTATAGTGACCATACTAGTAATCATGTTCCACATACTCTCCCAGTAGTAATAAAGCCCACCATAATGCCATTAGTGGTAATAATTCCCCTATAATGCCTGTACAAAAATACCACCTTATAATGTGTAACAGAACAAAAAAAATGCCCCCTTATGTTTGCCAGTAAAATAATTCCCCCTTACAATGTGTGCCAGTACAAAAAAATGCCCCCTTATGTATGCTAATACAAGAAAAGATCCATTATAGCATGTGCCAATACAAAAAAAAAAACCTTTTAGTGTCACCAGTAGAACAAATGTCCCCATAGTAGCTCCCTTATAGTGTGTGTACAAAAACGCCCCTTTTTAGAGCCCCCAATGTCTTCATACTGCTTCCCCAGTTACAAAATAAAGACGTCCCCCATTGTGGCCCAACAGCATGCTGCCAAAAAAATAAAATAATAAATTAAATACCTCCATTTTACTGTCAGTGGTGTGGTGCAGGACACACCTCATCTGGTCTGTGTCCTGAGCTGTATGCAGCCTGGCTCAGGCAGCGTGACGATGATACCGGCTTCTGATAGGCTACAGGCAGAGAACTGGGATAAAGTTAAATATGCAGAGATAAGCGCTACCATTGCGCATTGCCCATGGCCCTTCTGCTGCCCCCCTACTTGTCCCTACCTTGTGCTGCCTGAGACATTTGCCTCACCTAGCCTCATTGGTGGCGCTCCCCTGCGTAGTGATTGACCCGGACTTCAAGAGCAAGGGTTTTTTATTATGAAAGAAAAACCTTATTCTAGATGCCATTACTATAGACGTGAAGGCACGCTTATATAAAAGAAATCCTGTATTTATACAACGTGTTTTGAAGGTGAACAGCCTTCTTCGTCAGGCACAGCATATGTTGTCCATATACTGTGCCTGATAAAGATGAATATTCACCCTCGAAACGTATGAATAAAGGATTTTTTTATATTTTTTTTTAAATAAGCCTGTCTTCACCTCTATGGTGACAGCACTTAGAATAAAGTTCTTATTTTATAACCAAAATCCCTTGCTCTTGAAATATAAAACAAAGGCCACAAAAGTGTTTCCCGGCAATCTGGTTCATTAGGTGCTTTTTCTTTCTTTCTTTCTTTCAAAAACACAGCATGCTGGAGCTCTTGGCCCTTTGCCAACTCCACTATAGGGCCCTTTGCCAACTCCACTATAGTAGAAAAATGGCATGAAGAAAACATTATGTGCAAACTCACCTGAAATAAATTCAGTACTCCAAAATTGCAGGTGGCAAAAGGAAAAAAACTAAATAAAAACACTTGCACTTACTTTGTAAAAAAAAAAAAATGCCACTGTCATATTCATGTAAATAAGAAGCCAAAAAAGGTAAAAACTTAAAAATGAATTTTTTTTACAACAAAAAAAGTGTGAAAACTATTTAAATACTATTTAACAGGCATTTTGCCACTGATGAGATGTGCATTAGAAGGAATAATGTACTACTATAACTTATAAGAGTGTAAGCTGTTACCTCAGAGTTTAATGGTCTGTATACTGTAAATGCCTCTATGATCACTCATACTATTCTCATGTTTTTAGGAGATGATACATTATACTGAATATTACATACTGAAATAATGTTGCATTAAGTATACACATATTATGTGAATTGAGGGGATGGTTTTCTATTCTGACAAGACAGACGTAATTTGGTCTCTGGTATATGTTTTTAATCATAATAGCTGATTTAACCTGAAATATATGTGAATAGGAGTATCCTTTGACATTATATGGATAGTGTACGGTATATAAACCGTGTCTAATAGATTATCATCTAGCTGCTTATCCATGTGCAATCAGGTCAGCTGTTCACACCCATTAAGAAAACTTCTGATGATATCAAAGTGAAAAACCATCATTTGTAGACACAAATTAGAAACAGACTCTTGAAATTAAGTTACCTTCATTATTTTTCAAGTCAACTTTCAAAAGCTTCAGTCCAACACAGGCATCAAGCAAGCGCTCCATTCCATCTTCAGTGGTGCTCAAGCGAGAAGCAATCGTTGCTGCTGAAAGTGGTTCCTGTATTTCATGTAGTAAATCAAAAACTCCCAGTTCACATGCTGTAAATATGGTCTACAAAAGAAAAGTAACAATAGAATTTTTACTAAAACGCCCAAAAAATTAAAAACAAACACACAATACACTGCAATGTTTGCAAGACTGTAATGACTGTATCGTGGGTGCGCAGTCCATATATCAAGCAGCACTCCGGATCACTCGGTCACACCTGATGCATCAGCCCGCCTCTGTCCTAGACTCATTCGGACTTAGATCAAGTAACAAATTCAAATTGCAGGCAGCATCCACGGTGAATTTCCTTTATTCAGGATCGCAATCCCAATGGTTAGTGCAAGTACAAAAGCAGCTACGTTTCGGCTATCTGCTAGCCTTTATCAAGCTCAATGTGACTATGAAATAGTGGCTATAAATATCAAAGTCCCCACCCCTTAAAACAAGACATGACCAATGCTGTTAAGTCCCACATCAGCCCCACTTTACATAATCTATTCAAACATATGTGCAAACTACCATGTCACATACCGCTCTGCTCAGGTGGTATCCATGCATGGTTACACTCGGCATCCAGCGCGTCTGTCAATATCCACTGCGCATGTCCGCTCGAGTTCAGAGGTTACTGCCCCGCTCACGTGATCACTGACTCACTCGTCATTGCGATCACGTGATAGCCGGCACTTCCGCCCTCAACACTGCTGCGCTACTCACGTCGGAACTAATGCCATGGAAACCATCACCACAACAAGCGGCCGTTACCACCCATGCGATCACAGACACATTTGTCAATCTGATCACATGATAGCCCGCTCTTATGGCCCCAGTATGACTGCGCCCTGGATGTCGAGTCCATTACACTGGAACCTACCACAGCAGCATAGAACTCTGAAATAGATATATATTATGGGTTCTAGTGAGATAAATAATAGGACCATTAAAGGTCCATCCGTGAATGTATCATCAGTGAACATATATAGAAAATTTTTATGTCATGAGTGACAGTGATGTGTCCATTAAAAACCACGTTAAAAACATAATCATGAGGAAACAGACTGTATCGTTCACATATACTTAGACATTAATGACATTGAACTCTATGTTCATCCCATAGGGTTGGAGCGCTCTCAACTCAAAGATCCATCTGAGCTCTTTCTTACGCAATATACGGTTTTTGTCACTCCCACGTCTCAATTGTCCCACCGAGTCAATGATGCGGAACCTCAATTGGTTCACTGAATGAGCATAGTCTACAAAGTGCTTAGCTACCGGTTTGTCTACCAGTCCCCTCCTGATGTTACTTTTGTGGGAATTAATCCGTTCACGTGCCTCCATAGTGGTCTCACCTATATAGATGAGGCCACAGGGGCATGTGATCATATACACAATGTCACGGGACCGACAGGTGAAGAAATCCCTGATTTTATAGCGTTTGCCACTATAGGGATGGGCGAAGGTATCACCCTTCACCATGTTTCCACAATTACAACACCCGAGACATGGGTAACACCCCATTTTTCTCGGGCCAGATATCTCTGTCCATCATCAATGGGATTCATCACCTCAGTCTTCACCAGTCTGTCACGTAAAATCCTGCCCCTTTTATATGCCATCATGGGCACCTCTTCAAATTCCTTAACCGTCGGTAAGCCCCTCTGTAGAATATGCCATTCTTTACGTATAATTCTTGCTATCACGTCACTGTGGGCACCAAAAGTGGAGACAAACGGGATACGTTGACTGTCATTCTCTCTTGTGTTTTTGCGTAGCGTCTCAGTCCGATTAACCGTCCGTACCTTCTGTGTCAATCGTCCGATTAACTTGCGAGGGTAACCCCTCCTCAGAAATTTGTCACCCATCTCGGCCGTCCGTTGGTCAAACCGTACCTCCTCAGACACCACCCGCCTCACTCTCAGCATCTGACTCCATGGTAGTGATTGTATCATCCGATGCGGATGGCTACTGTCAAACCTTAATAAATTGTTGCGATCAGTCGGCTTATAATACATGTCCGTCGTCACCACCCCATCTTTGAACTGTACCAACACATCTAAAAATTGTAGTTCGCATGTCGACATCGTCATTGTGAATTTTAAACCAGGAACAAAGGTATTAAGTTCTTGTTGGAACAACTCTAATTGATCATGTGTTCCATCCCACACTAAAAAATGTCGTCGATGTAGCGCCACCAGCACCGGGCCCCCAAAATGGACAGATTTATAGATAAACTTGTCCTCCACATATGCCATAAACATATTGGCATACGTCGGGGCCACATTCGACCCCATGGCCACGCCACGCTGTTGTTGGTAAAGACATCACCAAAGCGAAAATAGTTCCGCTTCAGTAGTGTCTCCAGCAGGCGAAGGACAAATCTACATCCACTGGGGGAGCCCGGCGCCGGCCAGGGCCACATCGACGACATTCAATCCAAGCGTGTGCTCTATAGCTGTGTATAACGAGACAACATCGAAGCTGACCAGGAGAGGACAGCCAGGCCAAGACAATTCACCAAGTTTCAAGAGGAAATGGCTCGTATCTCTAATATAGGAAGGGGCGCTGGTGGCGTGGACACGTAGGATTTTATCCAAGAAAATTGCAACATTGCTGAATATTGACCCCCTCCCGAAACAATCGGGCGTCCAGGGGGTCAATCAGACTCTTATGAATCTTGGGAAGCACGTAGAACAGAGGGGTGACCGGGTGTTTAATCAACAAAAATTCCCCTATATCATCTTCAATGACGCCATCATCACGGGCCTCACCGATGATCATCTCGAGATTACGCATAATCTCCCATTTGGGGTCATTCCGCAATATCGTGTACACATCCCGGTCAGCCAACTGTCTAAGTACCTCCCGTTCATAAGCCACCGTGTCCATTACCACCACCGCCCCTCCCTTGTCTGCAGATTTGATTGTAAGTGCCTTGTTATTCTCTAACTGTGTCAATGCCTGTCTCTCCTCCCTGGCCAGATTCGACGCCACCCCATAACTGTTCTGCTCCCTCAGCTGTGTAATCTGTTTGGATACAATGTCCACATATGCCTCGACCACATGATTATTGTGGGGAGGAGAAAAGTTACTCTTCAGATGTAGTCCCAATGATTTCAAATTAAACCTTCCATCATCATCTGTTTTGCACACATTAGCATCTCTAGATGTACTCGCTGTGGAAAAACGCTTTTATCCTTAATGTCCTGAAAAACGCTGTAGTTCTAATTCTAGATCAAACCAATTCCTCTCTTGTTTCGGACAGAATGACAAGCCCCGTTCCAACAATTTCAATTGGTCATCGGATAGTTCTATAGAGGAAATGTTCACAACTAGTCTCTTAGTGGAGTCTGCTTGCGCCTCGTGGTCCGCCCTCTTGTCATCCTGTTGGACGTCTGGAAGGGTGGTAGCATGGCATTTCTCTGCTCTGTGGTGTCTCCTACCCCCTGCGGCACCGCCCCAACGTCTCTCCTGACGGAGGTCTAAAAAAGTGTGCTTATTGGTGTCATCAGAGGATTCGGAATCTCCGGTAGTGAAACCAAATCTACCCTGGTCAAATTTCCTCCCTTTCTTCTTGCGTTGCTTATTCTGGTGCTGTTGCTGCCAAGTGTATATCTGGCCTGTTTGGTAATCTTCCAAATCACGGTACCATTTGTCCCGTTTAGTTTTTTCAACTTCCACCTTATGCCTTTGAGTGTATGTTTTGATTTTTTCTTTGAAGCTTTCAAAGGTCTCATTATCCACTAGACCCTGAATCTGGGTCTCCAGCAGACCAATGGATCGCTTCACACCCTCAATCTCCGGTGCTGGTGGCGCTACATCGACGACATTTTTTTAGTGTGGGATGGAACACATGATCAATTAGAGTTGTTCCAACAAGAACTTAATACCTTTGTTCCTGGTTTAAAATTCACAATGACGATGTCGACATGCGAACTACAATTTTTAGATGTGTTGGTACAGTTCAAAGATGGGGTGGTGACGACGGACATGTATTATAAGCCGACTGATCGCAACAATTTATTAAGGTTTGACAGTAGCCATCCGCATCGGATGATACAATCACTACCATGGAGTCAGATGCTGAGAGTGAGGCGGGTGGTGTCTGAGGAGGTACGGTTTGACCAACGGACGGCCGAGATGGGTGACAAATTTCTGAGGAGGGGTTACCTCGCAAGTTAATCGGACGATTGACACAGAAGGTACGGACGGTTAATCGGACTGAGACGCTACGCAAAAAACACAAGAGAGAATGACAGTCAACGTATCCCGCTTGTCTCCACTTTTGGTGCCCACAGTGACGTGATAGCAAGAATTATAACGTAAAGAATGGCATATTCTACAGAGGGGCTTACCGACGGTTAAGGAATTTGAAGAGGTGCCCATGATGGCATATAAAAGGGGCAGGATTTTACGTGACAGACTGGTGAAGACTGAGGTGATGAATCCCATTGATGATGGACAGAGATATCTGGCCCCGAGAAAATGGGGTGTTACCCATGTCTCGGGTGTTGTAATTGTGGAAACATGGTGAAGGGTGATACCTTCGCCCATCCCTATAGTGGCAAACGCTATAAAATCAGGGATTTCTTCACCTGTCGGTCCCGTGACATTGTGTACATGATCACATGCCCCTGTGGCCTCATCTATATAGGTGAGACCACTATGGAGGCACGTGAACGGATTAATTCCCACAAAAGTAACATCAGGAGGGGACTGGTAGACAAACCGGTAGCTAAGCACTTTGTAGACTATGCTCATTCAGTGAACCAATTGAGGTTCCGCATCATTGACTCGGTGGGACAATTGAGACGTGGGGTGACAAAAACCGTATATTGCGTAAGAAAGAGCTCAGATGGATCTTTGAGTTGAGAGCGCTCCAACCCTATGGGATGAACATAGAGTTCAATGTCATTAATGTCTAAGTATATGTGAACGATACAGTCTGTTTCCTCATGATTATGTTTTTAACGTGGTTTTTAATGGACACATCACTGTCACTCATGACATAAAAATTTTCTATATATGTTCACTGATGATACATTCACGGATGGACCTTTAATGGTCCTATTATTTATCTCACTAGAACCCATAATATATATCTATTTCAGAGTTCTATGCTGCTGTGGTAGGTTCCAGTGTAATGGACTCGACATCCAGGGCGCAGTCATACTGGGGCCATAAGAGCGGGCTATCATGTGATCAGATTGACAAATGTGTCTGTGATCGCATGGGTGGTAACGGCCGCTTGTTGTGGTGATGGTTTCCATGGCATTAGTTCCGACGTGAGTAGCGCAGCAGTGTTGAGGGCGGAAGTGCCGGCTATCACGTGATCGCAATGACGAGTGAGTCAGTGATCACGTGAGCGGGCAGTAACCTCTGAACTCGAGCGGACATGCGCAGTGGATATTGACAGACGCGCTGGATGCCGAGTGTAACCATGCATGGATACCACCTGAGCAGAGCGGTATGTGACATGGTAGTTTGCACATATGTTTGAATAGATTATGTAAAGTGGGGCTGATGTGGGACTTAACAGCATTGGTCATGTCTTGTTTTAAGGGGTGGGGACTTTGATATTTATAGCCACTATTTCATAGTCACATTGAGCTTGATAAAGGCTAGCAGATAGCCGAAACGTAGCTGCTTTTGTACTTGCACTAACCATTGGGATTGCGATCCTGAATAAAGGAAATTCACCGTGGATGCTGCCTGCAATTTGAATTTGTTACTTGTATCGTGGGTGCAACACTGGGACCCTCCAATACCATCATGGTATAAATTCTTGGCTGAGAATCGATGCTGTAGACCAAATTTTTTAAAAAAGGGAGATTTTTTAGAGATGAGCGAATTGAATTTCAGGATAAATACGATTTGTCTCTAAGTCGAATTTCCTTGTGTTTCATGTCAGCGAATCGATTTATCCTGAAATAGTGTAAAAAATAAAAAAAACAATCATACTTACCTCCTTCATTTGCTCATGCCGGGCCGCCAGCCGCCAACTTGATTAAAGATCTCAGCCGAAATCCCGCGAGTGGTGACGTATGACGTTACCACGCCGGCCGACGAGATGCATAATCTCGCGCCGCATGAGATTTCGCTCTAGATCTTCAAGCAAGATTGGAGCGGCCGGCCCGTCGCGAGCAGATGGAGGTGGTAAGTTTGATTTAATTTTTTTTAAATGTTAATTTCACTTTGTTTCTACACTGTTTTTATACTCTGATGCCGCGATCATGTATGAACGCGGCATCTGAGGGGTACATTGACGGAGGGCGGCCCTATCGCTCCTCCCTTTCATTGCACCTGCTACTTACAAAAAAAAATGTTTCTGCGCTCTCACCAATTTGTTCTAGAAAGTACTCAGGGCATAATGGAAGAGCTCGGCCTCCTTGGATTGACAGATTTATCACAATTTACACCAGAAAACCGATGCACTTTACAGCTATAATCTATGCCAGCCCATTGAATTTGTGAGCATGGACAGCCCAAGATGCCACCGATTTATTAGATGACTACGCCTCTTATTGATTTTGGTGCATTATACTCCAACAGAATTTTGACTAAGCTTGACATGAAACTATTTTCTTAGCATATCTGATCTGCTTCATCAGAACCGCTAGGAGGTCAAAGCAGTAGTATGGTAGAAGTCAAAAATGCAACTGTACGAATCCTATCTGAAACTGGCATAAGGGAGGATTCAGAAGCTGCTAAGATGCAGTTAAAAGAAAAAAGAATTTCTACATTGATTTTTGTGTTGTTGTAATAGGCGGAACGTGTTTTACAGGTAAAGCAGTCAAAATAGAAAAAAAAAAAATTTAGATCACGGGAGCTATTCAGTTTCTATGGCAGCCTCAGGCCTTCTGAAGGAATGCTCCAATTCTCCCATAGACTGTAACTGTGCAGTCTTTGGGTGAAGAGATCAGGTGATTGCATGTTAATGTCTCCATTACCTGACAATAAAATTAAAAATAAATAAAAAGAAAGGATTAAAACATTCTAATCACCCCCTTTCCCCATTTACAAAAAAAAAAAAATACTATTAAAGCTTTTTATTCCATATAATGAACATTGTAAAGTGTGTGTGTGTGTGTGGGGGATACAACTGTTTTCTGGTCATTTCACATCCCAAAATAAAAAGTGACAAAAAAATTCAAAAGGTAGTGTAAGTTTTTTTTTAAGTATTAAAGGGGTTGTCCCGCTAAAAATATTCTACAGTTTTCAAACCAGTATCGGGATCTCAATACTTTTGCAATTTCAGGGCTAGTTCTAGCTTCGTTAGAAAGATGTTTAAGACCTTTAAGATCCAAGTAATACTATAAAAATGTGGTATCGCTGGAATCGTATTAATCCATAGTTAGCATGTCATTTTTACTTCACAGAGTATGCAGTAAAAACAAAACCCATAAAACGATGACGGAATTATGTTTTGTTCCAATTCCACCACATTTGGAATTTTTTCTACTCCAAATATTCTAAATAAATACTGCCTTTAATAGGGAATCTGTCACCAGTTTTATGGTGTCTTAACTAAGGGCAACATATCCCCTAAGCAAAATGCTGGGTCACTTTCTTTAACTAACCCAGCTGTTTTGCCATGATCTTGTATTAAACAGTTCCGTATTCAAGAGTAGAGATCAGCGAACTTTAAAAAAAAATTCCGGCGTTCGGGTTGTGGTAAGTCGCGCAACCCGTTATGGATTCCACTATAGCGGCATATGGAATCCATAAGGGGCGGCTGCCACCAACCCGAACTGTTGAATAGCCAAAGGACCTGGGGTGACGTCACTGTCATGTGATCAGTGCAGGGGGCGTGGCTCAGCACTGGATTTGATCCCGGATTTGTCATTGTAAAAAATGTATGGCACTAAATATATAATATAGGTAAATATATTATGGCTAAAAACTTATATATATGTTTAAATTAAATTTATGCTCTATTTCTGAAAAGTTTCTAACAAGATTTGAACTCACAACGTTCTACATTACAGCCAGGAACCTTAACCACTACACTAAAGAGCTGCATGGCCAGTAACTAAAAAAATTTAAAATATGACACTTCTTCTGTATAGAAATATTTAAGTATTCCTATACAGCAGAAGTCTCAAGGTGAAATGATGGCATCAACAGCAGCAGGAGACCACAAAATGGCAAGCTGACATATTGTGGAGATGGCAGCAGCAGGAGACCACAAAATGGCAAGGTGACATATTGTGGAGATTGCAGCAGCAGGAGACCACAAAATGGCAAGGTGAAATAGTGTTGAGATGGCGGCAGCAGCATCAGAATACCACAGAGTGTCAAGGTGACATAGACCACAAAATAGACCATGTTGTGGTCTCCTGATGCTGCCGCTGCCATCTCCACACCATGACACCTGTCCACTCTATGGTATCCTAAAGCTGCTGCTGCCGCCGCCATCTCCACACTATGTCACCTTGCCACTCTGTGATATCCTGATGCTGCTGCTGCCGCCGCCATCTCAACACTGTCACCTTGCCATTTTGTGGTCTCCTGATGCTGCTGCAATCTCCACACTATGTCACCTTACCACATAGTATGGAGATGGCGGCATATTTAAGCATTCCTATAGAGCAGAAGTCTCTTTTTCTTTTTTTAAGTAACTTGCCATGCAGCTCTATAGTGTAGTGGTTAAGGTTCTTGGCTGTAATATAGAAGGTTGCGAGTTCAAATTCCACCATAAACATTTCAGAAATAGAGCCTAAATTAGATTTATATACATTGGGTGTCCCTAAGCACTGACTCCATACATGGATACAGCTATATATTGAGTCAGAGCAGGGACTCCTAAGCCGAACTAGAGTCCCGACACTCTCCCCTCTTCAGAGCAGGGGGTGCCTGGTTTAATGCTCGGGTTCTCCCATTGACTTCCATTGTGCTCGGGTGCTCTGTAGAGCACCCGATCATCGCAAAGTGTTCTACTCGTGCACCAGAGCACACGAGCACTTTGGTGCTCGATCAACACTAATTACTACCTATCTTAAAAGAAGAGAAATTCAAATTTAGAAAATTGTGAATGTTTCCAAATAAAGGTTTATAATAAAGGTGAAATATATTGACTCTAATTTACCATCGTCATGTAGTACAATGTGTTACGAGAAAAAATCCAGAATGGCTTGGATAAGTAAAAGCATTCCAAAGTTATTAGCACATAAAGTGATGCATGTCAGATTTGCAAAAATCGGCCTAGGATTTAAAGCGAAAAGTGGATTGGTAGTGAAGGGGTTAATGGCAATATCTATGTAAACAGAAAAGTAAAGAAGTTAGGCCTTCTAGAATAACAGGAGTTAAAATGAAAAATCTTTGCATTGGGAAGGGGTTAAAGAAAAAAAACAGACAACCCTCAAGATCCACCTGCAATAAAGAACTGTAAGTACCTGACAGATCACGCAGCATCACTCCAGTTCTCCTAGTAGGGCTCGATTTACCAGCCTGCAGCAGTTACGTCACCCTAACAACACATGACCACTGCAGTCAATCGCTGGCCTTGTTCGGTGCTAATGTTCGCATGACGGCTCTTCGTCAAAGCTAGTGTTTAGCAAATCGAAACATCCAAAGTGGAATTCGATCTGAAGTTTAGGAAAAATGTGATTCTTCACGAATCTGAATTTCCTCGCACTTTGTGGTATCGGTCATGCCAAACAAATTTAATCAGCTTCTATGAGGAAGTAAGTTCTAGACTTGACAGCGGCGAATCAATGGATGTCATATATCTGGACTTCTCCAAAGCATTTGACACCGTACCTCATAAAAGGTTAGTATATAAAATGGGACTGGGAGAAAATGTCTGTATGTGGGTAAGTAACTGGCTAAGTGAGAGAAAACAGAGGGTGGTTATTAACGGTAGATACTCAGATTGGGTCAATGTAACTAGTGGGGTACCTCAGGGGTCAGTATTGGGCCCTATTCTCTTCACTATATTTATCAATGATCTTGTAGAAGGCCTGCACAGTAAAATATCTATTTTTGCAGATGACACTAAACTGTGTAAAGTAATTGACACTAAAGAGGACAATATACTGCTACAGAGGGATCTGGATAGATTGGAGGCTTGGGCAGAAAAATGGCAGATGAGGTTTAACACTGACAAATGTAAAGTTATGCACATGGGAAGGAATAATGCAAGTCACCCGTACATATTAAATGGTAAAACACTCGGTAACACTGACATGGAAAAGGATCTAGGAATTTTAATAAACAGCAAATTAAGCTGCAAAAACCAGTGTCAGGCAGCTACTGCCAAGGCCAATAAGATAATGGGTTGCATCCAAAGGGGCATAGATGCCCGTGATGAGAACATAGTCCTACCACTTTTACAAATCACTAGTCAGACCACACATGGAGTACTGTGTACAGTTCTGGGCTCCTGTGAACAAGGCAGACATAGCAGAGCTGGAGAGGGTTCAGGGAGGGCAACTAAAGTAATAACTGGAATGAGGGATCTACAGTACCCTGAAAGGTTATCAAAATTAGGGTTATTCACTTTAGAAAAAGACTGACTGAGGGGAGATCTAATAACTATGTATAAATATATCAGGGGTCAGTACAGAGATCTGTCCCATCATCTATTTATCCCCAGGACTGTGACAAGGGGACATCCTCTGCGTCTGGAGGAAAGAAGGTTTGTACACAAACATAGAAAAGGATTCTTCATTGTAAGAGCAGTGAGACTATGGAACTCTCTGCCTGAGGAGGTGGTGATGGTGAGTACAATAAAGGAATTCAAGAGGGGCCTGGATGTATTTCTGGAGTGTAATAATATTACAAGCTACAGCTACTAGAGAGGGGTCATTGATCCAGGGAGTTAATCTGATTGCCTGATTGGAGTCGGGAAGGAATTTTTTTCCCCTTAAGTGGGGAAAATTGGCTTCTGCCTCACAGGGGTTTTTTGCCTTTCTCTGGATCAACTTGTAGGAAACAGGCCGAACTGGGTGGACAAATGTCTTTTTTCGGTCTTATATGCTATGTTACTATGTTACTATGTTAAATCAGTTTTTCCTAAAACTTCAGCTGCACGTATTACAAAGTGAAAGTAAAAAGTCTGAGAACCAGATATGATCCATAATGCCATGCAGCCAGCCAATCCACTGTTAGCCATCCCCTTGTGATGTCACAGCCCTATAAAAGGGCTTTTCACTGGGAGCTGATCATAGGGAGAGACATGGCAAGTGCTCATACACTATAGACAGTTTTGCTGAAAACTGGTTTAAAAAAGAATATTAGAGAGGGTGAGTGCAGGGAGAATGTTTTGAGTCTGTGGGGAGACAGTAGAGAGATTGCAGGTTGAGTGCATCGCCATGTTAATGTTGTTCTACTGCACCCACATTGAGAGTTAATCCGTTATTTTACTCATGCAGTTAGTGGGGAAGATTTATCAAAACTGGTGAGAAGGAAAAACAGATTAGTTGCCCATAGTAACCAATCAGATTCCAATTTTCATTTTACAGAGCTCCTTTGGGGGAAAAAAAAGGTGGAATCTGGTTTCTATGGGCAACTAAACCAGTTTTCCTGTACACCAGTTTTGACAACTATCCCCCAGTGTGCCTCAGTATATAAGGCAGGTGTAATTTATCACTGCAGCACATTCTACTGCACGAGCGAGTTTCCCACGTGACGTGAACACATAGCACCCTCACTGAATCCTGACATGAGCGTTTTTTTCACGCATCAGTTCTGCTTTCCGTGAAAAACGCAGCATGTTCTATGTTCTGCATCGAAGTGAATGGGGGTTCAGTGAAAAATGCATTGCATACGGAAGCAAGTCCGGATGCAATGCCATTTTCACTGATGGTTGCCAAGAGATGTTGTTTGTAAATCTTCAGTTTTTTTATCACGCGTGTGAAAAACGCATCAAAACGCATTGCACCCACGTGGAAAAAACTGAACAACTGAATGCAATCGCAGACAAAACTGACTGAACTCAAAATGCTATGAGTTTCCCTGAACACACCCTGACACAATCCATATCGTTTGTGTGAAAGAGGCCTTAACCAGTTATGTTAACTAAACAGTTACGTTGTGTCTGGGATGGTGTAATATTTTGCCCTGTTCAACAGGTCAGTGGAGCTAAATTTATGATAGCAAATTAATTCTGTTAGTTTCTGCATTACATAGCGTCAATATTAGGCCATGGTTAAATATTTCATCCTGTTCAACTGAGCAGTGGAGCCAAATTTATCATAGTGAATGCATTCTGTTAGCTGTTGTGTTACATAGTGTCAGTATTAGGCCACGGTTAAATATTTTGCCCTGTTCAAATGAGCAGTGGAGTACATTTATCATAACAAATGCATTCTGTTAGCTGTTGCATTACAGTATATAGCGCCAGTATTAGGCCAGGGTTAAATAATTCTTGTTGTTCAATTGTGCAGTGAAGCAAAATTTATCATAGTAAATGGCTTCTGTTAGCTGTTGCGTTACATTGCATCAGTATTAGGCCACGGTTAAAGATCCAACTACTTAAGAATCTTAACTTCATGAATCTTTAATACATGCTGGAGTTTTAACTACTGCGGTTGCAGGTGCAATATATTGCTGTGTGCATCACGTTCTAATGCACCAGCATTAAGAGTTGGTCCATTATTTTAATGATACATACAGTTAGTTAAAATTCCGATCACTACAAGTGTGCATTGAGTGGGCCCAAATTCATCATCGCTAATACGAAAAAAATCATTCTAACTTTTCATCCCACAAAAAATGAGCCACTACACAAGATGACTAGCAGAAAAAAAAATGTTTCTTAGAAAAAGTCAACACAAAAATAGCATTTTTTTCAAAAAATGTTTTTATTGTGTAAGATTGAAAAAAAAATATTATGTATCGCTGCGTCCGTAATGATCTGCTTTATAAAAATATATAATGGTCTACCCCTTCACATCAATGTTGCAAAAAAATCTAAAAAAAAACAAACATGCCATTTTTTGTCACCTCGCCTTAGAAAAAGCATAATAATGAGGAGAAAATGCTCAATGCTTACTTCAGTAGTGTAGTTTCCAAAATGGGGTACATTTTTGAAGGAGTCAACTCTGGGGATACCTTACTGTGGCTTCAAATGTAACATGGTGCCCAAAAACCATCCCAGAAAAATCTGCCCCCCAAAAACCATATGGTTCCTCTGCTTCTGAGCCCTGTCGTTTGCTCATAGAGCAGTTTACGACCATACATGTGGTGGTTCTCTAAACTTCAGAATTACTCTGGGTTCACACTTGAGCCTATTTGATACGCGCGTTCTACGAGCGTTTTTGTCACGCGTATTACAGCGCGTTTTTGGAAATAGGAAACGCGCATTGTACACGCGTTCGTGTGATTGACCACTCTGACGTCAATCACAATACGCACGACAAAACACCCCAAAGAAGCTCCTGTACTTCTTTGGGCGTAGGGCGTTTTACAGCGCGTTCGTACGCGCTGTAAAACGCTCAGGTGAGAACCATGCCCATAGGGAAACATGGGTTTTCGCCTGTTAACCATTTTACAGCGCGTAGGAACGCTCTGTAAAATGCTCAGGTGTGATCCCAGGGTTAGGGTAATAAATATTGAGGTTTGTTTGGCTGTTAACCCTTTCCTTACAAGAAAAATGATTAAAATGTAAACTAAAAAAAATAAGTGAAAATTTGTCTTCATTTTTCTTTAAATCTTGTGAAACATAACGAGTTAACCTGATTTGTAAAATCGATTTTGAGGAACTTGAGAGTGTGTAGTTTCTAAAATGGAGTCATTTATGGGTGGTTTCTACTATGTAAGCCCCACAAAGAGACTTCAAAACTCAATTGGTCCTTAGTGGATTTTTTAAAATTTTCATTAATAATTTGAAAATTTGCTTTTAACCTGTTATTGACACAGGACGTACCGGTACGCCCTGATGCCCTGGTACTTAAAGACACAGGGCATGTCCTGTGTATTTCCGATCACCGCTGCTCATTCAGCAGGTACCTTGTTACAATGCCGAGGGGGGTCCTGTGACCACCCGTATTGGCGATCGCTGCAAACCGCAGGTCAATTCAGACCTGCGGTTGCAGCACTTTTGGCAGTTACTGATCCCCGCGGTCCGTGACTGCGGGGATCAGAAATTTCAAAATGCCACATTGCTGACACTCTGCTATAAACGGCTGACATCTGTGCTGGTGCAGATGTCAGCCGTTTAACCCCTTCCATGCCGCGGTCCATATGGACCGCTGTATGGAAGGGGTTAACAGGGAGGGAGCCTCTCCTATCAGGGGCTGCTGTGCTTTTGCAGCCACCCGACAGGATGGGATCGCAAAGGGAGGGGAGGGCCCCCCCTCTCTCCCCATCACCCACTGCTGTGTTCTGGTAGCAGGTGATGGTTACTATAGCAACATGACGCCTTCACAGGCGTCCGTCTTCCCATGGTAATGGTAACTCTGATCAGACTTCTGCTAAAGGCAGAAGTCTGATCAGACTGTGTAAAGTAAAAAATACAGTACAGTACACTATATAGTGTACTGTATTATACAGACATCAGACCCACTGGATCTTTAGGAACCAAGTGGATCTCGGTAAAAAAATAAATAAAATGTAAAAAGAAGTGAAAAAAGTAAATATAAAAACACATTTATCAATGAATAAATAATTAAAAAAAAATATTTGGTATCTCCGCATCCATAAAAACCTTCTCTGTAAAAAATATCATGACCTAACCACTAAGGTGAACACTATAAAAAAATAAAAATGGTGTAAAAAAAAGCCATTTTTTGTCACCTTACATCACAAAAAGTGTAATCCTAAGTGATCAAAAAGGTGTATGCCTCCCAAAATAGTATCAAACTGCCATCTAATCCCACAAGAAATTAGTCCCTACATAGCACAATTTCCCAAAAAAATAAAAAAAGTATGTCTCTCAGACTATGGAGACACTAAAACATGATTTTTTTTTTTTCTAAAATGCGGTTATTGTGTTAAACTAAAATAAATTTAAAAAAGTATACATGTTAGGCATCACCGAGTCCATAAAAACCTGCTCTATAAATAAATCCCATGATCTAACCCCTCAGGTAAATACCGTAATTTTTTTTTATAAAAACAGTGTAAAAAAACATTTTTGTCAACTTGCATCACAAAAAGTGTAATAGCAAGCAATCAAAAGGTTATATGCCTCCAAAAATAGCGCCAATCAAACAGTCATCTCATACCGCAAACAATCATACCCTACATAGGACAATCGCCCAAAAAAATATGGCTCTCAGACTATGGAGACATTAAAAGATGATTTTTTTTGTTTCAAAAAAGGATATTATTTGTGTAAGAATTAAATAAATAAAAAATATACATACCGTATATACTCGAGTATAAGCCGACCCGAGTATAAGCCGACCCCCCTAATTTTACCCAAAAAAACCTGGGAAAAGTAGTGACTCGAGTATAAGCCGAGGTGGAAATGGATGTCACTGTTATGGGGGATCTGTGGATGACGCACTGTTATGGGGGGGATCTGTGAATGACGCACTGTTATGGGGGGATCTGTGGATGACGCACTGTTATGGGGGATCTGTGGATGACACTGTTATGGGATGGGGGCTGTGGATGGCACTTATGGGATGAGGGGATGTGGATGACACTGTTATGGGAAGGGGGATGTGGATGGCACTTATGGGATGAGGGGGATGTGGATGACACTGTTATGGGATGGGGGGCTGTGGATGGCACTTATGGGATGAGGGGGATGTGGATGACACTGTTATGGGAAGGGGGGATGTGGATGGCACTTATGGGATGAGGGGATGTGGATGACACTGTTATGGGAAGGGGGGATGTGGATGGCACTTATGGGATGAGGGGGATGTGGATGACACTGTTATGGGATGGGGGATGTGGATGGCACTTATGGGATGAGGGGATGTGGATGACACTGTTATGGGAAGGGGGATGTGGATGGCACTTATGGGATGGGGGCTGTGGATGGCATCCACAGATCCCCATCCTATAACAGATCCCCCATAACAGTGCCATCCACATCCCCTCATCCCATAACAGTGCCATCCACATCCCCCCATCCCTCCATAACCGCTCATGTATAGTTTTTAAATTTGATTATACTATACACTTATTACAATTCTTGCCCCCACTGTACCTCATTACATGCGGCAGGCGGGCAGTGAATCCTTCAGGCCGGGCGGGAGAGCGAGCGCAGTGTGACTGACGCCACGTGCCTGCGCCCGCCTGCTTCATTCATAAAGCAGGCCGGGCAGGCACGTGACATCAGCAAGTCACGCTGCTCTCGTCCGCCCGGCCTGAAGTATTCACTGAACGCCTGCCGCATGTAATGAGGTACAGTGGGGGCAAGAATTGTAATAAGTGTATAGTATAATCAAATTTAAAAAGTATACATGAGCGGTGGGGCCGGAGCGCAGTGAGCGCATCGGCCCTGCCGCAAATGCCCGCCCCAGCTCCTCCCCGCTCCTCCTCCCACTCCGCTCTTCACAGTTTTAATTTATGACTCGAGTATAAGCCGAGTTCGGGTTTTTCGGCACAAATTTTGTGCCGAAAAACTCGGCTTATACTCGAGTATATACGGTATTAGTTATTGCCATGTCCGTAACAACCTTCTTTATAAAAATAACACATGAATTAACCCCTCTAGCTGAACACAGCAAAAAAATATATATATAAATACGGTGTCAAAAGCCATTTTTGTCACCTTACATTATGAAAAGTGTAATAGCAAGCGACCAAAATGACATATGCATCCCAAGATCGTGCTAATCAAACCGACATCTCATCCCATAAAAAATTAGCCCCTACATAAGACAGTCGCCCAAAAAATAAAAATAAAATATGGTTTTCAGGATGTGGAGACACTAAAAAAATCATTGTTTTCAAAAATGCTTTATTATGTAAAACTGAAACAAAAACCCCCAAAAAGTAGTTGTATTTGGTATTGTCGCATCCGTAACAAGGTGCTCTACAGAAACAGCACACGATCTAACCTGTCAGATCAACGATGTAAAAAACAAAAAGTAAAAACGGTGCCAAAACAGCTATTTTTTTGCAAATTTTCTATTTTAATCCATTTTTTCCAGTAACAATGCAAGGGTTAACAGCCAAACAAAACTTAATATTTATTGCCCTGATTCTTTAGTTTGCAGAAACACCCCATATGTGGTCCTAAACTGTTGTATGGGCAAACAGCAGGGCATAGAAGAAAAGGAGCACCATACTAAAATAGTACCAAAAAAACTGCCACCTTATCCCGTAGTTTCCAAAATGGGGTCACTTTTTTGGAGTTTTTACTTTGGGCGTGCATCAGGGGGGCTTCAAATGGGACATGGTGTCTAAAAACCAGTCCAGCAAAATCTGCCTTCCAAAAACCATATGGCGCATCTTTCCTTCTATGCCCTGCTGTTTGGCCATACAGCAGTTTAGGACCACATATGGGGTGTTTCTGCAAACTACAGAATCAGGGCAATAAATATTGAGTTTTGTTTGGCTGTTAACCCTTGCTTTGTTGCTGGAAAAAATTGATTAAAATGGAAAATTTGTCAAAACATTGAAATTCTAAAATGTTATCTTCATTTGCCATTAACTCTTGTGCAACACCTAAAGGGTTAATGACGTTTATAAAATCAGTTTTGAATACCTTGAGGGGTTTAGTTTCTAGAATGGGGTGATTTTTTTTTATGTAAGCCTCACAGAGTGACTTCAGACCTGAACTGGTCCTTAAAAAGTGGGTTTTGGAAAATTTCTGAAACATTTCCAGATTTGCTTCTAATTTAAAATAAAATGGCATTCCCAAAATGGTCCAAACATGAAGTAGACATGTGGGAAATGTAAAGTAATTACTATTTTTGGAGGTATGACTATGTATTATATAAGTAGATATATTGAAACTTAGAAATTTGCAAACTTTTCAAAATTTTTGGCAAATTTGCTATTATTTTTATAAATAAAAATTAACTTTTTTGACTCAATTTTACCACTGTCGTGAAGTACAATATGTGACGAAAATACAATTTCAGAATGGCCTGGATAAATAAAAGCGTTTTAAAGTTATTCACACATAAAGTGACAATGTTCAGATTTGCAAAAGATGGCCTGGTCCTTAGGGTGAAAATGAGCCAGTTCCCTGTCACATTCGTTGTGTTTAGCAATTCGTAACCCTAAGACAATCTCAAAAGTGTCTAATCTGGGCTAAGGAGAAAATGGACTGGACTGTTGCTCTGTGTCCAAAGTCCTGTTTTCAGATGAAAGTAGCATTTTAGCATTTAATTTGGAAATCAAGGTCCCAGAATCTGGAGGAAGAGTGGAGAGGCACACATTCCAAGTTGCTTGAGGTCCTGGTGTGGTTTAGTTTCCACAGTCAGTGATAGTTTTCGGAGCCATATCATCTGCTTGTGTTGGTCCAGTGTATTATATAATGTCCAAAGCCCTCTACCAGGAAATTGAAGAGCACTTCATGCTTCCGTCTGCTAAAAGCTTTATGGAGATGCGATTTCATTTTCCATCTGGATTTGACACCTGCCCGCACTGCCAAAAGTACCAATACCTGATTTAATAACCACAGTAACACTGTGCTTGATTGGCCAGAAAACTCGGCTGACCTAAACCCCATAAAAAATCTATAGGGCAGGGGCGTTCTTGGGGTCTCAAAAGATACGGGGCCGAAGCCACAATGCGTATGTGCCATATTTTTGAATTATCCACCCTGTCCCCTCCGCACATACACACACTCCCTAGCACTAAACATATTTTACTTGATGGATGGACACTGTATTCAGTGCTACCAAACAAACAGTTCTATACAGCACCATATGCCTTTTTACATCCAGTGCCTTACAGTTGAGGTCTCCTCTGATGTTGACGTATTATTTCCTCATCTTCTCCATTCGGAACATGACAAACAAAAATTTTCTCCCAGAGCGTCCTTATTAGTAATAATGCCCCCCAAAATGCCCTCAATAATGATACTGCACCCCAAGAGTGTCCTTCCTTTTTTTTGCCAAATAATAATGCCCACCATGTTGCACCCAGCAGTAATAAGGCTCTCTATAGTATTAATAAGGTCCCCCTGTAGTGCCTCCATTAGTTACTGTCTAATGCCCCCCTATAGTTTTCTAGGAGTTGATATGTTCCCTTGTGGCCCCAGTAGCCCCAGTAGTTAAAGCACTACCTGTAGTGCCCCCACTAGTTTTAATTCCCCACTATAGTGTCTCAATAATTAAAATGTCCCCATATAGTACCTCAGTAGTTTTAATGCCCTCATAGTGCCCCAGTAGTTATAATGCCCCCAATAGTGCTACTTCTCTGTAGTGCCCCAAATAGGTATGATTCACCTTGTAGTTCCATCAGTACTTATATTACCTTCCTGTAGTGCCCTCTATAGTTATAATACCCCCACATAGTGGCCCTAGTAGGTATTATGCCCCCTTCATTGCCCCAGTACTTGCAGAGTCCCCTTGTAGTAATAACCCTCCACATAGTACATCCAGCAGCTATGCATAATGCCCTGTTTAGTGTCCCCCTGTAGTTATAGAGCTCACCCTATATTATGCCCTCAGTAGGTGTATTTATAAAGATTCCCCCCTCATCACGCCACCTCAGAGCCAGCACAGGCAATTTCCTGGTGAGTGGCCCCGCTAACTTAGTCTAATCTTGCCTAACCTGAATATAGGCATAATAAAGATTATCTTTCCCGCAGCCTGGGGAGTGGGGCCCCATGTAGTAAAAAAAAAATTATATATGGCGAGACGGTTGCAAGTACTCTTCTGATATGATTTCATCGAGCAGATTTCATGTGTGTGTGTGTGTGTGTGTGTGTGTGTGTGTGCCCCCGCGCGCAAACACACACATGAAAACTGCTCGATGAAATCATATCAGAAGAGTACTTGCAACCGTCTCACCATATATACGGGACGGGACGGGGAAGTGGACGTGATTCTGATGGTTCACGCAGAGGCCGTGGCTCAGGGCGTGTTGCAACTGTGCCTACTGCCAGAGCACAAGGAAAACAGTCATCCAATATACCTAGCTTTATGTCCCAGTTTGCAGGGCGCCACAAGCCAACACTCTTGAAGTCAGACCAGTGTGACAAGGTGGTCGGTTGGATTGCAGCAGATAATGCTTCCACTGGGTTAAGCATCACCCTGTCTTCCACCAAGTCCAGTCTCAGTAGCCAACAGTCTGGTTAACAATACAATCCTCACCCTGATCATCCTTCCTCCCACCATGTAGAGTCTGGCCAAACAAGCGATCCGGTACTCGGATGTTCCGAGGAGCTATTTTCACCCCATCACTTAATTTGTCCCTCTACCCAAGCACTCTTGAAGAGGGACATGAGATCTTGAGCCCTGATTCTCAACCTCTAGAGCCTTCACACTCACAAGATGATGTGTTTAAGAAGGTGGATGACGACGAGACACAGTTTCCATCAAGTCAACCACAATTACTGTCTGCAGAGGTTGATGAAGAGGATGATATACCTTTGTCAATCTCTAAAGTGTTGGGGTCAGCAAATGAGGGGGATGATTGCTGTGGGGAAGTTGAAGAGGACTTGGTGGACGATGAGGTCACTGACCCAACATGGGAAGGCGTAAACGCGAGCGAGGACAGCAGTCCCGAGGGGTAGCGATCTGCAGCACCGCAACAGGCTGGAAGAGGCAGTGGGGTGGCAACAGGGATAAGGTGGGCCATGCCAAACAGGCCTGCAAGTGTTCCATGGAGTACCCCCTTGCGGAAATCTCCCTTGCCAAGAGGTAGGTGTTCCGCGGTATAGCGATTTTTTTCCAGAAAGTGTAGACGACAAAAGAATAGTAGATTGCAACCTGTGCCACACCAAAATGAGCCGAGGTGTGAACAATAGCAACCTCACCCCTCCCCCAGCATGATCCGCCACATGGCAGCCAAGAACCGCAATAAGTGGGAGGAACGCCTGGGTCCACAATCTGTGTACGCGGGTCACACCATTGCCTCCTCTTCCCGTATGTTGGGTGACGACGAATCGCCTGTCGAAGGCGCAGGCACGGATGCCTCCCGCACTGCACCTGTACCGTCGCAAGCACCATCAGCGACCACATCCACTTCCCTGTCCCAGCGCAGCATCCAAATGTCTTTACCCCAGGCATTTTAATGCAAGAGCAAATACTGAGCCACCCACCCACAGGCCATGGCACTAACTGCCCAACTTTCTAAGTTACTGGCGGTTGAAATGTTGCCATTTAGGCTTGTGAACACGGAGGCCTTTCATGGCCTGATGTCGGCGGCCGTCCCTCGGTACTCAGTCCCCAGCCGCCACTATTTTTCCCGGTGTGCAGTCTCCACCTTACACCAGCATGTGTCTTCTAACATCACCCGTGCCCTGACCAATGCAGTTACTGCTAAGGTCCACCTAACGACGGACACATGGACAAGTGCTTGTGGCCAGGGACGCTACGTTTCCCTGATGGCACACTGGGTGAATGTAGTGGAGGCTGGGAGCAACTTGTACCTTGGGATGGCACAGGTGCTACCGATGCCCAGGATTGCTGGCCCTACTTTCATCAGGGTTACCGCCAGCACCTATGTAAGTGGCTCCTCCTCCTCCACTTCCGAATTTTCTGCGTGCAGCACCAGTCAGCCATCAGCTGGTAGCTGGAAGCAGTGTAGCACTGCTGTGGGGAGATGATATGCTTAGAGAATAAACAGCACACCGCCGCAGAGCTGTGGCAGAGGATAAGAGACCAGACTGAGGTGTGGCTCTCGCCACTCAACCTGCAACCAAGTAGTGTTGATCACGAATTTTCGAATTGCGAATATCAGCACTTCAAGAATTCGCGAATATTTAGAATATCGCAAAATATATTCGCAATTGCGAATATTCGTTTTATGCAAATTTTTTATATGCAAATTTTCGCAAGCAAGAAAATAGTCATTATTTTCTTGTTTGCGAAAATTCGCATTAAAAATTGCATAAATTAGCATAAAAATTTGCATAAGCTGGTATTTAAAAGGTATCTTTTAAATGTCAGTTTATGCAAATTTTTATGCTAATTTATGCAAATTTTTTTATGCGTATTTTCGCAAACAAGAAAATAATGTCTGGAGATTACGAATTTGCGAATTTGCAAATATTCGCCAAATTATTCGCGAAATATCGCGAATTTGAATAGTGCCCCTGCCGCTCATCACTACAACCAAGCATGATTGGCAAGCTCACACACATCCCATGCTTAGCCCACGTCTTTAACTTAGTGGTTCAGCGGTTTCTGAAAACCTACCCCAATTTGCCTGAGCTACTGGTGAACGTGTGCCGCATGTGTGCACATTTCTGCAAGTCATCAACAGCTTCAGCCGGTCTGTTGACGCTGCAGCAGCGCTTGAAATTGCCAGCTCACCGGCTGATATGCAATGTAAGCACGCACTGGAACTCCACATTGCACATGTTGGCCAGGCTTTGTGAGCAGCAAAGGGCAGTAACGGAATACCAGCTGCAGCACAGTCATCGCCTTTCCAGTCAGCTTCCGCTCTTCACAAGCGAGGAGTGGGCATGGATGTCTGACCTCTGTGAGGTGTAAAGAAACTATGAGGAATCAACATAGATGGTGAGCAGCGATAACGCTATTGTCAGTGTAACCATCCCACTTCTGTGTCTACTCAAATGCTCGCTGCTCACAATTAAGGCCGACTTGTTCGTGGGGAAGAGTTGGAAATGGGGGAAGAAGACATGACCCTGGGTGATAGCCAGAACACCCTCAAGTTGTCTTCTCAGTGCATATTGGAGGAGGAGGAGGAGCAGGGGACGGTTGCCTCCGCTACACAGGGTGGAACTTTAATTCCATCCGTTCAGCGTGGATGGACAGAAGAGGAGGATGAGGAAATGGACAGTCATCCTCCTGATGACGACAGCGAAGTCTTGCCCATTGGTACTCTGGCACACATGACTGACTTCATGTTAGGCTGCCTATCCCGTGACCACCGTGTTATACGCATTTTAGATAACAGGGAATACTAGATGTTCACCCTTCTGGACCCCCGCTACAAAGAGAACTTCTCATTCTCATCTCTCATTCCTCCGGTGAAGAGGATGAGCAAAATGGTGCTATACCCAAAGTTCCTTGTTGACAGATTGCTGCAAAAATTTACATCTGACAGCGCTGGCAGCAGAGTCTGTACTTCCTTGGGCAAACAAGGTGGGGAGACAAGGGGAACACACAGGACTTCCAGCAAAGGCAGGGCAACACTCTCCAAGGCCTGGGACAGTTTTTTGACACCTCACCAGCACCCTTATCATGATGCACGTCCTGTTGTCACAAGGAGGGAAAAGTTTTGGAAGATGGTGAAGGAGTACATAGCAGACCGTGTCAGCATCTTCAGTGATCCCACTGTGCCTTACAACTACTGGGTGTCCAAGCTGGACACGTGGCACAAACTGGCGCTCTACGCCTTGGAGGTGCTGGCCTGCCCTGCCATCAGCGTTGTGTGCTGCTGGTGGCATTATAACAGATAAGTGTATCCGGCTGTCAACTGAAAATGCTGACAGGTTGACTCAGATAAAAATGAACAAGGCCTGGATTGCCCCAGACTTCTCCACTCCACCAGAGGAAAGCCACGACTGAACATCAAGGCACTTTAAATGTGTTGTTTAGAATGTACTGAATACTCTGTATTCCCATGCACCCCTTCCGCCACAAAAAAGGGCATATGGTTGAATCTTCCTTTTCTCATCCTCCTCCTCGTCCATCATATCTACATGCTTAATTGCCGCATATAATGCCATCGCTTATATGCCTTCTCATATAATTTTTCGGATGGTCAGTTCACCCCCAGTCCCTTGCATAAATAATGTTTTCAATGGTCAGCTCACCCGCAGGCCCTCGCATAAATAAGGTTTTCGATGTTCAGCTCATCCACAGGCCCTCACATATAATTTTTCGGATGGTCACCCCTAATGTTTTAGTGGGTCACCAGCAGGCCATCAATCATACTTTACCTCTCCTCCTGTATAACGTTTCCTCAGCCTAAATACCCATGACATTCCCTGTAATTTTTTTGTACTCGTGTCAATGACAGGCTCTCTTAAGAGTCCTTTATTGTTATTTATCATCACTACCTCACTGAGGCGGTACTGGGAAATTGGAGCCTGCCTTTCTTGGAAGTGGTAGCCGTGGCCATCCCTCAGGCTCCCTCTCCATAAGTGAACCCTGATTCCCCATTACTCGTGGTCACCATGGTAGGCGCATAAAAGAACAACGAAAGTTGAAAGAGCAGACATCGATAGATCGTCAACATCACTGGGACATGCAATCAGCTTAGAAGTTGTCTAGAGGTAACAAAGCGGCAGCAGACCCTCACCTACAATTTTATATTCACGGTCACTGGTCAGCTCAACGTCCACTTCGTTCCTCTTACAAGTTCATTATCATTAGATAATAGTCCGGTCAACACAGTCGAAGCCACCGGCCATCCCTCTTAGTCATGGCCCCAGTTCCGAAAATCATGAAAATTTTTGTCTGAACTTGCTATTTATATAAAAGTAAATATAAATATACAGGAAAGAATGTTTCCTAACATTTTTTCATCTAAAATCGCTTTTGTCTTCAGTTTTTTGAGTTTTATGGTCATTCTGTAAAAGTGACGTACAAAATCGGGCAACATTGTTCCCAGCAGCCACATTGTAGTCTAAGATGCATCCAGACATCCTTCCCATGCTGTCCCCGACCCATTTCAGTGGTGTTTCCATCAATTTTTGACCTTTTCCTATGAACCAGGCACCCTCCCTTCTTCAGAGCAGGGAGGGCCTGGTTTAATGCTCAGGTTCTCCCATTGACTTCTATAGGGCTCGGGTGCTCGGTAGAGCATCCAAGCATCCCGATGTGCTCGGGCAGAGCACCCGAGCATCGAGGTGCTCGATCATCACTAAACCTTATCTCTTTTCTGCTCCATTTTCTTTTCAAAGCCTTTATATTTTCCTAAACCGGTTACACCCTAGATTTCCTGGGTCGAAGACTTTCGAACATCTGTTCTTATAGCGAATTTGGTTATGGTATGTCCTCCTAATCCACAGTGGACCTACAGTAACTTCCCGGCATAACAGAAATGGGACGGAACCGTTTTGCAGCCCATAGACTTCTATTATGACGGAATGTACAACAGAATGCCTCTAAAGGCATTCCATCATAGAATTGCGTTATGGTCGTGGCAACGGATTCCATAATGCAATTCACCTTTTACCACTAAATGAAGTGTGAATGAATTTCATAAGTGGAAATTCGTTCATCTCTAATTGTGATCCTTCTTCCGAATCTGAGCTACAGGAAGCATAGTGTGTGTAATACTCTAGGGACCTTCTCCTTTGAGGGACCATGCAAATACATACTGTTCTACTTAAACTCCTCCATTGAAGAATGGACCTCAGACTTAAATGGGGTTGTCTTATTTCAGCAAATTGCATTTATTCTGTAGAGAAAGTTAATGCTAGACACTTACTAATGTTTTGTGATTGTCCATTTTGCTTCCTTTGCTGGCTTGATTTATTTTCTAAAACATCTTTGTTTCCATGGTTATGTTATGTGCAAGACGAAAACCACTGATGGATTGTAGGGTGGTCGTAACTAGGGATGAGCGAATCGACTTCAGATGAAACAAGTCGATTCGCATAAAACTTCACTTCAATATTGCACGGAGCGAGCGCTCCGTACAGTATTAGAATGTATTGGCTCCGATGAGCCGAAGTTATTGCTTTGTGAAGTCTTGCGAGACTTGTCAACCTCATAAACTGATTTCTACTGTAAAAAAACATTTCCCGAACTCGGGTTCGGTTCCAAGGTACCAATTGGAAATGAACCCGAGTTCGGGAAATGATTTTTTTTTGCACTAAAAATCGATTTCTGAAGTTATTATGCGAAGTCTCACGAGACTTTGTGAAGAAATAGCTTCGGCTCATCGGAGCCAATACTCTCTAATACTGTATGTAGCGCTCGCTCCGTACAGTATTGAAGTCAAGTTTTATGCGAATCGACTTCAGATGTTTCATCCGAAGTCGATTCGCTCATCCCTAGACATAACCATAGAAATGAGCAGTGTTTAATGTGATGTAAAAATGAATCAAGCTAACAAAGGAAGCAATATAGATAATAACAATACATTAGTAAGTGCTTTGTATTAACTTTCTCCACATAATAAATGCTATTTGCTGAAGACAGACAACCCCTTTAAATAAGAATTCTAAATGCTTTGCAACAAGGAAGGAGATTCTTCAGCAATGACCTTATCCAAACATGCCTGACAGATTGCCTTAGGATATGAAGGACCCAACCTCTTTCTACAAACGCCGCATTCTCTGCCTTTAGAATTGTGCATAGCTTAACATGGGGAGCGAGGGGTATTTAGTACCCTGTATCACATAAATGGCAAGCGTCTAAACACAAAAAATGTGCAACAGAAGCATCTCTCCCAAACAGCCCCTCTTTCCCCACCAGAAGTACCGAGCCAGTCTCTGAAATAGGATCCTGTCGCTCTGTGCACTGAATCTCTCCTCCATTTTAACACTGGAAATTTGCTTGTTTAGAGTAGTGTAACTCCCATATCTATAGGTTAAACAGGAAGGGGGGAGGCTGCAACTCCAAGGCCCCAAGACACAATTACATTCCCTCTGTCCTATGGGCAGAAAACAGGAACTGATTGTCCTTTTGAATAATTTTGGAAGTTCTTGTTTCCTGTCCGGATGGGGAATGGACATTTACAGGTGCTTTAATAGAGAGTAATGGAAAACCATGGGTAAGCTGCAACGTGTGGAGGTAGCATATTGCAGTAAGATCAGACATTTATTCAAGTTTCCAACCAAACTATTGTAACCACTTTCATAACTCCATAATGGAGGACATCATGCCCTCAAAAGGAGGACATCTGGAACAGTAGAGCACAGCACTGCTTTATCCGTCCTCATCTCAGCGCTGACCACGGCATAGAAGGTGTTTGCGGTCAGTAAGGGATCTCATCGGGTTCCCACTCTGTAATGACTAGGACCCGATGGGTGAAACGGCAGCCAGATGCCTTCTACAAAAGCAGAGGAGATCCCGCCCCAGGCTGGGTCTCCTAGGCAATATGTTAGTGTATGAAGCCTCATTGACACGTCAGTATTTTGGGCAGTGATTTCCATCAGTGATTTTGATGGCTCTAAACACAGAACAGGTGCAGATCTTTCCCTTATACCTAGTTTCTCTTATACCTGGTTTTGGCTCACAATCACTGATAGAAATCACTGACCAAAACACTGACGTGTGAATGAGGTGTTACTGTAATACACAAACTGTAATACAAAACAACTGAAAGGTGGCATGAAGCAGGATGTGCGCAACCCAATCTCTCAATTTTAACATCAGTTTGAGGGCAGTGTGCACCTGTCTTGTCATTTGTTATTGCTATATTGTTAATTACATCCACACAATTGCCATCTTGTGTAGGAGGTCTATTGTGGTACTTGTGGTCCGCGGCAGGCATCCTCCACCGTATGCATTTTTGCTGGGGATCGCCATTAGCAATGGGCCACAAGTGCAGGATCTGCTCCCCTGTATATATATGCACAACTGCATCTTGGGTTGAGCACATCCTGCTTCATGCCACTTTTCAGTTGTTTTGTATATATAATTGTTTGGAGGTGTATAAACTCCTATGTAAATGTAGCCTGTTTTCCATCCACAGGCTATATTTAGGTGCACCTTTGAGGCCTGGGCTATATCAGCCAGTCTTTGGTGGGGCTCACAGCCTTCTCCTTTCCCCCATTGCAGGCATGGCTACATGCTAGAGGTAACTGGGGAGTTTACGCTCCTGTAATTTAGCCCACTGGCCCCTGGTATTGCCCATACGGCACAGGTAGGTGAGTTTTAGGTCCTGAGTTACTTGAGAAACCTTGGTGTGGTGCTCGAGCTTAGACATGTCCTCCACAGCAGGACATGTTGACCAATCTCTCAATTTTAACATCAGTTTGAGGGCTTAGTAAGACCGCAGTGTGCACCTGTCTTGTCATTTGTTATTAATAATTGTAATACACTTTACTGTAATACACTAACAGGCATTACAATACAGATGTATTGTAATGCATTGCAGAGGGGATCAGACCTTCAAAAGTTGAAGTCCCAGAGTGTGATAGAAGTAATCAAAAAAGAAAGTTAAGTTTTAAAAAAAAAACAAAAAAAACACACACACACACACACACACACACACGACCCTTTCTCCTGATTTCATAATAAAAAAAATAGTAAATAAAATAAAATGAAAAAACACACATATTAGGTAGTGCAACACCAAGCAGTCAAAAAGGCGTATAACCCCCCAAAATGGTACCAATCAAACCATCACCTCATCCCACAAAAAATAAGACCCTACCTAAGACAATTGGCCAAAAAATAAAAAAATCTATGACTCTCAGACTATAGAGACACTAAAATAGGATTTTTTTTTTGTTTTGAAAATGCTATTATTGTGTTAAAGTGAAATAAATAAAAAAAAGGAGACATTAAGTATCACAACGTCTGTAACAACCAGCTCTATAAAAATATTGCATGACCTAACTCCTCAGGTGAACACCGTAAAAAAAAATAATAATAAAAAAGTGCCAAAAAAGCAATTGTCACCTTACATCACAAAAAGTGCAACACCAAGTGATGAAAAAGGCATATACCCCCCAAAATAGTACCAATCAAACCATCACCTCATCTCACAAAAAATGAGACCCTACCTAAGATAATCGCCCAAAAAAAATGTATTTAAAAAAAAAATGCAATACATATTATGTATTGCCACCTCCATAACAACCTGCTCTATTAAAATATTACATGACCTGCCCCCACAGGTGAATGCTGTAAAAATAAATAAAAACTGTGCCAAAAACAACAAAAAAAAAAAAAAATCATATGTACCCAAAAATGGTACCAATTAAAACATCAACTCTTTCTGCATAAAACCAGCACCTGCACAAGACGATTGGCATTCAGAAAATTAGCGTTCAGAAAATGGAGACACAAAAACATAATTTTTTTCCAAAAATGCTTTATTATGTAAAACTGAAACGAACAAAGAAAGTAGACATATTTGATATTATTGTGTCCGTAACAACCTGCTCTATAAAAATAGCACATGATCTAACCTGTCAGATGAACATTGTAAAAAAATAAAAATTAAAACTGTTACCCTTACCGGTAAGTGGATTTTCCAATAGCCTCCCCAACAGTACTGACTCCAATGGCTCCCCGCCCCCAGGACAGGAAACAACAGGACAGGAAGCTCAAACTTTAAAAGGGCCTCCTCCCTTTACCTAATCAGTAAATAAAGTAAACGGTAGTGATGAAAGATAAAAATTATATTAATCCAATTGGAATACAAGAATGAACATGGAATTATAAATCTAAGGAATAACAGAGGAGTTTTACTAGGGTGTGATTACAGTAGAAAGAATTCTGCATCTAAAGGATAAACCTGATTATGCATGACATTTGATTTATAATGGTTGAAGAAAGTCATTGGATTTGCCCACACAGCTGCTTTACAAATTTGTTCAATTGAGATGGCCGCATTTTCTGCCCAAGAGGCCGACATAGCCCGCGTTGAATGAGCCCTGAGTGCCTTCGGAGGATCTAAGTTATTTTGAGCATAACAAAGAGAAATTGTCTGCTTTATCCACCTTGCGAGAACCGGAATACCCCACATCTTTGAAGAAAGACATTGACTTGCAAAGTCCATTCTCCCATATTGCGGAGTCCTTGTAAATGCCCTGCTGTTATAGAGGATTGTTTTTTCTCCGCAAAAAGAAAAATATCCTGTCATGCCTTCAGCAAGTTTATTGTTAATTTATTCATAGTTTTCATGCATAGTCAATTTTCTTTATGTATAATTTTCTGTTGATTGTGCAACAGCACCATCTAGTGGCCGTTTACATACATTGCAGCTATTCACATTAGAAGTTTGGTCTACTTCAGATTCCATAGCTTGTGAGCTACGAACTTAGTGACTTCATCATCCCTGCACATAGCATCCATTTTCCTCATTTACAGCCATCTTTCCAGAAGTAGCACATAGTCTGGAAGACTCTGGAGTCATCCTTTACATCTAAACTCATGGTCGCATCGCTGGTATGTCACATAGCCACATTTCAGCCTGTTTGCATATGTATTTGCATGTCTTTCCTCCTGCTCCTGTATAGCAGCTGTAGTAATCAGTTAGGGACCATGCCTGTCATGCAGATAGGATAGCATGCTCCTGCTATATCTGTTTGTATGTGTATTGCTATGCACAGTACTGTTATGATATGCATTGTAATATATCAGACCCGTTATTAAGTGTACTATTCTTTCTGTTCCTCAGTTTTACCACGCATATGTATAAAGATGAAGTTGGACGTTACTTCATTGTCAATTCATTGCCGGGAGAGGTTTAGCTGTCTGTCAAGCTATGTACCTTCACACATAAGGAGGACAGGACATATCCCTTGATGTTACTGTCTTCATATTGTCCGACAGGACTTTGATATGATCAAGAGAGGTTCTTGAGTAAGGAGCTAGAAGAACTTCATAGACTGCTCTTTGCTCTCTTAGGTTTGACGATGCATCGTCCGCTGGCATCTGTAGACACCATTAGAAGATTTTCTTGATGCCAGAAGACACCTCTCTGCAGATTTCTTTTTATCCTCCACCAAGCCTGTGAACGTTTTACGATTAGGTAGAATTGAAACTTTTTTGTCCAGAGAGTTTCTGTTGCCATCTTCTGTTGCTAGAAGAAAGGCATGCAGAATTCTGGTGTGGCTTTGTGCCAATCTGACAGCAGGGATAGAGGATGTCATAATTTCCAGGATTGCCATGACGTTTCTGATAGTAGCAGATCTTAGACTGCAAAACTGGTTTACCTTTAGTTGGAGGGATGACTGCTTCTCTTCTGGGAGGAAAGACATTAGTAAACAAGAGTCGAGAAAAACTCCTGAAAAGACTTTTTGCTGAGCTGGAACGACGTTCTTACATGCGTGCGTCGCAGCAGAATCATATGCAACCCCCGCTACCAGAACGAGACTCCCCAAACCTATAGGGAGTCTCCATCCACCGGAATGCCGCAAGGATACTGCTGCGCTCCCCAAACGAAGCAAGCAGGATAGAGCCTGGGGCTGCCTTCCCATAGGACTTATGCCGAAGGTACAGGGAAGGGAGGCCACGAGTCCCTGGAGCCCCTGTCCACTGCAACGGCCCTCCCAACTAGTGGGGGAAGAGACCAGGCCGTGTGCTTGTTTTCACTGCGAACCTTCTCAGGAACACAGGAGGAGCTTCCACGCTATCCGAGACAGGAAACAAGACTGATTAGGTAAAGGGAGGAGGCCCTTTTTTAAGTTTGAGTTTCCGTGTTGTTTCCTGTCCTGGAGACAGGGAGCACCCTCCTGTCAGTGCCATTGGAGAGGCGCCGGGGAAAATCTGCCTTCCAAAAACCACATGGCTCTTCTTTTCTTCTGCATCCTGCCGTGTGCCCTTACAGCAGTTTACCACCACATGTTAGGGTGTTTCTGTAAACTGCAGAATCAGGGTAATAGATATTGAGTTTTTTTTGGCTGGTAACCCTTGACGTGTTACACGAAACAATTGATTAAAATGGAAAATCTGCCAAAAAAGTGAAATTTTAAAATTCTATCTCAATCTTCCTTTAATGCTTGTGGAACACCTAAAGGGTTACCAAAGTTTTTAAAATCAGTTTTGAATAACTTGAGGGTGTAGTTTATAAAACGGGGTAATTCATGGGTGGTTTCTACTATACAAGACCCACAGAGGGACTTCAGAACTGAAATTGTCCTTAAAAAAAGGGTTTTGGAACTTAAAATGACATTTACAAAATGATGCTATCAAAAAGTAGACACATGGGGAATGTTAAGTAATAAATATTTTATGAACCATTTTCTGTTTTAAAAGCAAAGAAATTGTGATTTTTTTCAAAAAATTTGGTAAATTTAGGATTTTTTCATAAATAAAGGTGAAATATATTGAATCAAATTTATTTTATTGATGTCATGAACTACAGTGTGTCACGAGAAAAACAATCTCAGAATGGCTTGGATAAGTAAAAGTGTTCCAAAGTTATTATCACATAAAGGGACACGTCAAATTTGTAAAAAATGGCCTGGGCAGGAAGGAGAAAACTGGCCCGGGGTAGAAGGGGTTAAACTAGAAATCTATAGGATAACTCATTGTTTTACTCGCAAAATTTGCACCCACTTGTGATATTTAACTCCTTTCCTTGCTGTCTCTAAGATATTGCTATTAGCCAGGAATTCCCTATATTACTGGCCACAGGACCCCTATACAGTCCTGGCTACAGAACTCCCATACAGTACCCTATACCATACCTGCTAACTGCTAAAAAAAAAAAAATTACCAGGACTTTCCTTGATTTTCAAATACTCCCAGCAAATTCACTCTTTCACAGACTTATATGCCCTGAATTTACCAACTGAAATGTTGGTACGTATGCTATACATTATTGGCTAAGAGACCCCCCCCCCCCATATATTAATGTCTACAGAACCCTCATACAGTATTAGCTACAGGACCCCAATACATTAATAGCTATGGGACCCATACACATGGCTACAGGACCCCGGATGTCTGGCCACTAGAACTTGTGACTGAGGCAGATGTCTGGCTTTAGGCTGCACAGGCTGGCTTCCAGGATCCCAGTATGGTTATTTTAGGATATCAGAGAACTACTACTCCAATCTTATCCAAGCTGTTATTGGAGGCTATCAGAGAAGAGAACTACAACTACCAAGATATTCTTGGCTCTGTAGAAGAAGTAAAAGAAACACTGAACCCATTACTTTTATTCTTTCTACTACTCCATACACAGCTCTGATATGGTCCTTCCCCATATCTTTTCCTCTTCACAACTGAGTTCAGCCCCTCCTTACCAACATTTCAGTTGGTAAAATTAGGGCATATAAGCTCCAGACCCAGAAACGCCCATTTATGGGGGTGTTGTGATAGCCCCTCACATTTTTGTCCCAGAACTGCACAAATTGTCTAGGACTATCTGTAAAAATCCGGGACAGTCACAGGAAATTCAGGACAGTTGGCAACTACGCACTGATTACATGACTGTGATGTCATCACAGGTCCTTAAGCTCTTTCATTGTAGTAAATACAGAGCAGTTCCTGGTCGTTAGTCACTGTTCTTGTTCCCTCTGTCAGTCTGTGGCTGCAGCATGCACTCAGAGAGTATAATGCTGCTGCCTGAGTGCACCTAGCCACAGAAAAGGAGGACTCCCAGGCATCTGTGCAGGCCTTGCAACAAACAGAGGACAGGGAGCCAGGAAGCCGAACCGTCCAGCCTAAAAACTGACATCTGCCCACACATGAGTAATAAAAGTATATGTCATTCTCACCCAAAAAGCTTGAAAAACACATTCACATGTTTTCTGAGATTGTAATGTTGATCATTTATGCCCTGCAAAAGGGTTCATGCACATGAATGCATTTTTTTCCCCCATGTCCATTCCATTTTGTCTGTGGCCATTTGCGGAAGCATTCACTTCAACGGGGCTGCAAAAAACAAAACAAAAAAAAAAGACCCTGTGCATTCCATATCCATATATGTCTGTGACTCTGCATGGCAGTGCAGCAAAAGAATAGAATTTCCTATTATTATCCACATTACAGACAAGGATAGGACATTTCTATTATGGGCCAGCCGTTCTGTTGTGGAAAATGTGGAATGCACACGGCTGGTATCCGTGTTTTTGCGGATCCGCAATTTGCAAACAAAAAAAAAACAGCTAAGAATAGTGTACATGAGCCCTAAGTCAGTAATATCAAAATGGGGGGGAATCAGCTACCTGAGAAGGCCGTGGTGTTCCAGTGAGCGCCACGGCTTTCTCGCAAATTACCAAGAATGGGCCGAAACTGCGCCTAGGCCATGTGACCGATGATTATGACATCACTGGCCTAGGAAGAGGTTGTGGTGCCTTTTCAAACCGCCAGTTGTCCCTTGTCCATCTAATATTCATGACCTAGACAGAAGATAAAAAGGAGTTGTAGTTGGTGGAGTAAATAGAGTGCAGACGGTGTTTACTTGAATAAACTGGCAATAAATTTGTGTCATCCAAACAATACTTGTTCTTTCACTTGGCTCAAGCAGGCTAAGGGTAAACTGGTAGGTAAATTTGAATACTTTACTTTATCCTTCTGCTGTGGTGCTTTTCTCTGGCTTTCATCTGGTTCCAATCAGCTTCAGTTACTGTTTCTTGTAAGAGTGAGCTATCCTGTGACCTATTTTGCTGAGTAGGGGTCTTTTGTTCCATTTTGCCTCTCAGAGGTGTTAAGTTGTTTTAGAGGTCAGGATTGCGCTGCTCTTTGAGCTACTTTCCCAAAGCTCCTGAAGCAGTGAAGGGAAAACGCTCCCTCACCACACTATGCTGCTTCACTCTCTCGCTCAAACGCTCAACTTCTCCACACTCAACTTCACTAAAGCCTCCCCCAACCCCTCCCTTGGTGGGAGGTGGGACTGACCCACTTCTGCAAAAAGGGGGAGAATGGAATAGTAAGTTCCATTCTTTGTAAAGGTGCTGTCTGCCAGATAAACTGCCACCTACTGGACAACCAGGCACAGTGCATGAAATACAATACATAGCAGTTACATTGCAAAATTATTAAGGCACAGTATCAAAGCACATTCTCTGCTAGCCATTAGAGACAGTAGCTAGGTGTAACAATTGCAGTTCCCCCTCTGGGATACTGCAGCACCAGATGACATTAGTGGAAAGAGGTATAATAGGAAAGGACTACATCTCCCACAATTTTCAGGCTGATATTGTGTGATATTAGAGCACATTACAGGGAGGCTTCCACCTAGCAGTGATCCGGTGACGTTGCACGTGCCAAACCGCAGGGGCAACACGTGAGGTGACGGTGGGCCGAAGGGGGTAGTAGTTCATTTGTACTCATCGTTAGAGATGTCCCGAACTATTTGCCGGCGAACATCGCATGTTTGCGTTCGCCACGGCGGGCGAACATATGCGATGTTCGGTCCGCCCCCTATACGTCATCATTGAGCAAACTTTGTACCTGTACCTCACAGTCAGCAGACACAGTCCAGCCAATCAGCATACTTTCCCTCCCAGACCCTCCCACCTCCTATCAAAAAGCAAGGACAGCATCCATCTTAGATTCATTCTAGTGATGGGAAGTTCGGATCTTTTACATGAGTCGGTTCATTCGAATTAGATCATTCAAATGAACCGATTCATGAATCAAATTTTCGGTTCACTTCCTGAGTCGGCTAATGCGGCTGACAAGCAAGTGAACCGAAGCTCAATGCGCATGCTCAGTTCATTGAATCTTCGGTTCACTTGCTGAGTTGGCTCTCAGCTGACAGAAAGCAAGTGAACCTAAGCTGTCAGGCACTCTGGTAGCTAAGTGACCCTGGGGGTTCTGGGTTTGGATCGGCTGCAGGTTGTCCCCATATACATCTCTGTTTCCTATACCTGAGCCCTTATCATTCCCCTAGAGCTCCACAACCGGACCGTCCACCTCCTGCACATAGTCCATGTTGTCAACTTCTAGTCGTTTGTTCTACTGCTGCATAAACAGGACTACCTGCCGTTTGGTGGTAATGGCAGGCATGCTGGGACTTGCTGTTCTGCTTAGTGACTGGCAAGTCTTCAGGACTTGAGTCAGGACAGGAGCCCTGGTGCGCAATTAGACTCAGTGTAATGTTCTGGTGATTCTTTTAACTAAAATCATCGAATGAGTCTATAACTAAGTGGAATCGTTGGATTCTTTTAACTCATAGACTCATTCGGTTCTTAGACTCCCTGTACTGTGTCCTGAGACTCAGAGCTGGTTGCCTCACATCTGATTGGTTGCAGGACATGTAGGGGCGGGGCTGGCAGCAGCCTGGCTTACACTCTAGGATAGTATTACACTCCTCCCTGCTGCTGGTCTGTGCTGTCTGACTGAGCTGTATCAAATGGATCGGCTCAGTCAGATGAATCGACTCCTCTGGTTCGTGTTAGTTAGAGCAGTGCTGCTGCTGCTGAATAGGGAAAGCGTTAGCGAGGCCAGTGTTCTGTGTCCACTCCGGTCCTCAAAGACCCATCTGCTGTAAGTACAGCATCCTGACAGCACCCCAAAAAGCCCTTTTTAGGGCTGGTACATCAGTCTCCTCTTATTATATATATATATATATATATATATATATATATATATATTGCAGTTGCCTGTGTGCAATTCACTCATATAGGGTGGCACAGTACCTTGCAGATGAAAAAGTCATTTAATTTTTACCCTTTAATATAATTGCAGTTGCCTGCCAGTGTGTGTCAGGCCCACAGACAGTACTGTGCCCACTGCCCACCACTCATATCGAGTGTCACAATACATTGCACGGCGCAAGCGCAGTGACCTGAAATTCAAACGAAGCGGACCGAGCATGGGTCTTTTTCCATCTCCTGGTTCCAAAAATCTATTCACTACACCGGCCCTGGCCCTGATAAGGGACAAAACAGGGATTAAACCGATAGGAATAGTACTTAGTTAACACTAGTTGCATTGGTGGCAAATTCCATTTCAAGTGCCCAAAATTAGAAGGAAGCGGAAAGAGCAAGCTTTTTTCTCTATCTCCCCATGCATGGATTCAATTTAATACACGTCCCCTGATAGGGGACTTAAATATTAAAATGGTAAGAATAGTAGTTCACGCTATTTATATTGTGGCACAGTACATTGCGCGGCGCACGCGCAGTGGCCCAAGTTGGAAGGAAGAGGACCGACCAACCATCTTTTCCATCTCCCGGTTCCTAAAATCTAGTCCATACACCGGCCCCTGATAGTGGACAAAACAGAGATTATACTAGTAAGAACAAATTTTTTTTATAAAAAAAAAAAAAAAAAAAAAAAAGGAGGACAGCCTCTGCGGAGCTGGGTATTTTTTGACCGCGTTACTGAATGCTCATGCACAATGGCTGTAGGCTCATGCGTCCTTTTGCGGAGGTGACATACCTGGTCAGTCACACCAAAGGCAACATCATCAACCTCATCCCATATGCGTTTTTTCTGGAACATGCCCTGCGAAGATCAGGCCGTAGATGAGCATGAAGAGGAAGAGTTGTGGTCACCATCACCACCAGAAGCAGCCTTGTCGTCGTCGATTGCTGGACCTGCAGCAACGCAGAGAGAGGAGTCTGAAGAAGAGGAGTCAGAGGAGGAAGGTGGCTTTGAAGAGGTGGAAGACCAACCACAGCAGGCGTCCCAGGGGGCTTGTTGTCACCTTTCGGGGACTCTTGGTGTTGTACGTGGCTGGGCGGAGGAAGAGACCTTCAATGACGTCAGTGAGGACAAGGAATGGGACATGGCTAGCTACCAAGCTATCCAACCTTGTGCAAATGGGGAGTTTGCGGTTGTGCAAATGGACTGTTTGCGGTGCGTTAAATGGGGAGTTTGGTCTGTCAGAGTTTGGTCTGTCACGGTGAATCGGGCGCAACCCTCGCACTACCTGATCGATACAACATCATACCTGATCGTATACACATACTGGATGTTTTAAAGCACGTTATTCAAAACAATTTAGGAATGTTAGTTGACGCAGAGTCGGGTTTTAATCCATAATGGGCATAAATCACCTATGTAATTTTCCATGGGAGTTTTGCCATGGATCCCCCTCCGGCATGCCACAGTCCAGGTGTTAGTCCCCTTGAAACAACTTTTCCATCACTATTGTGGCCAGAAAGAGTCCCTGTGGGTTTTAAAATTCGCCTGCCTATTGAAGTCTATGGCGGTTCGCCCGTTCACGAACAATCGTGGAAATTCGCGTTCGCTGCTTGCGAACGGAAAATTTTATGTTCGCGACTTCTCTACTCATCGTTAGCAGAGCTTCCCTGGGTCGGCAGTGCAGTAGATAGGAAGAGAGCACTAAATCCTCCGGGGCACTCTCTATTGCTGGGAACACCAGCCAGACGGAAGTTCAGGTTCCCTCGATGGTAATGAGTGTTTAAGGTGCTTTGGTGGCTGTTGCCTTGTGTTCGTGATGCCAGCACTGTTAGGTGCAAATTATGAGTGTAGTAGTGGAAATGAGGAGTCAGTTGTTATCAAACAGTTGAAACTTTTACTAAATTACTTGTCTTCAGGCAGTCAATACAGACACAGTTCATTGGTATGGCATAAGTGATGACTCAGACACGGGTTTAATTTTATCAGGTTTAAGCAATTGTCGGTTGAGGAGTTCCCATTAATGTTTGACACTTCACAGGCAAGACTTCTGTAGTTATTCTAAGTCCAAACTATAGCACTCTGGTACTAAATATACTGTTCTCCATTTAACTCGAGCTATCCAATAAGGGCGATCTCCCTCGTGGCAGGCAAACTCTCTGCTGCATTATTTGCAAGATGCTCTCCTAAAAGGTCTAGGTTTTCCACTATATCCTGGAAGGCTTGTGTAGTGGATAAAGGACAATTCTACGCACTAATTATCCATACATGTCCTGGAACTTCTAAAGTTGCTCTAAGGCACTTGTGCTGGTGAAGTCCATAGGCTGGGTTCAGCTCTAATCCTTACTAGGTTTACTGCATATTTATACATTGACTCACTGTCTGGTGCTTGGTTGCTGTATTTGATTTCTCCAGGCTTGTTTTTCCACCTCTGAGCTAGACACACCCCAAGCTATATAAATGAGTGGTGCCAGCACCACCTAGAGGCGAATGGGTGAAATGACATTGCCAGCCTGATTATAGGAAATACCATAGAATGCAAATAAATATATAAATAGGCAGGTTTAAACTGTCCCTTTTACACACATATGTGGGACGCTGCATACCCCACTGCTAAAAGATAAGTCGTGTTCGACATTTCCAGTGATTGAAGCTGTGGATCTCCGTCACCTAAAATACACCAAATACACACGAATATGCATATGTTCATTGCAATGCACTATCATGACACTTCGATAACCTCCTGTAATAAAGGGTTATGCACAACATTACCGAGTAGGCAATTTATTATATATATTTATATATCACTTTTTCTTTCTTAGAGCATAAGGACAAAAAAGGTGTTGTAATCTTCGGTGCTTGACGGGGATAAAATGGGCGGTGATCTCACATTTGGGGCAATGCAGTCTATGACATAGTCCTGAGACAAAGTCCATCTCATGTCTTTCTGGGTACAGCTCTTAAATGTTGCATAACTTTTGTTTTAAAGTCCCAGACAACCTGAGAAGGGGGTAAAAAGGGAAATAAAAGGGCACAAACTTTGGTGCAACTGGGAAATTTTCTGGATGGTGAAGTCCATTGTTGTCTCTTTAGTGGTTTTGGGAACTACCACTTGGTAACCGTAAACGGGCAGAGTTCCTCTGACAAACAATGTCTCTGGCTCCATTTAAAGCATTGAACAACCGGCCTACTTACGAATAAGGATCTGGAGAGCTGGGTACATCAGTGTCAAGGGGCTTCCAAAATCCCACTCATCAGACGATAGGTCATTCAGGCACGCTGGTACATAAGAGGGCCTGCAGGGTAGTTTTTCAGTAGCAGGCTCCAGAGTGGGAGAGTTTGACACTCTCGATCTTTTGCTGCATGGCCTTGCGGCGCATCCTGGCCATCTCCTCATCCTATTTTCTAAACTCTGGTGTCGAGGCCAGTTCATCCATTAAGGACCGTGGACGCGGTTGTGGCCATTGATCGGGTTTTCTGGTAGCTATTGCAGGTTGCCAGACTACCTCCGGCCCATAGAATTGGGTAGTCTGCTGGAATCCAACCCGCGTGGACGTTGATGGCTGGCTGCGGGCATGTGGTACTGCAGGTTCTGTGGCTCCTTTTACTTCAAGCCTCTCTTCTTCCTCCAAGTTTTATATTTCTGGCAAGGGACGGACCACTCCGGTAGCATAAGAGCCTCGCTGCCCCTTGGCGGGGGTAAACTCAACCACCTCCTTGACGCAAAAGTTGTGTTGATACTCATGCAGTTAAGCTCTTTTCACCGATCTCCGGTTCATGAAAAAGTCCCGGCCAGACTCATGTTCCCGGATCAAACTTTACCCTTTGTCCTTATCAAATTCAAGCACTACCACTCGCTTCCGCTGTAGTACCGGTAAGGACCACAGGTTAGTCAAGCATTTTTTTTGGTGAGCTCCTCGTAATATTTTTTCTTCACGTGTACTTTTTTGTGACTCACAGTTCAGATCTCTCCCATCAGTCGCTGGGGCTGGGGGGGGGGGGGGTACGTTGGTTCCACCGGCTTGGTAGGCTCTCCGTAGGGTGGTGGCTCAATGCCTCGGGCTCTCAGCTTCTCTGCCCATTCCACATGCTCATGGATCCGCTCCTCCTCGGACTTCTGATTAGGGTCTGGGTGGCTTGCGCTGTCACACTGGTTCACTCCACGATCCGTCATGTTCAAATTCGCAATCTCAACTTCTTCTTCCTCTCTTTCTCCGCAACAAAACCTCTTCCTCTGAGGGGTTGGCATACATTTCTTTCCGGTCCTCCCCCTAGGTTCACTTGCATTAGGGGGGCTGTGCCACCAGGCGGCATAATGAAAAGTCTATGGTGGCGCAGCAAATATTCTTTTCCAATGACACTATTTTAGAAAGAAGACACCTCAAAGTATTCGCGGAGGGGCATGATGAGTTCATGGATAATTTCATTTTTTTCACAAGTTAGCGGAAAATGACACTTTCTGAGAAAAAAATATATATAATAAAGTTTCCATTTCTGCTAACTTCTGGCAAAAAAAAAGAAAATCTCCCACGGACTCACTATGCCCCTCAGTGAATACCTTGGGGTGTCTACTTTCTGAAATGGGGTCATTTGTGGGGTGTGTTTACTGTTCTGGCATTTTGGGCGGGGCTAAATTGTGAGCAACCTTGCAAAACCTAAAGGTACTCGTTGGAATTTGGGCCCCTTTGCGCACCCAGGCTGCAAAAAGGTGTCACTCATGTGGTATCGCTGTACTCAGGAGAAGTAGGGCAATGTGTTTTGGGGTGTATTTTTACATATACCCATGTTGGGTGAGAGAAATATCTCTGTAAATTGACAACTTTGTAAATGACAACTTTTTACATTTTTTTATACAGAGATATTTCTCACACCCAGCATGGGTATATGTAAAAATACACCCCAAAACACATTGCCCTTCTTCTCCTGAGTACGGCGATACCACATGTGTGACACTTTTTTGCAGCCTGGGTGCGCAAAGGGGCCCAAATTCCAATGAGTACCTTTAGGATTTCACAGGGCATTTTTACACATTTAGATTCCAGACTTCTTCTCAAGCTTTAGGGGCCCCTAAAATGCCAGGACAGTATAAATACCCAAAATGTGACCCCATTTTAGAAAGAAGACACCCCAAGGTATTCCGTGAGGGGTATGGTGAGTTCATGTAAAATTTTATTTTTTGTCACAAGTTAGTGGAATATGAGAATTTGTGAAAAACAAAAATAAAAAAAATAAAAAAATATAAATTTCCCCTAGCTTCTAGATTCTATGAACACGACATGCCCCTTAAGGAATACCTTGGGGTGTCTTCTTTCCAAAATGGGGTCACTTGTGGGGTATTAATACTGCCCTGGCATCCAAATGCGTAAAAATGCCCTGTGAAATCCTAAAGGTACTCATTGGAATTAGGGCCCCTTTGCGCATCTTGGCTGCAAAAAAGTGTAACACATGTGGTATCGCCACTCAGGCAATGTGTTTTGGGGTGTATTTTTACATACACCCATAGTGTGTGTGAGAAATATCTCTGTAAATGATACCACGTGTGCCACTTTGTTGCAGCCAAGATGCCCAAAGGGGCCCAAATTCCAATGAGTACCTTTTAGGAGGGCATTCTTACGCATTTTTCTTCTCACGCTTTAGGGCCCCTAAAATGCCAGGGCAGTAATACCCCACATGTGACCCCATTTTGGAAAGAAGACACCCCAAGGTATTTCGTGAGGGGCATGGCGAGTTCACAGAAAAAAAAAATTTTGGGCACAAGTTAGCGGAAATTGATTTTTTTTAAAAAATTTTTTACAAAGTCTCATATTCCACTAACGTGACAAAAAATATAATTTTGCATGAACTCACGGAACACCTTGGGGTGTCTTCTTTCTAAAATGGGGTCACATTTGAGGTTTTTGTACTGCTCTGGCATTTGAGGGTCTCCGCAATCATTACACGTATGGCCAGCATTAGGAGTTTCTGCTATTCTCCTTATACTGAGCATACGGGTAATGAGATGGGCTGGAAAAAAATAAAATAAATGAACGACACAGATTTCTTCATTCGCATCGATCAATGTGGATAAAAAAATCTCTGCCAAAATAAGTGACTGCGGTGCGGTGCGGTGGGCTGGGCGCTAACTACCTAACAAGTAGCTAACTGCTGGTGATAAGGGACCCTTATGCCCCATTAACACGTCCGCAATTCTGTTTGCGGAACGGAATTGCGGACCCATTCATTTCTATGGGGACAGACTTTGTCCCGTTTGGATCCGCAATTGCGGATCCGTACTTCCAGGTCTGCACTTCCGTTCTGCAAAAATATAGAACATGTCCTATTCTTGTCCGCAATTGCGGACAAGAAAAGGCATTTTCTATATAGTTCTGGCATCGTGCGAATCTGAAAAATGCAGAAAGCACATTGCCAGTGTCCGTGTTTTGGGTATCCGTGGATCCGTGTATCCGCAAAACAAATATAGACATGTGAATGGAGTCTTACAGGGGGGTGATCAGTGACAGGCGGGTGATCAGGGAGTCTAGATGGGGTGATCAGGGGTTAACAAGGGGTTAATAAGTGACTGGGGTGGGGGGGTGTAGTGTGGTGCTTGGTGCTACTTTACATAGCTACCTGGTCCTCTGGTGGTCGATCCCAGCAAATAGGACTACCAGAGGACCAGGTAGCAGGTATATCAGACGCTGTTAACAAAACAGCGTCTGATATACTTGTTTGATGCGATTTATTTCGCATCTACAGCCTGCCAGAGATTGATTATCGCTGGCAGGCTGTAGTACAACTCCTGAGACGCGATCTTCTGTGAAAGCGCGCGCGTTCACAGCAGATTTCGCCTCTCGCAAGATGATGCGCCGCCGCGTCAAAGAGGAACAGACCTGCCGCCTGGACGCAGCCCTGCATTAGGCGGTCGGCAGGCGGTTAAAGTGGCGGCACTTAATTTTCCCGCTCTGTCACTAACAGAGGGTGTTAGGGTGTCACTAACTTTTTCATGCCAATAGCAGGCCGTTTTCACAGTGATGGCGCAGTAAAACAACTAGAGAGCCTTCAGGTGGCCATTTGAAGTTCAATCCAAAACTCAATTCACTGACAGCAAGCAGTTTTAGTGACACAAAAACATGTGATTTTTCCACTTTTGACAATGCGATTCTGTAGCAAGTAACTAGTATAGTATGTCCATGTAGGTTTCAGTTCAATAAAGACAAAGTTTCCACTGTGTCAAAGCACATACAATGTCTCTCAAGTACACAAGTAGGGCTTATTCTCATAAGACACAGAGGATTTTGTATCCTGTTCGTGACGCCAATTTCATGAAACGTGCCGAACCGCAGGGGCAACACGTGAGGTGACGGTGGGCCGAAGGGGGTAGTAGTTTATTTGTACTCACGGTTAGCAGAGCCTCCCTGGGTCGGCAGGGCAATGGATGGGAAGACAGCACTTAATCCTTCTGGGCACTCTCTATTGCAGGGAACACAAGCCAGATGGAAGTTGACGTGGGACACTGCAACGTCACAAGCATCACTGCTCGACGGAAGCCTCCACCTAGCAGTGTGACAATGTGAGCACAGCAGCCCTTAACCTGTGCAATGCAGGCTGATATTATGTGATATGAGAGGACATTTCATGTTGGAGGTATAAGAGGAGATAGATAACTACAACTCTCAGCTATGTCCATTCGTTATTATAAAACAACAGAGGATATTTCAGAGGCGATATAGGAGGAGGACTACGACTCCAAACATTTCTCACCAGTACTCTATTGCTGAGCTGCACCCCTTACTGCACTGAGGACATGACATTGATATCATCACCGGTCCTTCACCACTACTTCACCTCTTCACTGCTGCACTCTGGCCCCTCCTGCGCCAATCACATGACAGTTACATCATCACAGGTCCTGGAAACCTTGTAGTGTAGCTGCAGTGTAGATATAGAGCAGGTCCTGGTCGGTAGTCACTGTTCTTGTGTATTAGCAGAGCGCCATGCCATTTTTCCATCGCATTATACACTGCTTGTTTCCTGGGGTTGCAACCACTACTGCAGCGCAGATATCAGGTGGCTAGGACAGGAGCTGGTGGGCATGAGTGCTATGTGCGCTCCCATGGTCCTGACTAGGGTTCCAAGTGGTACCTTGGAACTGAATCCGAGTTTGGGAAATGGTTTTTTACAGTACAAATTAATGAATGAAGTTATTGTGCAAAGTCTCGCGAGACTATGCAAAGCATTAGCTTCGGCTCATCGGAGCCAATATATTCTAATACTGTACGGAGCTCCTGCACCGTACAGTATTAGAAATAAGTTTTATGCAAATCGGCTTCGGATGTTTCATCTGAAGTCAATTCGCTCATCCCTAGTCCTGACCACCAGAGGGGTCAGTGCTTTTTCCTGTAATGTGCAAGCACGACCACCACAGTGGTATTGCAGGGTGGTTATAACCTCTGGAAATGAGCAGTGTATAATGTAATAGAAAATTTAATCAAGCTAGCAAAGGAAGCAATATGGACAATTACAATACATTAGTAAGAGCCTTATTTTAACTTTGTCTACATGATAAATGCCATTTGCTGAAGGGTTCATGCACACAAACATTGTTGTTTTGCGGCCGGCAAATTGCGGATCCACAAAAAACGGATACGGGCCGAGTGCACTCCACAGAATCAAACAGCCAGTCCATAATAGAACAGTCCTATTCTTTGCCATGTATTTTTTTGCAAAACATGCGGGCATATGGACAAGGAGTAATTAACGTTTTTTTGCCACCCCATTGAAGTGAATGGTTATGCATACGGGCCGCAAAATAACCCAGAACGGGCTCAGACAAAAAATATGTTCGTGTGCATGAGCATGAAGTGAGACAACCCTTTCATGACCGCCGCTAAAAGAGGCCTGAATGCCCAGGCAACTTTTTGTGATTTTGTGCACGTGGTGGTTTAGTGACCCTAACTTTTTTATTTTTTTGACTAACAAAATCATTTTTGAAATTTTTTTTACTAGACACTTAGGACTTATTAGAATTTTTTTTAGAGATTTTTTTTCTTTTTTTATGTTTAATTTGGAAGAAAACCGCTAATTCTAGTAATTCTTTTTATTTCTTAAATCTTAAAACTGACACAAAAATTATTATTGCAATGGGTTCCCTATTTAGTGACGATCATTTTGATATGTAACATTTATGGGTTTGATTGAACGGGGTGACTATGGTAACGGTTTCCATTGGCGACTGCATTTTCAATGATTTTTTTTTACAATTTTTTATTTGCATTTTTTATTATCATTATTTTTTACTTATATTTTAATTTATTTTTGGCACATAATATATCTCCCAGGAGGTCATTAAAAAACCTCTGGAGGAGGTTTCCACTGAAACTGGGGCATCTGTAGGGGCATTACACACAGTACGTATATACCCAGTGGGCAGTCGGGAAGAGGATAAGAGTTTCATAATGGCGGCTAAGCAGAGTCATACTAATACTTTATGTTATAAAAATAAGCACGACTCTACTTAGTCAAGACTAAATATGAAAAAACTTCTACCGGTTAAGCTTGGGCTACTGTACACAGCGACATGTCATGTGCTGTATTTCAATGGTGTCACAATGCAACATACTGCGACAGTCACAAAAATTCTATCCAAGTCGCCATGTAGCTCTATCACAGTCTCTAAAACCAGCAATGTTCTGCATAACTGGAGAATTTACATCTGCAGAATGAAATCAATTCCTTACCTTTGAGACTGCAAATCCATATTGTAACTCAAAAAGTTTTTGAGGGAATTCAAGTTCTTCGGCAGGACACATGTTGATGCAATACACAGTGCAGCTCAATCACTAATGATGGGCTCTATTCTAACAAGAGGCGTGTTCCTTCAGAGATCTTAACAAGGCTCAGTATAAGGATCTCAAAGCCATAAGAACGTATAACTTATGGAACTTGATTACATTTACATGAATTAAAGAGGATGTCTGCTTTATATATATATAATGTAGTTGTTTATAGAAAATGACTGTAATATATATTAATATATTTCACATACTGTTGTGCAGTGGCCCCTGTCTGCACAGCACAATGGTATAGCCCAGTGGTCAGAAACCTTTGTCCCATCAGCCGTTGTGAAACTACAATTCCCTGCATGCTCAGTTCTGAGAAGAGCAGAGCAAGTATGCATGTTGGGAGTTGTAGTTTCACAACGGCTGGAGTGCCGGAGGTTGCTGACCCACGGTATAACCCATGTTCAGTATAAATCCTGTGTATGACATCCATGTGCAGAGAGAATGCAAATGAACTCATAACAAGCTCTTTCTCTGATGCCACCTGATATAAGGCAGCTATCCTATACGTCACTGTTCAACCTTTTGAATCACGCCGCTTAGGTGCTCTCCATAAGGAGATATAGTATTCCATGGGCTAACTGGATAGGAGTAACCCCCTCACCCTACACACAAACATCATGGGGGAGATTTATCAAAATTGATGTAAAGCAAAACTGCCTTAGTTGCCCATAGTGACCAATCAGATTCCACCTTTCATTTTCCCAAGGTACTCTGAAAAATGAACGGTGTAATCTGGCTGGTTGCTGTGGGCAACTAAGCCAGTTTTCCTTTATACCAGTTTTGATAAATCTACCCTCATGTCTTTCATGGTATTCGGTTAGCTGCAGGGCATATCCATGAGCTAAATAAATAGAGATAATAGAGAAATAAGTATTATTATTACATAGATAGAACTTGGTGCTCCAGACAATAATTCAAACATATTGGAATCAATATAGATATTTAATATACAAATAAAGGAGAAAAGTTTCATATAAAAAAAAAAGGCTTAGGCCCTATTCACACGTCCGCAATGTAGTCCGCATGTATTCCGCAATTTTGCGGAATACATGCGGACCCATTGACTGTGAATGGGGCCGGGAAAGATGCGGAGAGCACACACTGTGCTCTCCGCATCCGATTTTGCGGAGCACGCCGCCGATTTTCCGGTCCGCGGCTCCGCAAAAAAAATAGAGCATGTCCTATTCTTGTCCGCAATTGCGGACAAGAAGAGGCATTTTCTATAGAGTCCGGGCAATGTGCGGTCCGCAAAAATGCGGAATGCACATTGCCGATGTGTCCGTGTTTTGCGGATCCGCGGCTCCGTGGATCCGCAAAACACTTGCGGATGTGTGAATAAGGCCTTAGCCGTATTTCTGGTGCAGATTGCTGTGCAAATCTGTGACTTTTTCTTACTCACACCAGGTCTAAAATAGTGGGCGTGGTGTGGCAGGCCCGTCTCATTTACCATTTTCTACACCTGTATTAGGTGTAGAAAATGGTCTGAATGTAAGACAGCTAGGAAGCTGTACTTACATTAAGAAGTGGTGGCAGATCCGCCAAAGTTGTGTAGAGGCCAGCGCCTCTTCAGAACTTCGATGGATACACTGCCAGGTATTAATAAATGTGCCCCTTAATTCATTTAAGTATGCTAGAAATAGTGTTGAGCGGAGCAAAGCATTCAAAGCGGAATTCAGTCTGAAGTTCCTCATGCTACACAGTAACTAGTGATGAGCGGCAGGGGCAATATTCGAATTCACAATATTTCATGAATATTCGTTAGAATATTCGTCATATATTCACGAATATTCGTATTCGAGATTATTGATTGCAAAAAATCAGCAATGTAATATTCGCGTAATGCAAATATTCTAAAACACGAATATAAAGCACTATAGAACATAGTTCTATATATTCGTTTTTTAGAATATTCGTCATTTTTTCCAATTAAGGCCCCATTCACATGTCTGCAAAAGGGTCCCGATTTGTTCTGCAATTCTGCGGAACGGGTGCGGACCCATTTATTCTCTATGGGGGTGGACGTGAACTTCCGGTCCTCGGCTCCGCAAAAGATAGAACATGTTCTATTCTTGTCCGCAGCTGCGGACAAGGATAGGCATATCTATGGGGGGTGCCGGCCAGTTGTGTTGGGGATCCGCAACACACCACAGACGTGTAAATGGACGCTTAGGCTACATGCACACGACAGATGTTTTTTGCTGTCCGCAAATCGGGATCCGCAAAAAAAACTGATGGTCCATCAGGTTTTTTTGGGAGGATTCCTTTGTTTTCACAGATCCCTTGTAATAAATGCCTATCCTCGTCTGCAAATAAGAAAAAAGTAGGACATGCACTACTTTTTTTGCTGAAGGGAAACGTGGACAACGGACGCGGAACACAAACGGATGAACTGTCAGCATTTTTTTGCTGACCCATTGAAATGAATAGGTTCCTGTCCTATTCGTAAAAAAAAACTGAAACAGAAGCCAAGAAAAACAACTGTCGTGTGCATGTAGCCTTAGGCTACATGCACACGGCAGTGTTTTTTTGCGACCTCCTTTCCATTTTTTTTGCGGATCAGATGGTTTCCCATTCATTTCTATGGACCCGTTAAAAATGCAGATGCCTCTTCCATTGCCTGTCTGCGTCCGCTGTCCGCATTTAATGTCCGCCCAAAAAATATGGCATGTCTCATTCTTATCCGCAAAAAAACGGTTTGCGCACCCATAAAAGTCAATGGTTGCGCAAAAAATGCGGATGACCAACGGAAGCCATCCGTTTGTCATCCGCATCCATTTTTTTTTGCGGATGGTTGCTTGGAGACCAGGGCACTTGTACAGGTACTTTTTAAGAAACTGGTTTAGGCCAGATCCTTGACAGACACTATTTCCTGGTGAGTTGTTTTGGCAAGTGCTCCTTCCATAATGGCACGGTGGAATGTGGAGAACCTCATTAATCTCGTCCAGGAACAGCCTGAGCTTTGGTACACCAGGACCAATATTTACCATGACAAGGTGAAAAAAGATGCGTCATGGGAGAAAGTCACCAGAAGAATGAATCCCGGCGAATGGGACCGAGCAGATAAAAAAGGTCGTGCCGATTTAGGTTAGTGGATACTAAGTGTTTTTGTATTCCTGGCCTTGTGTCCTTGGCCTTGCGTTCTCCTGATTTTCATGTGCACTAGGCACTTAAATTGGCTCTAAAATACAAAAAAAAAAAGCCAGAGCCATTACTGGTAACAGACTGCTTACCTCAACGTGACGATTAGCCTTTCCTCAGGTGTAATGCTGGAGGTCATGATTAAGGACAGGTGTGTCTGAAACGCGTAGACCAAGGAGTGTGTTTCCATTAGTCAAGGCCAAGCTGTCGCTTGTATTTTATGCAACGGAATAAAGGTATTTGGCTTTTTCAATTGAAAACGGCAGTGCTGGATCTTTTCTTTTTACTATATACACAAGTCTTTGCTTGATGGTCCGTGCACTTCATCGGATTAAGCCACTACGTCTACAGCAGGTGAGCTGGAGTTTTATCTATCTCTTATGTTCCAAACCATTACATGTATAACCAGACATAACTCATACTGGGACATTCCTGGGACATGTAGTGCCAGTGTGCATCATATGGAAATCCTTGCCTGATATATAGGCTGCATGCAGCCTGTTATTGATATTGCCCCTTTAGTACTCTTAGTCCTTTTTCTCCGATCCTTTTGAGCATGTATGTAAAGTTTTCCCAGTTTGGCCTTATAATTAGATTATTTGTGATTTTATTTGGTTATTTTCTGTAAAAAAACGAATGTTCTGTTATTTATTTTGGATCTTTTCACAGTCAAACAAACCAAAACACGATGACAGAGTTGTCGTGACCAATACCTGCGTGACCTTAATGAAAAGGGCTGCAGTGGAGAAGGGGGGTCTCGGAAACGGTCATACTTGTACTTGTACACGGAACAATTGCGTTTCCTGACACCAGTCATGGAATTAAGGGCATAAGTGTTGTTACTCGTTTTCCAGAAACATGTTTGACAAACTGTTGTTCAATGTCCACTATTTGTATATTTCATGGGTGGGCAACTTGTGGCCCTCCTGATGGGTGGAAACTACAACTACCAGCATGATTGAACTGTCTCCAGCTATCGGTCTACAGGAGGTCGTTGTGGTAGTTGTAGTTTTCCAGCAGCTGGAGGTCCGCCGTTTGACAATTTCTGGTATGTTTAAAGATCTTTCATTTCAAGAGGATCTTAAAGATATGATGTTATTTTATATTATAGGGCCTATCCCTTTATATATAGAGAAGGTTCTAAAGTCCACATTAGTTTTGCTCTGGTATGTTCGGAATTTGTGGACAGTATAACATATGTAACGAACAATGAAGGAACATTAATTCTTGCGCTTATGGTGACCATATTTAAAGCAACAGGATGCCATATTGAGGCAGGGGATGTTATGTTTATGTTTGCTTACAGATTAGTTGGAATCCGATATGTTTATGTTGGAAATCCTGCTCTATATAATGAAAAAATAGCAGTATATTAATAATGCTAGTTGTGTCTAACGTTGTCTTTTTTGGTTCTCTCATGTTCCCTTCAGTACCGTGGACAGCTTGGATGATCCAGAGCAGGAGGACTCGGACCATTCCGACCTTGGTGGGGCCGAAACTCCGGCCTTGTTTTTTGGCTGCATCCAGCTCAAACCCAACACCGGTTGAAGAAACCCAACCCTCAACAATGGAAAGCTACAGGCCAGCTGAAGGGAGCCCTCCACCAGCCCCACGAACCAGGCGCAGAAGGGTTTGCCGTCATCCTTCTTCCGGGCTAGCTAGTTTGGAAGTTATTGATTCCCAATTTGTGGACTATCTAGCCTGGAAGAGGGATGATGTGCAGGAGGAGATCATGATGAGGGGGATAGCGCAATTGCTGCGCCAAAGTGGGTGTATGTCGCCCATAGCTAGTGTAATAGAAATGTACGCATCACCCTACGAAGGGGATATTCATTGTCTAATTGACAATCTCCGCCGCCAAGTAATCTTGGCCCCCCATACCATCCCTCCACAAACGACACCTTTCCAGCCACCAATGAAAGGACCTTCTGTACCCACAACAAGCCCACTGGGACGCCTGCTGTGGTTGGTCTTCCACCTCCTCAAAGCCACCTTCCTCCTCTGACTCCTCTTCTTCAGACTCCTCTCTCTGCGTTGCCGCAGGTCCAGCAATCGACGACGACAAGGCTGCTTCTGCTGGTGATGGTGACCACAACTCTTCCTCTTCACGCTCATCTACGGCCTGATCCAGCACTCTTCGCAGGGCACGTTCCAGAAAAAACGCATATGGGATGAGGTCGATGATGTTGCCTTGGGTTTGACTCACCAGGTTTGTCACCTCAGCAAAAGGACACATGAGCCTACAGCCATTGTGCATGAGCGTTCAGTAACACGGCCAAAAAATACCCAGCTCCGCAGAGGCTGTCCTCTTTTTTTAAATTAAAAAAATCTGTTCTTACCAGTTTAATCTCTGTTTTGTCCCCTATCAGGGGCCGGTGTATGGAAAAGATTTTAGGAACCAGGAGGTGGAAAGAGATGGTTGGTCGGTCCTCTTCCTTCCAATTTGGGGCACTGCATGTGTGCCGTGCAATGTACTGTGACACCCTATATGAGTAGTGTGTTAAGTAGTACTATTCCTATCAGTTTAATCCCTGTTACGTCCCCTATCAGAGGACGTGTATCGAATAGATTTTAGGAACCTGGAGATGGAAAAAGATGATTGGTCGGTCCTCTTACTTTCAATTTGGGGCACTGCGCGTGCGCCGCGCAATGTACTGTGCCACCAATACAAATAGTGTAAATTACTATTCTTATCATTTTAATCTTTGTTAAGTCCCCTATCAGGGGACGTGTATTGAATTAAATCCTTGCATGGGGAGATAGAGAAAAAAGCTTGCTCTGTCCGCTTCCTTCTAATTTTGGGCACTTGCAATGGAATTTGCCACTAATGCAGCTAATGTTAACTAAGTACTATTCCTATCAGGTTAATCTCTGTTTTGTCCCTTATCAGGGCCAGGGTCGGTGTAGTGAATAGATTTTTGGAACCGGGAGATGGAAAAAGACCCATGCTCGGTCCGCTTCTTTTTGAATTCTAGGTGACTGCGCGTGCGCAGTGCAATGTACTGTGACACCCTATATGAATGGTGGGCAGTGGGCACAATACAGTCTGTGGGCCTGACACACACTGGCAGGCAACTGCAATTATATTAAAGGGTAAAAATTAAATGACTTTTTTATCTGCAAGGTACTGTGCCACCCTATATGAGTGGTGTGCACACAGTACAGTCAGTGGGCCTGCGGCCTCTCACACACAGGCAGGCAACTGCAATATATATATATATATAAAAAAAATAATAAAAGCAGACTGATGTACCACACTGATGCTGGGGTGCAGCAGATGGCCCCTTTCACACGAGCGAGTTTTCTGCGCGGGTGCAATGCGTGGCGTGAACGCATAGCATCCGCACTGAATCCTGACCCATTCATTTCAATGGGTCTTTGTACATGAGCGTTTTTTTTTTTCACGCATCACTTGTGCGTTGCAAGAAAATTGCAGCATGTTCTATATTCTGCATTTTTCACACAGCCCTAGCCCCATAGAAGTGAAAGCAAGTGTGGGTGCGTTGCCTATTTCACTGATGATTGCTAGGAAATGTTGTTTGTAAACCTACAGTTTCTTATTGCGTGTGAAAAACGCATCAAAACACATTGCACCCGCTCAGAAAAAACTGAACAACTGAATGCAATCGCAGGCAAGACTGAATGGCTTTGCCTGTGAAATCACACAGTTTTCACTGAACGCATCCGCAATGCATCCGGACCTAAGGCCCCATTCATACATCCGCAATTTTTGTCCACATCCATTCAGCAATTCTGCGGAATGGATGCGGACCCATTCATTGTGAATGGGGCCGGACGTGATGCGGAGAGCACACTATGTGCTCTCCGCTTCCGCATTTGCGGAGCCGCGACCCCGAACTTCCGGGTTTCGGCTCCGCAAAAGATAGAGCATGTCCTATTCTTGTCCGCAGCCTGCGGACAAGAATAGGCATCTCTATGGGGAGTGCCGGCATGGTGTGTTGTGGATCCGCAACACACTACGGACGTGTGAATGGGGCCTAATCCGGACACGCTCGTGTGAAAGAGGCCGGTGAGTCTTTGAGAACTGGAGTGGACACAGAACACTAGTAGCTAATACTTTCCCTAGAATCCCTATATTAATTCAGCAGCATCAGCACTCTCCCTGCTCTAACTAACACTGCAGCTTCAGAATGAATCTAAGATGGATGCTGTCCTTGCTTTTTGTAGGAGGTGGGAGGGTCTTGGAGGGAGGGTATGCTGATTGGCTGGAATGTGTCTGCTGACTGTGAGGTACAGGGTCAAAGTTTGCTCAATGATAAAGTATAGGGGGCACATCGCATATGTTCGCCCGCCGCTGCGATGTTCGCCGGGAACTGTTCGCCAGCGAATAGTTCGGGACATCTCTAATGAACATTTGTGTTTGTCACTTACAACATTATTGTTTTTCCACAACCTTTTTGTTGTGTATGTTTTATTTTATTTCGAACAATAATAGTAAAAAGACTATGTTTTACTCAATTTGGTGTGGTTGTTGCTTGACAATAAAGTAAACTACTAATTTACACACGGGGAAGCTAAAAGATAGACACACAAACAATCAATAATGCATTAATACTTTAATAATTGCAAAACTTCATCCCAACATTTGAGACATGAGATATTAGAAAGCAGGGGCGTAGCTAACGGCTCATGGGCCCTGGTGCAAGAGTTCATCTTGGGCCCCGTTCCCTCAGTGCTTTGTGTGTCTTCTTATGCGGCACAAAGTTCTTTGGGCCCCTTCAGGCTCCTGGGTCCGGTAGCGACTGCTATCTCTGCACCCCCTATAGCTACGCCCATGTTAGAAAGTTATTGGCCCGAAAAAGCTAATGGACTTCTATTTTTTGTTGTAAGTACACTTTAAAAGCTTGAGGAGACTATTTACTCTGAATGGATTTAGCTTTTAATGGCCAAAAACCTCAGCCCACAAACCCATGTCAAGGGTTCTCATGATCTTGTGAGTCCCTACACTAAACTACAACATACAATCAAGAAACTATCTAGTTTCTAAAAAAAAACTAACAAGCCCAGAAGAGTTCAAAGCCCACCATGAATAGCATCCAACTGCCAAGGCACCGCTCCCTCAGGGCTGCTGAAAAATTCTGCATACATGTCCCGAACTGCAATGCCTGCAGTCCCAGGTCATCTATGCAGAGTGAGATGCAAACCCACACCAGATGATGTGGGATATTGGTTCTGGTCAACAGCAGAGAAAGGATTGTGCATCCGGGTAAAGTTGTGTAAAACAACACAAGCTTGAATCATCAGCGTAGCATTCTCCGGATCCATCTGTATGGATGTATTAAACACCCTCCACTTGCATAGTATGCCGAAAGCGCACTCAACATACCAACGGGCACGAGTCAACCGGTAGTTGAAAATACGCCTCCTGACATCCAAACCGCATCTGGGTAAGGAATATTATCACACATTACATGGTGAGTCAATACAAACCCTTCATCAGCCACGATGACAAATGGAGCCGGCGGACCTGCATATCCGGGCAGTCTTCTGGGCTCGGGCAGGGAAAGCTGGTTGACACGAAGCCGCTCACCCAATCTAGAAGCACTAAAGATGCGAGCACCGGAAGTGCTTTCATAGGCACCAATATCAACCATTATAAACTGGTAGTTACTATCAGCCAAAGCCAAAAGCACTACCGAAAAATATTGTTTATAATTGAAGAATCGAGTACCAGAATGAGGCGGCTTCTTAACACGAATGTGCTTGCCATTAAGCGCCCCAATGCAGTTAGGAAACTGCGCACAGTCATTGAAGCCGTCAACAATCCGAAGCCAACCCTCCGCCGTGGGCTGTGGCATCACCGTCTCTCGGAGTCGAGTCCAGATGACATGACGGACAATCCGAGAAATTGTTGAGGTTTCCAAAAGAAACTCAAAATGCAGTGATGCAAATGAGTTCCCAGTTGCCAGGAATCTGTGTTACAAAACAAACATAAAAAAGGTGAATGACATTGTAAAAACTCAGACTTTTTATTAGAGATGTTAGTTGACCAAAAGACTAACCATTCAGTGTCCCTTTTTAGAACATACTTGCGCACAAAAATTAAATTTCAAAACAGCTAAACACTACTACACAAATGTTGGTTAGGCCCGTATACTGACAGGATTTAACACAACTAGTGTGGTCAGGCCATTTTCATCCATAATGGAGGGCCAAGACAGGATGTTATGAACATTAAAGCCGAATGATGTTGGCGTGGCCCAACGATTGTAAAAATTAAAGGCATATAGATATTTTATGTTAACATCAATTTCACGGAAATTTCACACACAGAAATAAGTGTCAAAGCAGAGTAAGTTCTGGTTACATTACCACAGGGGTAAAATCAGGCACTTAAATTGGCTCTAAAATACAAAAAAAAAAAGCCAGAGCCATTACTGGTAACAGACTGCTTACCTCAACGTGACGATTAGCCTTTCCTCAGGTGTAATGCTGCGCCTCATATTGGTGTCAATAAAGGTAAGGACAGTACGTAGAGACGACAGCAAGCAATCAAGGGCAGACACTGACATCCGACAGAACGCCCAGAACTTATCAGGATGGTCACGAAGATCATTGTAGAGGGTATGAAAGTGACCTTTCCTGTACCGTTCGGAAATAAGGGGATGGACCCAAAATCGCCGCTTTCTACTTGGTTCGTCGTCCAGCCGAGGTGACTGCTGTCTGCGTCCCCTAGTATAAAGCCAGTACGCTATGGCCTGTTCCTCAGAATCCTCTGCCATGGTCAAAACCAGAAAAAAAAAACACGAATCCTATAAACTGAAAGCCAAGGACTTAAACCACACGCTGTAGCCAACAAAGACTGCAGAAAATGGCCAGCAAACACTCTGATCACCAGCAGATATACCTGTATCCTGGGTGGGGATATTTAAATTTCTAGATTTCTAGAAAAAAAAGGAAGACGCATCCGTGATTTGCGGACAGCAAAAAAACAACTGTCGTGTGCATGTAACCTTAATGTGAATAGTCATTGGCCCAAAAGCAACTTAAGCAGGTAGGAATCAAAACTTCAAATGGAAAAAAAAGAGAATATTCTCGAATTGAATTGACCCATAAGTCACTTAGTAATGACTCATTACTGATTTTGAATATTCTTCATTATTTAATATAGTTTATGTTATGCGATAAATCTGCAATTAAATATGTGCGTTAATCGAATCGCGTAAAGGTGTTAAGCAACTTTCCTATTGGGTTGGTTTGGCTTGGTAGAATTGTCGAATATGTAGAATATAGCGCTATATAATACATACTTGACAATTCTACCAAGCAAACTCAATAGGAAAGTTGCTTAACGCCTTTAGGCGATTTGATTAATGCGCCTATTTAACTACCGATTTTTTGCATAACATAAACTATATTAAATAATGAAGAATATTCTAATTCACCAGATATTGCAGCCTTCTCACATTGCATAAGCAAGAAGCAGGCAGGTAATGGGTTCAGGTGAAAATTTTTTGCGAATATTAGTTTTTACGAATATATATCACTATTTTCAAAATAATAGTGAATTTTCAAAGTTGCGATATTCGTGATTAAAATTCGCTATTCAAATATTCGCGCTCAACACTAATAGTAACAAATCAGTTTGACTGAAATGGAGGCTGCACTTGTTAGAAAGTAAAAGTAAGTGTAGAGGAGACCAGCCAAGGAATGCGACATCACCCATAATCAGGGGGAGACTGGGAACTTAAAATGGCCCTGGAAAAAATACAAAAAGTGTCCCCATTTGTAGTTTGGTCCAAATTGGTCGAATGCAGGGCCAGCAAAACCATATTGTGGCACATTATACCACGCCAATAGAGCCAATTACCATAGTCCATCACAAAATACTGCCAGCAGCACAAAATATATCCCCAAAACTTCCACTGGCTGGCTGTAAGGAGGGCCCAGATGGCCCCCTGGGCATCAGCCCATCGGGAAATTTCCGTGTAAAGTCGATGGCCAATCCGTCCTGCCCATAGTGCTGTGCAGGCAGCAGGGGCGGATTAAGTGCATGTTAGGCCCGGGTGTGTCTACCCAACTCAGGCCCTCTCCATTTAAGTTTATTTTTGTTTTCTGCATGAAGAGGCTGCGGTGCTTTTTGAGCTCCACAGTCTCTTCCTAGGCACAAAGAGATCCAGGAGAAGGAGGACAGACTTGTTCTGATTAGGAATACTGCTCAGTTGTATTTTCCCAAAAAATCCGGTGATGCAGTCTCATGTACAGCAAAAGAGTTCTGGTACCTTTGATTGTGTTGGAACACCCATGGCTTATTTTAATTCTGTACATCTTGCATACAGCTGTGGGCTTGTGTGTCCACTTTGTGGAGACAAAATGGCATACAAGAGTTGCTCGCATATTGCTAGAGGCAGCTGAGCTTGGCTTAACTCTGGCACGTTTTAGGCCTAACCCACCCACAGTGTCAGAAGCATCAACAGATACTGAAGGAGACATGGTCCTGGCTGTTTTTTGGGAGGTATGTTGCCACTGCTCTTTATTGCTGTTGATGCTGCTGCCACCACATTCCTCCTCTGATGTTGTTTCCTCCTCCTCCGCACCCTGAACTGCATCCCAGGTCTTGTCCAATACAATCGTCTTCATCGTCCTCAACCTCCCTGTCACCTTTATTATACTGCAGACACTGCTCTGCATTTGCCCCGACTGCCACTATCGCTGAACTCCAAAGCCAATATTGTGGCTATGGGTGCTACTATTAACACCATTTTCCGCACAGCTATGCATGTGATCCCTAGCCTCCTCCTCAACCTCATCCTTAGGGCAGCTCAAATGGTGACTGCTCTTACACATGTTGTCAACAGGGAGACCCTCTTGACTGTCTTCCGTAGGGCGTGATGGGGTTTTCTTGGCACTTCTAAGTAAAAAAGAAGGCATCCCACTATGAAAGGGCAGTGAAGACAGAGGAATCCACTCTTTGCAAGGAGGAGGAGCAGGAGGAAAGATGTGACCCCTAGTATTTCAAATTATTACCTGCATATTGTAAGACACACATATGGCATTTTCCCCAACTTCAACCAAAAAAAGTTAAATTTGAACTGAGTGGCGTTTCACAGACATGGATTTCTGCCTAGTATTACACGTTATCACTCAACGATATAATCATTCCCTATCTTGCATATTGTAAGACACATATATATTATTATCCCAAACTTCAACCTGAAAATGGTAAATTTGAACTGTGTGGAGCTGCACAGATATGTCTCCTAGTATTTCATGTCATCACTTAGAGATATTATCGTCTACTGCCCTGCGTATTGTAAGGCACATATGTGCTATTTTCCAAAACTTAAACCAAAATAAATTTAATTGGGACTGTGTGGAGATGAACAGACACATATTTCTGCCTAGTATTTCCCAGTATCACTCCGAGATATAATCATCCGCTACCCTGCATATTGTAGGACACTAATATTCTATTTTCGCAAACTTCAACCAAAACAATAAATTAATTTCAACTGTGTGGAGATGGGTCGCCCTGACATGGAGTTTGGAGTAGTAGTTCAGGTGTTTTCACTGAGATTCCAAACAATCTATCTATCTATCTATCTCTGGATCGCAAAAAGCGTGTTGTACAATTTTGAGCTAATTCTCCCCTCGCCCTCCAAAAAAAATAAAAATACATTTCTGTTAAAATGATGACAAAAAAAGAAAAAATTCCCTTGCAGGTAGTTGCTTTTGATGTTCTTTTGATTGCAGACAAAATGCACTGCCAGGCACACCCAGCCTCAGCTCCTCACTTCTCAACTTTCCCTGCCTTTCCCTTCAGTGTCCCTGACAACAGAATATAAACTTGATTGTAACTATACACTTTCCCTAAGATGTTTTTTTGTGGCAGACACTGCTATACTCATCCACCCTCATTCACAGCCCAACACAGAATGATATTCGGCATGTGCTAGAAGGGCATCTCCCTGCCTGCTACAGCACTGATTGGCTCATCCAGCTGTCTGTCAGCCTGTGAGCCAATCAGGACAAGCCCCTCCAACTTCCTCTCAGGGTCATGTTGGCATCCCTATTCTTTCTCCGTAGTGCTTTTTCCTGCCAACATGTGAAGTAGAATGGCTCTCTGCGCTGTTTTATTGCATTTATCCAAAACAAACCTGAAAAGCGTCAGGTTTGGATGCCAGACAAAGTTTTTCAAAGTTCATAACAAACCTGGGCTTGTAACAAACTGGTTTGCTCATCTCTAATTTGCATATGTTAAAACATCATTTTTCTCAGCAATGCAGGTACATATGAAATTGGGATTAACACAGATATCTTCAGCTGCCAAGCAAACATGCAACAGGTCAGCCAGTTTTATAGGTACAAATCTGCGGACAGATACCCTTTAAATGCTGAGAATATTATAAAGGGGTATTCCCATCTAAAACATGTATGTAATATCAATAAAATATACCATCAATGTTCAATAGTTGCAGGTTTGACCTCTTAGAACCCACACCTCTCTCCAGAACGGGGCCCTGTGCTCAGCTACTTTCGAAAAACCCATGGCCAGTGGTGGCCACAAATGCGCGCCTTGCCTTCCATTCACTTCTGGGTCCCGTTCTTGAGGGAGATACAGGCTCCAGGGGTGGGACCTGAACCTATCAGATATTTATGGCATAGCCTATTAATATACTGTCCCAGATGGGAATAACATTGCTCGTTCATTAGGTGCTTGATGAAACCTTTATGTGTGCTGAACATTAAAAACAAGCATTCATGAAAATATCAGTTTCTGATAATCAGCCCGATAATCATCCCATGTAAAGGGACCTTTAGTCACTACAGTCCATTTCAGGTCCAAGACCGGTGCAGCTGCAGAGCATGAACCTCCCAGTCCTAACAGACCTGCCCTGCCGGTTACAGTAACATGCTGCTGCTCTGCTTATGTTTGGATGGTGGTTGGACGAAATGCTGAAAGTTCTGGACATGAATAACCAAGTATAGTTTTTAGGCATTGTTTGTTTCTATTGAGAATCCAATGAAAGGCTTGTTGTTAAAGGGGTTTTCCATTCTTCATCTATCTGATCAAAGAAAACTATAGGATGTCCATTGGGCTGGATTCTGGAGCCAATTTAACAGGAAATATTGTCCTCAAGCCCAATGCAATTGGATACAAGGGGAGAGTTCCCTTACCATATTGCGAGTGTTTGAAAGCTGTTATGGATTCTTCATTGTTAATATATGAATGACTCCTCATTTGCATGTTGTGGATGTAACTGATAAGAAAAGTTGTTGGTGTTTTTTTAATTCTGCTGCCACATTTTTTTTAGTACTGGGCAAGCTCCTTTGCAACATGCTGTCCCCCATGGCCGATCGTGTCCCAGGCCTATAGGAATGCTGAGTGGTGTGGTGCGGCCCTTAATAGTCTGTGTGTCACAGTGCTCCTACCTGGATACAGTCGCTTTCCAGGGTTAGGCTCCAAAGCAATAAAGGGAGAAAGTTGAGGTAGGAGATGGAGAATAAATATCGAGTACAGACCTTGATAAATTTCAACAGCTTTACTTGGGTAAACTTTCATCCAAACAATATGCAGGCTTTCTCTTGGTTCCAGCAGGCTTTGGCATAAACTGGCAGGCAAACTTGATAACTCTGCTTTCTCTCTCTGCTGTGCTAAACTCGGCTTGGGTCTGGTTACTGGACTTTCGGTAGGTTCTGGTTTCCTTTGATTGGGGTGCCTTTGGCTGTTGTCCACCTCCTGAAACTCAGTAAGTAAATTAGCAAGGAGTTTGGTGCTCTACAAGCTACTTCCCTTTTTTGGCTCCTGCTCCAGCTGAAGAACACTTTCCTCTGGCTGATATATCTTTCCTGTCTTCTCAGCTCCAATATGGAGTCTAAACTGGAATAATCTAGAACTGCAACCCCTCTCTTCTGGTAGGAAACAGGACTAGCCCACCTCTGCCCAAAGGGGGGAGAATGAAATGGTGAGTTCCATCCAATCTAAGCATCTGTCTCTCTGCCATATATGCTGCCACCTGCTGATGAACCAGGCATATCACATATACAAAACAGTTGCATAACAATAATATTAATGCACAATGGTGAAAGATCTGGAAATAAATACAAAGATTACATTTATGTAAACCATTACATACAGTAGAAGTGGTAATGGTGCAGAAATGGTTATACCACTCTGGGGTATTACACTTTAATTTTGGGTTTTTGTGATTTTTGGGCATCATGTTGAGAGCCTGACATGGGAGTATGATCTCTAAGGGCTCTTTAACACTTGCGTTTTATCTTTCCGTCCTAGAGTTCCGTCCTCGGGGCTCTAGGACGGAAAGATACTGATCAGGATTTATCCTAATGCATTCTGAAGGAGAGAAATCCGTTCAGGATGCATCAGGATGTCTTCCGTTCAGTATGTGAACGTTTTTTGGACGTTGACAAAACCGTAGCATGCTGCGGATTTGTCTCCGTCCAAAAATCTGGAAGACATGCCGTAACGTCGGATCCGGAATTAATGCCCAGTGAAGTGCATTAATCTGACGTTTAGCTTTTGTGAATGGTTACCATGGCAGCCAGGATGCTAAAGTCCCAGCTGCCATGGTAAAGTGTAGTGGGGAGGCAGGGGAGCAGATACTTACGGTCCGTGCGGCTCCGGAGTCCCGGGGCGCTCCACAATGACGTCAGAGCACCCCATGAGCATGGATCACATGATCGCATGGATCACGTGATCCATGCACGTGGGGCGCTCTGACATCATTGTGGAGCTCTCTGGGAGCTGCACGAACTGTAAGTATCTGCTCCCCTGGCTCCCCACTACTTACTATGGCAACCAGGACTTTAGTAGCGTCCTGGCTGCCATAGTAACACTGAAAGCATTTTGAAGACTGATCAGTCTTCAAATGCTTTCAGTTGACTTGCGTTGTGATGGATCTGGTGGGCACTTCCGGTGACGGAAGTGCACGCCGCATCCTCACAACGCAAGTGTGAAAGAGGCCTAAAAAGTGATAGCATGTAAAAAGAAGATTCAGCAGTATATGATTTTTAGTTGTCCTGAAAAAAAGTGAACAGTAGCTTGATAACCCTGCTTCAGAGACTGAGCTATGTAGCCTAGGAGTCATCATTCAGCTGTAAACATCTGACAGATCACATACAGCAGGTAAAGGAGTAATTATTCCCGGTAGTGGTTTAGCAAGTTAGTTGTTAAATAACTTGGAGTTAAGGTTTGTCAACAGAAGAGTTTAACTGTCAGAGGCTTGGCATTAGGTGGGTTGACTATTTAAGACAGGTTTGGCAGCAGAGGGTTTCTTCCAGAAACAGCCACATCTGTCCTTAAGGCCTCTTTCACACTTGCGTTGTGAAGATCCGGCGTGCACTTCCGTCGCCGGAATGCACGCCGGATCCGGCACAACGCAAGTGAACTGAAAGCATTTGAAGACTGATCAGTCTTCAAAATGCTTTCAGTGTTACTATGGCAGCCAGGACGCTACTAGCGTCCTGGTTGCCATAGTAGCAGTGGGGAGCGGGGGAGCGGCATACTTACATTCCGTGCGGCTCCCGGGGCGCTCCTGAATGACGATGGATCACGTGATCCATGCGAACACGTGATCTATGCACTGGGGCGCCCTGAACGCGGAAACGAAGTTTAGCTAAAGGCCGGATCCGGACTAATGCCCTTCAATGGGCATTAATTCCGGATCCGGCGTTACGGCATGTCTTCCGGATTTTTGGACGGAGACAAATCCGCAGAATGCTGCGCTTTTGTCAACGTCCAAAAAACGTTGACATACTGAACGGAAGACATCCTGATGCATCCTGAACGGCTTTCTCTCCATTCAGGATGCATGGGGATAATCCTGATCAGTAGCTTTCTGTCCTAGAGACCTGAGGACGGATCTCTAGGACGGAAAGCTAAAACACTAGTGTGAAAGAGGCTTAAGTTGTTTGGTATGGCAGCTCACATTCATTCCCTTCAATGGAGCAAAGCTGTTATGGCATTGTTTATGGAAGAAAGAAGCCATTTATTTTAGAGAAATTGATAATCTTCATACAGAACACAAGCTCGTTATGCAAGTTTCCTGAGAGTTTAGAGAGGCAGAGCTCATATTAAAATGTATCTTTCAAAGTAATGATGCCCATGTTGGTATATTTAAACAGGCCTCCTGGGCTCCTATCCAGTTCTCACAGAATGAAACCTACTGACACACTCCCCTAATATGACCTTGTATGAACCTGAGTTGCAGTTAATTCATACCTCCCAACTGTTGAAAAGAGGGACAGTATGTGCGAAGAGCATCAAAGCAGTTTTTTTTAATACCTGTGAAAACAAAAGCCAATGATAGTAAACTGAATTATGTGCCCTATTAAATAGAGGTAACTGACTGAGGAAAACGGCGCTAAAAACTAACTTTTATTAATCAATATTAAAAGCTTTTTTAATACCTGGTCACACCTCTTACTCCGCCCAAAGCATAATTACAGACTCCATCACAGCTCTAGAACCTGGGAATCGGTTTGGTGATTATAAATTCCTTTATTTTCTTGCACTTCAATATCCATTAAAAAATTTGCACATAAATCATGAGATTATAGATATTTTAAGGTCTAAATTGCACAAACAATGAAGTTATGATCTAATATACAGGTAGAAACCAGACAGATAGTTTAGTAAGGAACAATTTAGTAAATGTATGCATTAATTCCCCAGGTCAAAAAGAGGGACTTGGGTCAAAAAGAGGAATTGTCCATCCAAAAGAAAGATACTTGGGAGGCATGTTACTTGATGGTTTTTACTTTCTGCTCAGTGGGGTATTTCTGTTCAGCTAGGAGTCCCACAATGCAGGAAAAACTTTGCACACTGCGGCCCCTTCATTCTCCAGTTTGGCGAGTCAGTCACTTAGACGTAGCTAATCTGCATATTTATATTTCTTGGTGTAGGACAGGTAAATACAATCTATTGCTCCCTGTTATCAGTCACTTCAAGCCGTGGAGAAGTGAAATGATTAGATACAGGAACTAAGCAGGCAGTATCACATATGATTAGGTTAGACAGTATCACATATTATAGGGTCGTATTAGATGTAGCAGATGCATAATTGAGATAAGACAGGGCAATAAAAGTGTGGTTTCCTATAAATGGACAAGGGCTCCAAAGGTGATAGGTATGTATGGGATCTGGAACCAAAAAAGTGTTCTCGATTCTATAGATATGCACATCCTTGTGTCTGTACATGCAATAGTAATGTGTGGTCAGAAGAAGAATATGGGCGTCTTCTGGCTTTGGGAGAAGACTTTACTGAGAAGCCGGCAGTACACAGTGAATAAAACTTAGAACGGCAGAAATAAAAAATTCAGCAAACAATCTTGGGTTTACCCTGTCTTCAGCCACATGTCTGTATGAGGGGAGTCTCCCTCTCTCTCATAGATAGTCTCTCAGGGTTTCCAATGATCTGAGATTAACCGTGTCTTCAGCCACTCACTTCTGTGAGGGGAGTCTCCCTCTTTCTCATAGATAGTCTCGCAGTGTTTCCAGTGATCTGAGATTTACCCTGTCTTCAATCGCACACTTGTGTGAGGGCAATCTCACTCTCTCTCTCACATGTAGTCTCTGAGGGTATTACCCTGAACAAAATCCCTTAAAATAACAACTAGGGACCTAAGAGCTGCTTATGAAATATCTGAATAACTGACTAACTTTAGGGGGGCAAAATGATGTTTGGTTCACATACCCGAAAACTATACTGTGAATACTTCCTGCCCCAGGAAAGTTTAAGCTCACGGTCTGTTGCCTGCATGTATGTTTCACTATGGCCAACAGCACTCACATTGTCCTCTCCAGATTCTCTGGTGATCCAAGGTATACACTGCACGGGCTATCAGCACTCATATCTCTTATCCAATATATAGACTATTCAGCTGCCATCATAGATGCTTTTTTACACAATCTTTATTATTATCTCAATTATTATAATATCAATGTGGATAACCAGGATCACTGTATTTGTAATCAAAAGGATACCACCTGTTAAAGTCATCATACATTACACCACGAGGGCCCCCGGTTAGGATCATAAGAGGTTATTCATGTATTGCATGCATATATTTCTTCTTGTTTTAATATCTGTATAGATGTTGTAATAAACTAAATTCTCTGATGCAAACTAATCGAACAAGAGTTTCAGCTTTCTCGCTCCGTTATAGCTCATGCATACAAATGTCTTTTTTTCCTTGGCCATTTCATATGCGGAACCATTCACTTCAATGGGGCCACAAAAAACAGAAATGACTGTGTGCATTCCGGCGGTTCCCAAAAAAATAGAACTTCCTATTATTGCCCACATTACAGACAAGAATAAGACTGTTCTATTAGAGGCCGACCCTTCTGATATGCAAAATGCAGAATGGACATGGCCGGTATCCGTGTTTTGAGGATCCACACTTTGAGGACTGCAAAAGCACCCAATGGTTGTGTGCATGAGCTCAACAGTAAAAATTACACCACAATCACGTGAACTGGGTAAATATCACCTTACATGTTTTTTTCATGTTCTTTCTCTGTCTATTGCACAAACCCATATTTACTTAACACTAAAACTAAATAGTGTGAGTGCCAGCTTTTTAGTATCTTCCTTGAATTTCTATCCATTATTTACTGGCTTGATGAATAGCCAGTTGGTAGCTAGAGCACCTACATTGTCCTGGTATCGATTTACAGTGAGCCACTACTGTTTTACAGGATTAAAAACTGAAATTTAGCAGACAGTATCACACATATTAGGATTTGATACACAGCTCAGCAGACAGTGTCACACATGATAGGGTTAGATACACAGCTCAGCAGACAGTGTCACACATGATAGAGTTAGATACACGGCTTAGCAGATGGTCAGACAGGATAGGCACTTCAGCAGACGACAGGTGTCTCTGATGAGCTGCCACTGCCTGACCTTGAAACAACACTTGCTCCCTGCTGAGGCCGTCTGGTGAATGACAAATCATTCACATCTTTACAGTGCTCATAGAGATGCTCTAGCATGTGCAAAGTGGAATTCCAGTAAGTTGGAACGTTGTGGATTAAGCGGTGTAACGGTATACTTTTCTGTGGCTGCAAGTCTAGGAGAACATTCCTTGCTACATATGACTGAATGCTAAGACAGGCAACCGAACATTGCCAGCACCTTCCGAAAATCAGTGTACTTTAAAAAAAAAAGCATTGTATGACTAGGTGAATCACATGTTCTATGCAGGGAACATGTGTTATTTCCCTGGGGTTCAGCGTGGCACTATGTTGCAGCCATTGTCTCTGACCACCTTACCCAGTTCTAGTTGGCAGGGTGACAGCAAGGGGGATGTTCATTGCTTGATGCACTTTAGCAAGTTGTCGGCTGTGTGACTACTCTTGCCCAGGGTGATCAGCTTCAACACAGCAGGGCAACAATTGACTTGACACAGTTAATAGGAGGGAGGGGGACAGTGAGCAATGGTCTGTCCTGCTGCTGTTGTACATGGGAGGATGTCCATGGAGGAGGCGGATAAGTGTCTGGTGTGGGAGCCAGGCTGACACAAACATGGAGGTGGCAAAAGGACCTGGCCTTGTTGCTGGTGTGCTACCTCGCAGCTGTAGCAAAAAACATTAATCCAGTGGGCCGTGAAAGACATTTACTATCCCTGCCTGTGACATCTGCTCCAGGTGTCCACCATGGCGTGCACCTTGCCGCACGTTCTCCACCACGTGACAATACAAGGCAGGGATGGCTTTTTGAAAAAAACAATGCTGACTAGGTATCTTCCAACGAGGCTGAGCCGGCCATCGGCTCCATAAAGACAGCAGACTCCACTAAATGGTACAGCAGCAAAAGCACTGCCATCAACATAGCCAGGTGGAAATTAAGCTTGTGAGCCATCTGATTGCTGTGTGTGTAAAGTTTTTTCTTGGCCACGCATTTCGTTATCGATGGATGATGATGGAGCATAGGAGCAGGAGTCTGAGTGGGAGAAGTAGTAACTTATGACGGCAATAACAAGGACACCATACTGCATGTGGGTGCAGCCTGGTTGCCAGGAGAAGGAGGAAACTCTTGTTGCCCTAGCTAGCGACTACCTGTTTTTCCACAGTTTTCCACTTCATGTGGTTCAATAGAGCTGTAATGCTTATGTTTGTGTTTGACTGCCCACGGCTTATTTTACTCTTGCAGATCTTGCACAGAGCAATGCTGTTGTTTTCCAGCATGGTGGAGAAAAACTGCAAGATTGAAAATACTCGTTCAGAGCTAGTAAGATTCGCTTAGTTCTGGCAGGTTTTGGGCACCCACAGCATCAGCAGCATTAACAGTTCCTAAAGCAGATATGGCTCTGGCATTCTTAGGGAGGTTCTGGCAATACATAGCCTCTGCTCTTTATTGATGGTGCTGCCACCACCTTCCTCATCCGATGTTACCTCCTCCTCAGCACCCTGATCTGGCTAACAGTTCAGAGTCCTCACTCTCCTCACCACTTTTATCAGATCGTGATATATAATTGTGGACTCCTTAGTTCCCCTCCCAATTCCATGCTCTGTATTTACACCAACTTCCACTATCTTTCAACTGCCCCCACTACCAATACTGTGGCTATGGGTGCCACTATTACCTCCAACTACACAGCTATGCATGGGGTCCCTGCCTCCCCTTTAAACGCTGACTGATCTAACACAACTCATCCTTTAGGGGATGTTAAGGTAGGTTTTGTCGCCTCTCCTTACTAAAAAAAGAAGGGGGCAGTGTAGACTGAGAGGATTCCACTATCAGGCTTCTCTGGGGTTGCAAGGAGGAGGAGCAGAATAAACTCTGTGATCCCTGGCTCCAAAGCAAGGTGTCAGGCTCAGAACTCACCTCCACGTCATCATGCTGTGACTGAGAGGAGGAGTAAGTCATCCAATCCACAATCTCGTCCTCCATCTCTTCAACGATAATATTGGGCCTTTTGTTTTGATTTTTAACCCTTCCATATTCCAAACATTTTGTTATAAGTCTAATGTAAACTCCTAAATGAAAAGTCAAGGGTTTAATACAAAGTCAAACAATATATGGAACGGATATAGAAAATTTGCAAGTTTGTTGTCTGTAACTTAAAGACGGGCACAATTTGTTACCTCCCTTTTGTACCCTTAGTGAGGGCTAGTAGCAATTCATCCATAACTTCTCATAGAAATAATAAATGAATGGCACAACATAGAGCCATAAGAATAGATGCTCCAGAATTGTAATTACATGGGGAATGCATGAAGCTATTTAAACCGACATGTAAGGAGGTCCTCTTTAACGCATTTAGTTTAAATAACACGTTTAATAAAGCATGTTTGTTAACTCTACTACATCTGTAGAAATAAGTCTATAGAAAACAGCTGCCTCTCTGTTCAAATAAGATTTTTTTTTCTTTCAGGTGTATGCAGCACTGTACCCTTGCAACTCACCCCCTCAAAACTTTCACTCATCAAATTCCTCCCTATTCCACACAATTATTTGTTCCTACACTGTCCCTGTAACATTAGAATAGAGCTTTGCTTGACCCTGTATACTGTTTAAGATCGGTCAGACACTCAATACCATCCATCCACACACATCAGCAGCTCAACACAGATTGACATCCTGTTTGTTCTGCAAGAGCATCTCCCTGCCTGCTGCCATGCTGATTGGCTGATGAGGCTGTTTTTCAGACTGTGAGCCATTCAGAGCAAGTCCATCCCCCACTTCCTCCCAGCGGTGATGTGTGCACCGTGCTTCTTCCTTACTCGTGGTTTTTTCCACTGACGTGCAGTAAAATGGTGCTGCTCACCATTTTACTGGATTTGTACGACGTGAACTTGAAAAGTTTTGTGTTGATTTTGTAGACATATTTATCTGAAATTTGTAATTCAGACCCATTGACTATGACACTTGGAGTCCACCTGTGGTAAATTAAGTTGATTGGACATGATTTGGAAAGACACACCCCAGTCTATATAAAGTTTCATAGCTGACAAAGCAAGAACAAAGCAGGAGGAATGAAAAACTGCCTGTAGAGCTCTGAGACAGGATTGTGTGGAGACACAGATCTGTAGAAGAGTATAAAAATAATTTGCTTCACTGAAAGTTCCCAACTGCACAGTGACCTCTATAATTCTTAAATGGAAGAAGTTTGGAACAACCAAGACTCTTCCTGTGGCCTTGGTAAGAGAGGTGACCAAGGACGCAATGGTCACATACTTTGGCTAAGCACCAAAGATCCTATTTGCAGATGGTTCCAGAGGGTCAACCATCACTGTGACACTCCACCAATCTGGGCTTTATGTCAGAGTGGCTAGAAAGAAGCCTCTCCTCTGTAAAAAAAAAAAAAAAAAACACCTGAAAGCCCACGTGGAGTTTGAAAAAAGCACATAAAGGACTCTCTCACTGTGAGAAACAAGATTCTCTGGTCTAGTAAACCCAAGATTGAACCTCTTGGCCTCAATTCTATGTGTCATGTCTGGAAGATACCAGGCACTGTTCATCTCCTGCCCAATACTATTGCTACAGTGAAGCATGATCATGGCAGCATCATGCTGTGGGGGTGATTTTCAGCATCTAGGACTTTGAGACTGGTCAGGGTTAAAGGAAAGGTGAATGGAGCAAGGTACAGAGATATTCTTAATGAAAACCTGAATCAGTGTGCTCTGGACATCAGACTGGGCCAAAGGTCCAAACAAAAGAAAGACCCTAAGCACACAGCCAAAGACAACACAAGAGTGGCTTAGGGTCAATTCTTTGAATGTCCTTGAGTGGAACAGCCAGAGCTCTGACTTGATCCCAATTGAACTTCTCTGGAGAGACCTAAAAATGGCTGTCCATCGCCAGTCTCATCCAACCCGCCTATATTAGTTGTATTTCAGGTGCAGGGGACTTCTCCCTGCTCACACCAGGCAGAAAAAGGTCTAAATGTAAGATAGCTTGGAAGCTGTCTTACATTTAGAACAGCCGCTGGATGCGCCGAAGTTATGAAGAGGCCTACGCCTCTTCATAACTTTGTCGGATCATCCGCCAGCCTTATTAAGAACATTTAAAGGGTTTAAAGAGTTTCCTAAGGCCTCTTTCACACTTGCGTTCTGAGAATCCGGCAGGCACTTCCGTCTCGCCGGATCCGTCAGAACGCAAGTCGCCTGAAAGCATTAGAGGACTGATCAGGATCCTGATCAGTCTTCAAAATGCTTTGAGGTTACTATGGCAGCCAGGACGCTATTAAAGTCCTGGTTGCCATAGTAGTAGTGGGGAGCGGGGGAGCGGGGGAGCGGTATACTTACAGTCCGTGCGGCTCCCGGTGCGCTCCAGAATGACGTCAGAGCGCCCCATGCGCATGGATCACTTGATCCATGCGATCAAGTGATCCATGCGTGTGGGGCGCCCTGACGTCACTCTGGAGCGCCCTGGGAGCCGCATGGACTGTAAGTATACTGCTCCCCCGCTCCCCACTACACTTTATCATGGCAGCCGGGACTTTAGCGCCCTGGCTGCCATGGTAACTCATTAGAAAAAGCTAAGCGTCGGATCCGGCGATGCGCCAAACAACGCTTAGCTAAGGTCGGATCCGGATTAATGCCTTTCAATGGGCATTAATTCCGGATCCGGCCTTGCGGCAAGTGTTCAGGATTTTTGGCCGGAGCAAAAAGCGCAGCATGCTGCGGTATTTTCTCCGGCCAAAAACGTTCCGGTCCTGAACTGAAGACATCCTGATGCATCCTGAATGGATTTCTCTCCATTCAGAATGCATTGGGATAATCCTGATCAGGATTTTTCCGGCATAGAGACCTGACGACGGACCTCTATGCCGGAAAACAAAAACGCTAGTGTGAAAGAGCCCTAATGCTTTGTAAATCATGTGTCACAAATGGATCAATAATCAATTACTCAATCAATTACAAAATTGGTCATATTTTTGCAAACCACTGGTGGAAATTTTACAGGAAAATTGATTAAGCTGAAGCTTACTTTGAGATGGAAATTAATGAAGATTCCACTGTATTTCTCTCATTAAAGGAACACTACAAAAAAAAAGAAGACAAATCATTAACCTGCTATGGAAAGGTTATCACTACCTCCTTCTGCTTGGCCATCTTCAAACTGCTGCAGAAAGCAGTTTTAAGAGATTTCCTGCAGTCAGACAAGTGCCTGTCTCTCTATATCTGGCTGAAGGCAAGCTGTTATCAGTAGATGTGCACAAACATGACCTCGCAGTCACATAAGAAGGAGTAGGGCTTAACTCCAATATTCTTCAATGGACACTCAGAATACTATGAAAGCACTGGAAATTGCAAAACTTAGCAGCTTCTTACAAAATCTTCTCCTTGGTGTGTGCAGGGATACCAGACAGTACCAGTGCATGGACACTACAGAAACTCAGCTTTCCCAAGTGTCCAAATGTCAAGTTTGCCTACAGTATATACAGTTGTGTTCAAAATTATTCAACCCCCAATGCCGTAAAGGGTTTTAGGGAATTTAGTGTACATTTGTAATTGTGTTCAGAGTGAAATCTTACAAGGACTTTTTAAAGAACCAAATGCAACTAAAATGACATCAATTGTTTTTGTTATACAGTATTAAATGTTTTTTTTTGTGATTTCTTCATTGACACAATTATTCAACCCCTTAAAGACGACCACTCTTAAGAACAGAGGTTCATTCAAGTGTTTTCGATCAGGTATTGAACACCCCTCTGGATGTCAAGGAGCAGCAATCAAGCATAATAAGCACCAATTAGGCAGATTTAAAATGACTGTGATACTCAGCTCCTTCTAGACATTTACTGGTGTGTTTACAAACATGGTGAAGTCAAGAGAATGGTCCAGGAAGACAAGAGAAGAGGTGATTTCTCTTCACAGGAAGGGCAATGGCTATAGGAAGATTGCAAAGATGTTAAACATACCAAGAGACACCATAGGAAGCATCATTCGCAAATTCAAGGCAAAGGGCACTGTTGAAACGCTACCTGGTCGTGGCAGAAAGAAGATGCTGACTTTGACTGCTGTGCGCTACCTGAAGCGCAAAGTGGAGAAAAGTCTCCGTGTGACTGCTGAGGAACTGAAAAAAGATTTGTCAGATGCGGGTACTGAAGTTTCAGCTGAGACAATAAGGCGCACACTGCGTATTGAAGGCCTCCATGCCAGAACTCCCAGGCGCACCCCCTTGCTGTCTCCAAAGAATAAGAAGAGTCGACTGCAGTATGCCAAAAGTCATGTGGACAAACCACAAAAGTTTTGGGATAGTGTTCTGTGGACTAATGAAACAAAATTAGAACTGTTTGGGCCCATGGATCAACACTATGTTTGGAGGAGGAAGAACAAGGCCTATGAAGAAAAGAACACCTTGACTACTGTGAAGCATGGCGGGGGGTCAATCATGCTTTGGGGCTGTTTTGCTTCTACAGGTACAGGGAAGCTTCAACGTGTGCAAGGTACCATGAATTCTCTTCAGTACCAGGAGATATTGGATGAAAATGTGATGCAGTCCGTCACAAACCTGAGGCTTGGGAGACGTTGGACCTTTCAGCAGGACAATGATCCCAAGCATACCTCCAAGTCCACTAGAGCATGGTTGCAGATTAAAGGCTGGAACATTTTGAAGTGGCCATCGCAGTCACCAGACTTAAATCCGATTGAGAACCTCTGGTGGGACTTAAAGAAAGCAGTTGCAGCGCGCAAGCCTAAGAATGTGACTGAACTGGAGGCTTTTGCCCATGATGAATGGGCGAAGATACCCGTAGATCGCTGCAAGACACTTGTGTCAAGCTATGCTTCACGTTTAAAAGCTGTTATAACTGGAAAGGATGTTGTACTAAGTACTAAGATTGAATGTCACTTGGGGGTTGAATAAAACTGATAATGATGTGAGCACAGAAAAGACATTTGTGGTTATTTCATTATAAATGTTATGCTATATTTGTCTGACTTACAAGTGCCTCTTTGATTTAATTGTAAACAAGATGACTGAAATGATCAAAATCAATGTCAAACTGGCCAAAACACTCAATTTCAGTGGGGGTTGAATAATTTTGAACACAACTGTAGGCAGGAAGGATTTCTCACTCTATCTAGGCAAATCTGACATCTATTAGTGTGGGGAAGTTGGATTACAATTCTTGTGGATCTCTGCACAATATCCAGATAATGTTATTCTTATGCAAGCAACTCAGCTTTCCCAGGACCCTGAAAGGCAAATCTGCCTAGATACTGTATAGGTGTAATGCAAGGCACCAACAAACAGACCAGTGATGAAAGCAAAAAGGTGTTTATTCACCAGAAACATAAACGTCCAGAACACTTGCTGGTAACAAGAAATAATAACAAAAACCAGGCAAGGAGATTCCAGGAATAGTCCCAACCAGTGCTGAATGATGCTGTGCACTTGGCAGTCGAGTCACTCCAGATCTTGGGTCCGCTGCAAAGGACAAAGTTCCTGGCAGTCTTCAGTCACTAGCAGTTGTGACCTATACCTGGTTGAGGGAAAATAACAGTGGGCACTGATCACCCTGAGAGACCTCCTTTTAAATGCCTGCTGACCAATCCCAGGGTGCCAAGTGTCCACTTCCATAGGTGAACAAATTGCCCTGCACCTGAGTACATGGCCTAAGGCAATCACAAGTTGATTAACCCATGGCTGGCTCCTAATCTACTTTGCTCTTGTGAGTCAGTATATTATGCGCCACTGGTCGACGAGCGCATAAGAGCGCGTACTCGCGACCTTGTATCCCTTTGCGAACCTGCCTCGTGCGTGCGCACGGGCCGCACTGATCGACTCAGCGCGAGTATGCGGCGCGTGGACCAGATGCGGAAGCGGAAGTCGCAGGAGACACCGGAGACAACCCTGGCCGCGGCGTCTTGTCACTCGCCTGGCCACTCTGTCCCCGGGACTCCGGCGGTCCTCCCCTCCGATGTCCACGCGAGCGCATCCCGCACTGGTTCGCAAAGGGGTCAGCGCTGGTGCATCAGAGACACGCATAACCTGTCCACGCAACTCCACGAGGACCCCTCTTGGTTCCCCTGGAGTGCAAAGCAGGTGAGGATCTTACATTACCCCCTCGAGGAGGCGGCTCTGAAGACTCCAAGCAAGCTTTCCCGGATTATCCCGGTGAAAAGCTGCCACCAACTCATCCGCATGCACCTGGCGAGCAGGTATCAACATCTCTCCTCTGGACCAAAACCCTTCCAGTCCACCAAGTATTGAAGAGACCTTTGGACAAAGCGAGAGTCCAAAATTCTGTTCACCTCGAACTCCGGTACCCCTTGGACCTCCAGCGGGGATGGGGTCTGAATGAAGGGAGCGGAGTCGGCTGCCGATTTGAGAAGTGAAACATGAAAGGTGTTCACTCCTCGGATCGGCAGTGGAAGAACAACCTTGTACGTAACTCGGTTGATCTTCTGTGTCACGAGTATGGGCCAATGAATCGAGGACCCAACTTGGAAGATGGCTGACGCAGCGGAATGTTCGGGTGGAGACCCACACCTGATCTCCCACCTTAAACTTTTGCTCTACAGTGCGATGACGATCAGCAAATTTCTTCTGTTGCGCCACCGCACTGCGGAGAATTCCGCTGGGCCGACGACCAAATGGGACGTCTATCCTTGAACCATTGATCCACCACCGGTGAGTCAGTGGAGGGTCGGCCAAGAAGAGAGTCTTGGATCCCTGCCCCCACGCACCTGAGCGGAGACATCTTGGTGGAAGCATGCTCAGAGTTGTTATAAGCCACCTCCGCAAAGGGTAGATACGCTGCCCATTCCTCCTGGCAGTCTGACACGAAGCACCGGAGATATTGCTCAAGGGTCTGGTTAGTCCTTTCCGTCCTGACCGTTGGTCTCTGGGTGAAAACCAGAAGAGAAAGACAACTTAATACCCAATCGGGAGCAGAAAGAACGCCAGAAGCGAGAGATGAATTGCACTCCTCTGTCTGAAACAATGTCATCCGGCGCTCCATGTAATCGAAAGACATGATTCAAGAACAGATCTGCCAATTCTCTGGCCGAGGGCAATCAGGGAGTGGGATAAAATGGGCCATTTACTAAAGCGGTCCACCACTGCCCAGATTACCGTACTTCCAGAGGACCTTGGCAAATCTGTGATGAAATCCATGGAAATGTGAGTCCATGGAGCCTGGGGAATTGGCAGTGGGAGTAAAGTCCCAGAAGGAGCAGACCGGGACGGTTTACATCTGGCACAAACAGTACATGCTTGGATATAGGCCTTAACATCCCACGGACATGTTGGGCCACCACACGTGGCGTTTAACAAGGGCAAGTGTTTTCTTAACACCCAAATGCCCGGCAGACTTTGAGTCATGAAGCTGTTGGATGACCTTCAATCGAAGGTTAATGGGTACAAACCATCGACCCTCGGGTTTGTCAGGTGGACTCTCTGCCTGTAAAGGCTCAAGAAGAGAGGACAAGTCCTCCATTACTTCTGCGGCCCCTAGGGCAGCAAGAAAACATTTAGTTGGGAGAATGGTTTCTGGCTCAGAGTCCAGGACTGAAGCAGCCTCAGGGAAGCAGCGGGACAGGGCATCTGCCTTCACGTTTTGGAACCTGGCTTATAAGTGAGGCGGAAGTGAGGCGGGTGAAAAACAATGCCCACCGGGCTTGTCGGGAAGTTGAGTCTTTTGGCACTCTCTAGATACTCCAAATTTTTGTGGTCAGTGTAAACCGTGATGGGATGTTCTGCACCCTCTAGCCAATGTCTCCACTCTTGAAAAGCCAATTTTACTCCCAGAAGCTCTCTATTGCCGATATCATAATTACACTCGGCTGGAGAGGCTTCCGAGAAGAAGGCACAGGGATGTAACCTCTCAGGGTCCCCAGAATACTGTGAGAGAACTGCCCTACACCGACCTCTGAGGCATCGACCTCGAGAACAAAAGGTCTGGAGGTGTCTGGATGAGTAGAAGTGGTGCCGTGCAAAGGCCTGTTTCAGCGTCTCAAAGGCTCTGACTGCCTCTCTCGTCCACTTAGAAGGATTAGCTCCCTTCTTAGTGAGGTTAGTGAGAGGTACTACTATCGCAGAAAAATTCTTAATAAACTTGCGGTAGAAGTTGGCAAAGCCTGAAACGCTGCAACCCCTTAAGATCCTTAGGCTGAGGCCAATCCAAGACAGCAGAAAGTTTGGATGGGTCCATGGCCAATCCCTTTTCTGAGATAATGTACCCCAGGAAAGGCAATTCCTTCACCTCAAACAGACACTTCTCAAGTTTGGCATAGGCGGTTCTCCCTCAGTTTCTGGAAAACCTGACACACGTGTCTCCGATGAGAGACCAGATCCGAAAGAGTAGATTAGTATGTCATCTAGATGAGACAACAACACATCTACCCAAGAAATCTCTGAGAACATCGTTGATGAACTCCTGGAAGACCGCGGGAGCATTACAGAGACCGAAAGGCATCACGAGATACTCGTAATGCCCGTCTCTGGTATTAAATGCGGTCTTCCATTCGTCACCCTCTCTAATGCGAACTAAATTATAAGCACCCCTTAAATCGAGTTTGGTGAAGACTCGGGCCCCTGCCACCTGAAAAACAGATCATCAATCAGAGGCAGTGGATACCGATTCTTCACCGTAATCCGATTAAGGGCACGATAATCGATGCAAGGTCTCAAGCCTCCATCCTTCTTCTCCACAAAGAAGAATCCAGCTCCAGCAGGGAAGTGGATGGACGAATGAAATTCTTCTCAAGGTTCTCTTTAATATACTCCCGCTGAGCCTGAACCTCAGGCCCAGTGAGATTATATAGATGCCCTCGAGGTGGCATGGTACCTGGCAACAGGTCTATAGGACAATCATATGACCTGTGGGAGGTAACACATCAGCCCCCTGAGGACTGAACACATCTCGGAAGTTATGATACTGCTGTGGTAAAGTACTTAATACTTCCATGGAGGCTAGTGACAGGTCGGGACGAATGCACTTAGTAAGGCATTCCAGTACTCCACTGACAAATAAGACCCGGCGCCAGTCCACTACTGGATTATGGAGCCTCAACCAAGGGAGACCCAAAATCACGGGAGTGGATGGCATGTCAGAGACAAAAAGGCTTAAGGTCTCCCGATGATCAGCCCCCACCGTTACCTGTATTCCCGGAGTCATCCACACTGCACGACCATCTTGAAGAGGATCCATCAATCGCGGTCACTGACATGGTGGTTTCGGCTGGATCAACGGGATGCCAAGTCGACGAACCAAGGTTGAGTCCACAAAATTCCCAGCGACCCCAGAATCGATTAGTGCCAAAAACTCATGGACCTTGTCTTGCCACCGTAAGGATATGGATACCATCACCCGGCTTGGAGGAGGGATAATAGCACCTAGGGGTTCTCCTCTATGCCCCCTAGGTTCATTCGTTTCCCGCCGGCAGGAGGGACAGGTTTTAACGAGGTGTCCAGACTTTCCGCAAAATAGGCACAGGCCTTTCTGCTGGCGACAGGCTCGTTCTGCCTGTGTGAGATGGGAGGATCCAACCTCCATTGGCTCTTCGGACGATTTAAGAGGCCCTGGATGTGGTCGAGAGGATGAAAACCGAGACGACCGTTCCACTACGCCTCTCACGGATTCTCCTGTCGGCATCGATTGCCTGAGAGATAGCCATTTCCAACGAGAAGGGGGTAGGCAAGGCCAAAAGAAGATCCCGGACCGCATCCGAAAGTCCCAAGCGGAGCGATGGCGTAGGGCTGCGTCGCCCCAGGTGGTGAAAGCTGCCCATCGCCTGAATTCTGCAGCGTATTCTTCAGCTGGGCGCGGCCTTGTTGAATATGCTCAAGATTGGTCTCTGCGGTGCGAGTACGATCCGGGTCATCGTAAATCACAGCCATAGCCTCGAAGAAGGCGTCCACTGACGAAAAGCTGTATGGTCTTGAGGCAAATTAAATGCCCAACGTTGGGGGTCTCCACGTAGCAGTGACATTACAATGCCAATTCTCTGCCTGAGAGTGCCAGAAGCCATCGGACGCAACTGGAAATAAAGGAGACAGGAGTCCCTGAAGTTTAAGAACTCCTGTCGCTCTCCTGTGAAGGAGTCAGGCAGAAGGATCTTTGGTTCTGTTTGATGCCTTGCGATAGTGACGGGTAGTGCTGAGGCTCCCTGGATCAGCTGCTGAACCTCCTCCATCACAGTTGTCAGTTGCTCTTGGATTTGCGCTGCAGCGGCTGCTGGTATATTTGGGCGTCGTTGGAACAGCAGGTTAACGGCTCCCGTTAATTCATTCAGTCGCTGCTGGATATTGTCCATGGCAACTGTTAGTTGGGCCCACTGTTCTGTAATGCAAGGCACCAACAAACAGACCAGTGATGAAAGCAAAAGGTGTTTATTCACCAGAAACATAAACGTCCAGAACACTTGCTGGTAACAAGAAATAATAACAAAAACCAGGCAAGGAGATTCCAGGAATAGTCCCAACCAGTGCTGAATGATGCTGTGCACTTGGCAGTCGAGTCACTCCAGATCTTGGGTCCGCTGCAAAGGACAAAGTTCCTGGCAGTCTTCAGTCACTAGCAGTTGTGACCTATACCTGGTTGAGGGAAAATAACAGTGGGCACTGATCACCCTGAGAGACCTCCTTTTAAATGCCTGCTGACCAATCCCAGGGTGCCAAGTGTCCACTTCCATAGGTGAACAAATTGCCCTGCACCTGAGTACATGGCCTAAGGCAATCACAAGTTGATTAACCCATGGCTGGCTCCTAATCTACTTTGCTCTTGTGAGTCAGTATATTATGCGCCACTGGTCGGCGAGCGCATAAGAAGCGCGTACTCGCGACCTTGTATCCCTTTGCGAACCTGCCCTCGTGCGTGCGCACGGGCGCACGATCGACTCAGCGCGAGTATGCGGCGCGTGGACCAGATGCGGGAAGCGGAGTCGCAGGAGACACCGGAGACAACCCTGGCCGCGGCGTCTTGTCACTCGCCTGGCCACTCTGTCCCCGGGACTCCGACGGTCCTCCCCTCCGATGTCCACGCGAACGCATCCCCGCACTGGTTCGCAAAGGGGTCAGCGCTGGTGCATCAGAGACACGCATAACCTGTCCCGCAACTCCACGAGGACCCCTCTTGGTTCCCCTGGAGTGCAAAGCAGGTGAGGATCTTACAATAGGCAATGAAGTAAGGAGGGTAATTTGTATTGGTAGATTTAGTATTTTGTGGTCTATTACAGTTCCGCATAGTGGTAACCCAGCTTTCCCAGGACCCTGAAAGACAAATCTGCCAAGCTATGGCACTATTTAGAAATGAGGAGTGGGATTTGTCTTGATAGATTTTGTATTCTGTATTCTCTACTCAGTTCCTCATAGTGGTAACCCAGCTTTTTCCTGGACCGTGAAAGACAAAGCCTAGCTTTAGCACCATTTTAGAGTGAGGAGGGGGATTTATTTATGCAGGCTTAGTATTTAGCAGTCCCTATTACAGTCCCCACATAAGTCTTTACTCAGATTTCCTGGGACCCTGAATGACAAATCTATCTAGCTATGCTGACAAATAGAGGATTTGACCCTGGGTTTCTTACTCAGCTTTTCCAGGCTCCTGGCTAGCAAATCCAGGTAGTTATTATACAATACTGGGTATTTACAAATTCATAATTAGGCTGATTTGGCATTCTGCAGCCTAGAAAACTGGGGTAACAATGAGAAGCGGTGATGGGGCATATTGATTATATAAAATACTTACAATGCTGTCATTATATATTGTGTGAATCTATCATATGGTACCAGGGCAACATAATCTTTTGTCACCAATGCAGCTCTATAGTCTTGTCACCCAGCTTTTCCAAGAACCTGAAAGGCAAGTTGGACTAGCTACACGAAGGGATTTATCACTACATAATTATTCAAATTTGGAAATGAGCAATCTGGGAAAGCTGAGTAATAACCTCTGCAGAGAAATAATGGAGACCACGATTGGTACATTCTGTATACACTATACCCATAAATATAAGATCAAGACAACACTGCGTTACTGGGCAGATTAGCGTTTCAATTGTATGCACTTGTTACGAGTATTGGCTATGAAACCACTGTGCCAACCAACTGTTTTGTCTATGGGCTAATCCTGAGGGTTTTATTATGGTGGCCAATTGGTTTTCACTATTTAACCCCTATACATGGATCTGACCTTTGCTGCAGTGGAGCCACCAGGCCACTACCTCTTTAAATAGTCCCGGTGTGGTTGTCTGCTGACCCACTTGGATCGAAGACAACGGTATGCGGCACAGAGAGAACAGCCAATACACTTAGACAGGAAACTGGGCTGTGTGAATCAATGAAACAATCCAAAGGTCAGAGCAGGTGGCACAAGATCAGTATGGTTATCAGGCACAGGTCAGTAACCAACAATCAGGCAGACAAATGGATAATAGCTCTTTTATAGGCTCTAGAAAGCTAGAGAGACCTAGAAAGATCTGTAGAGACCAATTTCTCAGACAAGGACTGAAGGAAACATATATATATATATATATATATATATATATAAATATATATATATATATATATATATATATAAATATATATATATATATATATATATATATATATATATATATATATATAAAATATATATATACAGCTGATTAGCAATTAGACACAGCCATGCAGCAGTTTACAGAGCAGGAGAAGGTTAATCCTAGTGCTGAAGACAGTGGTACAATGAATACAAGCCCTTTACACACAGGAAGACGGTGTCTGTGCACAAAGGACAGCAGCAGCAATGAACTGCTGTTATAACAGTACCACAGTACCCTTGTGCCCTCTCTTTTTTGGTCTGTATATTTTCAAAAATTCCTTCAGGACTGCCTCCTTAGCACTTTAGTGGAATCTGAGATCAATGCAGGTGGCAAGAAAGATTAAGGCCTCTTTCACACAGGCGTCGCGTGTGAGGGCCGGACAAGATGCAGGTGCGTTGCGGGAAAATGCACGATTTTTCCACGCGAGTGCAAAGTGTTTTAATGCGTTTTGCACGCGCGTGGGAAAAATCAGCATGCTTGGTACCCAGACCCGAACCCGGACTTCTTCAATGAAGTTCGGGTTTGGGTTAAGTATTTTGTAGATTTTATTATTTTCCCTTAAAACATGGTTATAAGGGAAAATAATAGCATTCTCAATACACAATGCTTAGTAAAATGTGGATTGAGGGGTTAAAAATAAAAAGAATTAACTCACCTTATCCACTTGATCGCGTAGTTGCCAATCTCTTCTTTCTTCTTTAATCATGAGCTGCCGGTAAAGGACCTGTGGTGGCGTCACTGCGCTCATCACATAGTCCATGTGATTGGACCGCATGTGATGTGGCGTCACCACAGGTCCATTAGCCGGCAGCTCATGATTAAAAAACAATGAAGAGATTGGCAACTACGCGATCAAGTGGATAAGGTGAGTTAATTTTTATTTATTTTTTAACCCCTTAATCCACATTTTACTAAGCATTCTGCATTGAGAATGCTATTATTTTCCCTTATAACCATGCTATAAGGGAAAATAATAACGATCGGGTTCCCATCCCGATCGTCTCCTAGCAACAATGCGTGAAAATCGCACCGCATCCGCACTTGCTTGCGGATGCTTGTGATTTTTACACAGCCCCATTTACTTCTATGTTGCCTGAGTTGCGTGAAAAACGCAGAATATAGAGTTTTCTGCGATTTTCCCTCAACGCACAAGTGATGCGTGAAAATCACCACTCATGTACACAGCCCCATTGAAGTGAATGGGTCGGGATTCAGTACGTTTGAAATGCGTTCACCTCATGCATTGGAGTCATTTAGATTTATTTAACCCCTCAGAGGATTGCGCGCTTTTAACTTAACTCAATACATAAGAGTCTAGAAAACCCATGCGCTTTTATTGCAAGACCTCTGACAAACTATAAAAACTTTTTATTTTGTCAATTTAAAATATTGAAAGATGTGCTGGGGAACTATTAGTGATTAAAATTCCTCAGGACGTACATGCGCAACTAGACAACTTTGAGATTTTCTCTTTGCGTCTAAGTGTCCTAACATACGCTTGAGCGATCGTAATATCTCTAAGTACCATGACATGCGCAACTTATTAACTGTGAGATCTTCTCTCTGCGTCTAAGTGTGGTAACATGCGCATTAGTGTCCTGGAAAAGTTTCTAAGTACCGTGACATGCGCAGTAGAATCTGGAAAGCATTGGGATTTCTTCTAAGTCCCGGATCATGCGCCGGAACATGACGGCATCAAAGGTGGACTGGACCCATGATTGGTACATCATGAGAGGCATAATTAAGGCTGTTTAACTATAGGAGGAGAGTGCTGTCATGGAACAGAGAAGTATATTATTGGCCAATTAAAGGTATCGACCCATACAGAGGCTTTAAAGGCTGCTTCCCGCCCACTTTCTTTCGCCTGCAAAACATCCCCTGAAGACGCCAACCCTGGCGAAACATGTCGGGATGCAGGGATGACAAATGATTTTAGTTCAGTGGCAGACAGTTGAGGTACCCACTATGGGAAATTATAAGTTAGTTATTAGATAGAATAGCGGTTCACCAACGTTATGTGGAAAGGGATGGATTAATCTCTAAGTTGAGTGAGAGACACGCTCACTATCAGAATGCAATTACTCCAAAATCCTCACTGTACGTCCTGAGGAATTTTAATCACTAATAGTTCCCCAGCACATCTTTCAATATTTTAAATTGACAAAATAAAAAGTGTTTTTATAGTTTGTCAGAGGTCTTGCAATAAAAGCGCATGGGTCTTCTAGACTCTTATGTATTGAGTTAAGTTAAAAGCGCGCAACCATCATGGCAGGTTTTCTCTCTAATCAAATTAGTAATTTAGACTTTTCTTTCTGAAGCAAATGCTGTATTCTCTACTGATAATCTCCCTTTGAAGAGCCTGGATATTACACAGGCCTTCAAAGAAATCAATGCAACATACAAAAAATACCTTCGGTCTCTTTGGGAGACCACTAGCCTAGAAATCTATCTACAGAAAAATATAGTATACAGTGGAATGAGAATCAACATCACCCCGAACACACACCGGGATGATAGTGAGTTAGTGAAAGGCTGGGAGAAATTATTGACAGAAAATTTGCTGCGTATGCAGGCCTATATTTTAGAGCACGAAAAACAGCTGCTTATTAAGCTGGCAGCCCAGTTAGAAAGAGAAATCAGTGACATCCAGGTGTTTAGGGCACAGCCAGACTTTGCCATTCTAGAGACAAGATTACAAAAAAGTGTTGAAAAATTGCAAGTAGAGACAAAAGAGAGAAAGCATAGAAAATACATAAGAGATAAGAGAGATTTTGAGACTGGCCAGATAAACAATCGGAGCGCTACGCGATCCAATTTCTCCAAAAGAACTGAACCATACACAGATATCTCCGAGCCTGATATCTCTGAATCAGAGAATACCACCATTACTTCCAAAAGCTTAGCTTCTTAGTTGAAACTTCAGTACCCGCATCTGACAAATCTTTTTTCAGTTCCTCAGCAGTCACACGGGGACTTTTCAACACTTTGCGCTTCAGGTAGCACACAGCAGTCGAAGTCAGCATCTTCTTTCTGCCACGACCAGGTAGCGTTTCAACAGTGCCCTTTGCCTTGAATTTGCGAATGATGCTTCCTATGGTGTCTCTTGGTATGTTTAACATCTTTGCAATCTTCTTATAGTCATTGCCCTTCCTGTGAAGAGAAATCACCTCTTCTCTTGTCTTCCTGGACCATTTTCTTGACTTCACCATGTTTGTAAACACACCAGTAAATGCTTACTTGATAAAGACCCCATATTGGGTCGAAACGTCACACTTTCTTGTGGTGGAATAAAGAAGATTTGACTGAAGACTTTGGAGAGCTGGGATTTTTTTCCCTATCTCGTTGTGAAGTCGGGGTCCATTGGCCGGGACCTAACATCGCTTGCATCGCCACGCTTTGGATCATTGGTCATTGTATCTCAGATGGTGCTGTCTCAATTAATTATTTTGCTTTACCCGATACGACCTGACACCACGTGGGACGCCGTGGGTGTCACGGAGATTTACAGCGGTGGTGTTTCTCTGCAGCAATAAGAAAGGAGGTAAGGCAAAAGGGTTATAATATCGACAAGCTGCCTATAGGTGAAGCCAGCAGTAGTTTCCAAGGCACATCAAGTCACCTAACGATAAGTTAATTACACCATGAGGACACCAAGTTTTAATAGATAACATGCTATGCTCATATTATTAGCCTTGATCGGGTGACACCAGGTCATTCTGACTCAATTGTGATTCACAGCAGACGTTTTGCTAGCTTCAATACCTATCTGGCTGGACATCTGCAGTATTTTTTCTTTGCTATTCTTTGCTATTGATCTAGTTACAGCTAGTGTGATCTGGATACTGTGCCTATATGGTTATATGCTGCAATGCGTTTCCATTGAAAAGATTTCCAATCTATGTTGATTTTACCTTTCTACAGTGTGATCTGAACATTGCATCATACATGTTATTATGTGTATTTTATGTTATTTTTATATATTAAATAAGGATCATTATACATTCAGCGCCCATCTGTTATAGTGTGCCTCTTTATCACACATACACTACTCACAAAAAGTTAGGGATATTTGGCTTTCGGGTGAAATTTATGGAAAACGTAAAAAGTTCACGCTACAGTGATATTATATCATGAAAAGAGGGCATTTAAGTAGAAGCTGCAATGGTGATTCCATAATCTCAAACAATTTATTGAAACAAAAGCGAACAGCAACGGTGGGTATACCCAGGGCTGGGACAAGGTCCACCAACAGAGGCTGAGCTGCCCAAGTGCGCCCCTCCTCCAACTTGTGGATGACACTGCTATGGGGATCTGTGATGGATGACACTGTTATTGGGGAATCTGTGGATGACACATATGTGTCATCCACAGATCCCCCTCCCCATAACAGGGTCCATGTAGGAATGACCCCCAATACAAGGGGTGAGGCTGTGGGGTTGTATCTGCTTTTTGATGACAGCGCCAGCGAGCCCGTGCAGTGACTGTATTCTACTACACCCCTCCACTGTATATAATCTTAACTATATAACTGTAGTGATTTACTACAGTTATATAGTTAATAAGATTATATCCAGTGAGCGAGGGATGAGGGTGTAGTAGAATACAGTCACTGCACGGGCCTACTGTCATTATGAAATAGCATATGTGACCCCACCTCTTTTATTGGTGGCCATTCAGTAAATTAACCCTGTTTTGGGGGAGGAGGTGTCTGTGGGACAAATATGTGTCATCCACAGATTCTCCCCATAACAGGGTTCATTTAGTGATTGACCACCCAAATTGTGGTGACCCAATACATGGGAGTTACATCTGCAGAGCTTTTGTATAATGCCACCCCACACTGTAGTGTCCCCACACAGTAATGTCCGCAACACTGCCCCCACACAGTAATGTCCGCCACGCTGCCCCCACACAGTAATGTCCGCCACGCTGCCCCCCACAGTAATGTCCGCCACACTGCCCCCACACAGTAATGTCTGCCACACTGCCCCCGCACAGTAATGTCTGCCACACTGCCCCCCGCACAGTAATGTCCGCCACACTGCCCCCGCACAGTAATGTCCGCCACACTGCCCCCCGCACAGTAATGTCCGCCACACTGCCCCCCACACAGTAATGTCCGCCACACTGCCCCCGCACATGTAATGTCCGCCACACTGCCCCCACACAGTAATGTCCGCCACACTGCCCCCACACAGTAATGTCCGCCACACTGCCCCCCACACAGTAATGTCCGCCACACTGCCCCCCACACAGTAATGTCCCCACACCCCCCTCAACCACACAGCAGTGCCCCCACATAGTAATTTGTCATGCCCCCCCTCTTGTCATTCTCCCCCTCTTGTCATAATCCCCTCTTCTTGTCATGCTTTTTCTGCCCCCTGTCATTTCTCCCCCATCTTTTCATGCTCTTTTACCCCCATGTTGTCATGCACTTTCTGCCCCCCATGTTGTCACAGACTTAATGAAAGGGGGCCCGGCATTTCACTGTACTTAATGCCGGGCCCCATCAGAGCGCCTCCTCTCACCTCCATTATGGTCACTTCTCCAGGCTTCCAGGATCAGACCCCAGCGCTGCCTCACATTAAGCAGGTGGGCGGAGCCTAACGGAGGTCCGTTAGGCTCCGCCCACCTGCTTACTCTGTTTCTAGTTAGAGCCTGAGGCAGCGGGGCCTGATGCTGGGGGCCTGAAGCAGCATAATGGAGGTGAGAGGAGCGCTCTGACGGGGCCCGGCTCAGGGAATGACAGGAGGGAGCGCTGAGCGGTTCCCCCCTGTCAGTCCCTCTCCCTCTCGCCAGCCCCTGCCTGCGCCCTGAGGCTGGAGCGCCCTGAGGCTGGAGCCTCCCCAGCCTCTGTGTCGGCCCGGCCCTGGGTATACCACCACAAAAATGTCAATGTCTCAATAACTTATGATGTGGCCTTGATCACCAATTACAGCTTGACAATGACATCTCATGCTGCTCATGGCATGTCACTCTCCTTGAAGGGCAGCCCTCAGATCATTGAGGTTCTTAAGTACAGAGTTATGAGCCTCTACACTGACTCGACTTGATCCCCTAAGTTTTTAATGGGATTTGCAGTGTCCCACTCGTGATTATGGGCACAGCAAACTGGTTTTATTGTGATATATTATGTCTGTATGCCGTACTTCATCTCATGTCATATTCTCCCATGTGATTCTCCCTATGTGATTCTGTGTAAGATCCTTTCATACAGGCCAGTTAGATTGCACTACACTAGTCTGACCACTAGATGGGGGCAGAGTGACAGAGTATATACAGTCGTGGCCAAAAGTTTTAAGAATGACACAAATATTAGTTTTCACAAAGTTTGCTGCTAAACTGCTTTTAGATCTTTGTTTCAGTTGTTTCTGTGATATAGTGAAATATAATTACACGCACTTCATACGTTTCAAAGGCTTTTATCGACAATTACATGACATTTATGCAAAGAGTCAGTATTTGCAGTGTTGGCCCTTCTTTTTCAGGACCTCTGCAATTCGACTGGGCATTATCTCAATCAACTTCTGGGCCAATTCCTGACTGATAGCAACCCATTCTTTCATAATCACTTCCTCATCCAAAAAAATTGAGCATCTACAACCACAATATAATCAATGTTAATCTTTATTATCAACTTTTTACAAACAATAATAATATCAAAAAAGCTCTAAAATTGCAATATAATCAGGGGAAAAGACATGGATCAGCAACACCTAACCTGACCAATTATATCACAAATTATTCATTACTCTACATGTAACATCCATTTACCCTCGAGATCAGTATACCTGTCTGTCAAACAACAACATTAATCTCAGTGTGTGCTATGTGCTAAATGCTATAGCCTACAGGTGAAAGCAGGTTATTTAATCAATGGATGGTATAATGAAAAAACATTACCTAGATGTTGTCAGGGGAAATGCCAGCTGATCCTCTCCTCGACGCGCGTTCCGCCGTCTGGCCTCTTCAGGAGGAGTGGTTTGAATGGCGCTTACTGGTGTGTTTAAAACATACATCTCGACCAATAGACTACCGGGAATGAGGACATGTGACTAATCATATGATTCATCACGTCACCAGAATCTATAGCGGCGCATGACCCGTCACTTCGGTCATGTGATCACTGCTTCCGCCCTCACTCCAAGGCCGACGCAGAGAAAGGGCAGACCCGCGTCCAGCTAAATAGACTTAGGACGTCACTTCACGCGTGGACCAGATTGGAAATTAAGGGAAACAGACATGCCCAGCGACTGTCATGCGCACTCGACTGCTTTCTAAAAGGTAAATCTGTCAACACTTTAGGGCGAAACAAAACCTGCTCCATGATCCAAGTATATATTAAATTAAAATTTTTGAATTAAAATTTATGGGCATATGAGGTATCCATAATATATTATCCTAAATGACTGTTTGAATTAATATATCCTCACATTATTATATAACATTATCCAAAATGTATTTTAATAGTGAAACTCCAAGTGCATATTATATTGAAAACTATTCAACATTAATAATTCATCCCTTTCTTCTAATTAATGGTTAATAAAGTGCTAAAGTGCTCATGATAAAGGTGTGTGTCATAAACGGTACATTTTATTAAATTTAATAATTTAATATACTTCCTGAAGGAAGTATAAGCCGACCCGAGTATAAGCCGACCCCCCTAATTTTACCCCAAAAAAAATGGGAAAAGTAGTGACTCGAGTATAAGCCGAGGTGGAAATGGATGTCACTGTTATGGGGGATCTGTGGATGACGCACTGTTATGGGGGGGATCTGTGGATGACGCACTGTTATGGGGGGATCTGTGGATGGCGCACTGTTATGGGGGATCTGTGGATGACGCACTGTTATGGGAGGATCTGTGGATGGCGCACTGTTATGGGGGATCTGTGGATGGCGCACTGTTATGGGAGGATCTGTGGATGACGTACTGTTATGGGGGATCTGTGGATGACACTGTTATGGGATAGGGGGCTGTGGATGGCACTTATGGGATGAGGGGATGTGGATGACACTGTTATGGGATGAGGGGATGTGGATGACACTGTTATGGGAAGGGGGATGTGGATGGCACTTATGGGATGAGGGGATGTGGATGACACTGTTATGGGAAGGGGATGTTGATGGCACTTATGGGATGAGGGGATGTGATGACACTGTTATGGGATGGGGGCTGTGGATGGCACTTATGGGATGGGGGCTGTGGATGGCATCCACAGATCCCCCATCCTAGCAGTGCCATCCACATCCCCCATCCCTAGCAGTGCCATCCCATCCCCCATCCCATAACAGTGCCATCCACATCCCCCATCCCCCATTACCGCTCATGTATAGTTTTTAAATTTGATTATACTATACACTTATTCTTACTATAATTCTTGCCCCCTCTGTACCTCATTACATGCGCAGTCGGGCAGTGAATACTTCAGGCCGGGCAGGAGAGCGGCGCAGTGTGACTGGCGTCACGTGCCTGCGCCGCCTGCTTCATTCATAAAGCAGGCCGGGCAGGCACGTGACATCAGCAAGTCACGCTGCTCGTCCGCCCAGCCTGAAGTATTCACTGCCCGCCTGCCGCATGTAATGAGGTACAGAGAGAGCAAGAATTATAGTAGAATAAGTGTATAGTATAATCAAATTTAAAAACTATACATGGCGATGAGGCCGGGCGCAGTGGCGCATCGGCCCTGCCGCAAATGCCCGCCCCCAGCTCCTCCCTCCGCTCCTCCTCCCACTCCGCTCTTCAGAGTTTCAATTTATGACTCGAGTATAAGCCGAGTTCGGGTTTTTCGGCACAAATTTTGTGCCGAAAAACTCGGCTTATACTCGAGTATATACGGTACCTATTCCCAGTATTATAGTGCATCTACCAAATAAAAAAATATATTAGTATTTAATAAACTGTAAATCATTGTGCATCCTAAACATACAAATTAAAACATCCTATAGTGATTGCAAACATTTATAATATCCTTTTGTGTGCTACTTATTAAGTGTAAATAATTTATAAAAAATAATTAGTTAAAAAATAATTTCTAGTTGTAAATAGCAACCCACTAGCCAGATTCAATTCAATGGTCATTCGAAAGTCCTTTAGATTTTTTTTTCTTTGTTTCTCTTCTTTGTTTCTCTTTTTCTTCCTTTATCTCGCTCTATCACTCAGTCACATCCACCGGCTCTATTCTAATTGGATCTTATCTAAAATACAATAAAAAATACTTGCATCAATATATGCAATATATTGTTTAACCCTAACCCCTAAAAGATACCACTGCAAATTATAAGAAGGAACTGAACCCTAAATTTTCATTGAGTCCATGTGGGGTCATTGAGCATAACCGGAATATCCACCTACTCTCCAATTGTGCTAAACTCTTACCTCTATCTCCGTCTCTGATTCCAAGATTAATCATGTTGATGCCCTTAAATCTCAGTTGCTCTGGGTTACAGCGATATAACAACTTAAAGTGTTTTGGGATAGTTTTTAATTTACTCAGATCTTCTTTTTCTGCCTTTTCTATATCCCGTACATGTTCCCGAATTCGTTTTCTCAATTCTCTTGTCGTTAGCCCAATGTAGATATTGTCACACGGGCACGTTGCATGGTATACTACTCCTGTTGTGGAGCACGAGATATATTTCCTAATCTCATAAATTCTGCTGTTTCCCACATTTGTGAAATTGCTACTCCTCTTCATATTACAGCATACTGTACACGATCCACACGGAAAAGAGACAATTTTACCTTTCCTTTCATTTACATCTGAATCTGCTATATAATGGCTGTGAACCAGCATGTCCTTTAGGTTTGTCGATCTTCTTGCTGTTAACAGAGGTTTTTCGGTAATACACTTTTTTAGTTTGTTGTCAGTTTGTAATACTTTCCATTCTTCCAGTGTTTGTTTAGAATGGAATAAATTTCATTCCATTGTTTATTATAGTTGGTGATTAATCTAGTCTCTTGGCTTGATGTCTTATCTTTCTTTATTATATTGGGGCGTAATAGGTGTTCTCTCTTTTTATATTTCGCAATACTCATTCCTTTTTTGATTTGCCTTTTGCTGTAACCTCTTTCTTGGAATCGTATTATCAAATCCTTGGATTGTTCCTGGAACTGGGTCTCGTGTGAACAAATCCTCTTCAGTCTCAAAAACTGGCCTGTTGGTATCCCATTGATGGTGGACTTTGGATGCGCTGATTTAGCATTCAATAATGCTAGATATTCGTTACCAATTTTCCACCCTCTCCAGCTTTGATCTTCAAATCCAAAAAATCCACCTCTCTGGCCGCCTGGTATGTGAGTTTAATATTTAAAGAGTTGTTGTTCAATATCATCATGAAATTTCTTAATTCATCCAATGTTCCTTCCCATATAAACAGGATATCATCAATGAAACGCATCTATTCATGCACCTTTTCTTCTTGGATTTTGTCAGAATTAGTGGGTTTTTGTTTTTCCACCCGCCTCTTGAGGATTGACCACAAGTTCTCAATGGGATTAAGATCTGGGGAGTTTCCAGGCCATGGACCCAAAATGTCAACGTTTTGGTCCCCGAGCCACTTAGTTATCACTTTTGCCTTATGGCACAGTGCTCCATCGTGCTGGAAAATGCATTGTTCTTCACCAAACTGTTGTTGGATTGTTGGAAGAAGTTGCCGGTTTTGGTACCATTCTTTATTCATGGCTGTGTTTTTGGGCAAAATGGTGAGTGAGCCCACTCCCTTGGATGAGAAGCAACCCCACACATGAATGGTCTCAGGATGCTTTACTGTTGGCATGACACAGGACTGATGGTAGCGCTAACCTTTTCTTCTCCGGACAAGCCTTTTTCCAGATGCCCCAAACAATCGGAAAGAGGCTTCATCGGAGAATATGACTTTGCCCCAGTCCTCAGCAGTCCATTCACCATACTTTCTGCAGAAGATCAATCTGTCCCTGATGTTTTTTTTGAAGAGAAGTGGATTCTTTGCTGCCCTTCTTGACACCAGGCCATCTTCCAAAAGTCTTCGCCTCACTGTGCGTGCAGATGCACTCACACCTGCCTGCTGCCATTCCTGAGCAAGCTCTGCACTGTTGGCACTCCGATCCCGCAGCTGAATCCTCTTTAGGAGATGATCCTGGCGCATGCTGGACTTTCTTGGACGCCCTGAAGCCTTCTTAACAAGAATTGAACCTCTTTCCTTGAAGTTCTTGATGATCCTATAAATTGTTGATTGAGGTGCAATCTTAGTAGCCACAATGTCCTTGCCTGTGAAGCCATTTTTATGCAACACAATGATGGCTGCACGTGTTTCTTTGCAGGTCACCATGGTTAACAATGGAAGAACAATGATTTCAAGCATCACCCTCCTTTTAACATTTCAAGTCTGCCATTTTAACCCAATCAGCCTGACATAATGATCTCCAGCCTAGTGCTCGTCAACATTCTCACCTGAGTTAACAAGACGATTACTGAAATGATCTCAGCAGGTCCTTTAATGACAGCAATGGAATGCAGTGGAAAGTTTTTTTTGGGATTAAGTTCATTTTCATGGCAAAGAAGGACTATGCAATTCATCTGATCACTCTTCATAACATTCTGGGAGTATATGCAAATTGCTATTATAAAAACTTAAGCAGCAACTTTTCCAATTTCCAATATTTATGTAATTCTCAAAACTTTTGGCCACGACTGTATAGCTTAACTCCGGCTTAGAAGGCAGAGTCAGTGAAAAGAAGTTTAGTCAGTGTGCAGCCATCTGCCTCCCTGCTCTCTCCCTGATGGCTTCACGGTCCAGGGTTAAAGCCGATAAGATTCAGCCTAGAGGTGAGAAATCTACTTCTATAGCTTGCCCCTCGGGGGTGACCAGTGAAAAAGCTGCAAACAGCAAGTTTCAAGGGGATCAGTATATTTATTCAAGTCAAAGGATAGCAAACAGCCGTACTAGAGGGCTTCCCAGTCACCTTTGCAATTAGGTGTAGGACACAGCTTCTGGCATCCACGCCTCCAGTTTAAATCCTGAGGACAGTCAGGCCAACTGTCAGAAAAGCACTGGAAATAGAGGTTCATGGATTCTGACAACCACCTTTAATCAAGGTTAGAATAAGGCGAGAGTTAATACCAGCCTAAGACTTTGTATACTTCAAAAGCCTAGTCCGAAGCAATAGCTTTCATATATACATAAAAGACAAAGAGCCTGCATTCCCTGAGGACTGATAATTCCCTAACCCTGTATGTATGAGAGACTGTATTTCCTATCTGAATGTAATAGAGACAGTTTTATACTTGGATGTAACTGTTACCAGGACTAACGTTCAGTAAAAGTTATAAGTTGGATTGCATCATCCTTGTTTCCATTTCCAATTCCTCAGTTACTACTACTATAAATGGTTGTACCACCACAAAAGGTGCTGGCGTCACGACAATAAGGCACCATGCCATAGGTACATTAATACAGACCACCAAGGGCTCCTCGAACCACCATCTGGCCTGTGTCCCCTTATCAGAGCGTGCCCCAGAGAATCATTGTGCCGTTCTCCTCATCACTTTTGCAAGCCTGCCTAGGGACGACATAACCGTGAATAACCAGAATGAGGGTAACGGAGCGGGGCGCAGCCATAGCGCAGTGTAGCTTTGACTTAGGGGGAAGTTGAAGGCAGGAAGGGGTTAAGGGATAAGACCTGGTGGAGGGGAGGGTCAGTCAGTTCCCGGGCTGTATATAATCTAGGTAGGGGGTGGGGCTTGCAGCAGTGTCCGTTGGCAGATTACCAAGTTTTTTAACGTAAGTGGTGCATCTTGTAGGGAGCTGAGATTATGGCCTCTTTAGATGAACTGTTGGTGGCAGTCAGGGCAGCAGCAGAACAGCATGGTTCTGACTGGCTGCTGCAAAGTTTGCAAGTGGCTTTGACGGGTCCGGTCGGCCCGCATGCCGCCCCTGCAGTTAGGCCCAGGGCTAGGAGGTCGGTTTCCGCCTGAATGGCTGAGCCCCGAGGCGATCCGCCAGGTGCGGCGGTGCTTAAGGAGCCCCAGCAGGGACCCTCCATTGCCGGTAGCTGGGGCATTGAGTTCTGCGTCCTGCCGTCGCAGCAGGAGGAATCCTGCCCGGCGCCTAGCTCACCCCGGCGGCTGTCTTCAGTGGGCTGCCTGTTACAGCGACACCAGCTGGTATTGCAGGCCGGCTCTCTCTGGACTGTGCGCTGGCTGTGGGAGCAGGCTTGGCTCCTCCCACAGTGCAGCAGGGTGACGGAGCTTCAGGGGCACGGGTGACTGCGGCTCTCGGTGGTCTGACCAGTGAGCTTGGGAAGGTGCGGGAGAGGACGTCAGCAGGGAACGACAGGAGGCAGCAGCCGCTTCACAGTGGGCATGGCGTGCAAGAGCCTTTGGGGGCATGGACGGCGATGGTGAGGTCCAGCGCGCCCGATCCATTGAAGAGGGCGAAGTTAGCCAAGACGAGTGAGAGGCAGGCGATAGGCGAGAGTGTAGTGTACGGGAGTTGTACTGCCCGTCACTACGGAAGGGTCACTTGGCTGCTGTCGCTCCTCTCATTTAGGAGGAGGCTGGTAAAGGTCCTATTTGTACCATGCAATGTAAATCAATGTAATTTATGGTATTTGATTCTCCTGTTACTGTGAAATGTGCTATGTGCAGGCCGGCTAGGGATGTAATTCCAGCTCTAGTCACTAGAGGGAGCTAGGTTGCCCTAGTCTATATAAGGCCCAGTCAGGGGAAGGACAGTGAGTCTAGAGTGTGCCTTAGACAAGTGCAGGCCATGTGCCTGTGAAGGCCAAACCCAGGCCTCACGGCCTGTGAGGAATCCACCCTAGGAAGATGGTACCCTAGGAGAAGGAGTGCAGAACCCAGAGGCAATCCCTAGAGCAAGAGGTACTAAACGTCAAGAGGAGGTACTCTATAAACTGGAGATTCAAGGATATAAGCCAGAAGTAGGGCATTGGGGCCTTGAAGCATCAATTCCAGTCAGGACGAGTCAGGAAGAAAGTAAGGTTCACCTGCAATTCCAAGTCCTGTATTATCACCCTCTGTTTAACCTTGCTGGATGTAAGACCACTGCAATTTTGATTGTCTGCAAAAAGGAACTGTTGGAAAGACTGCTTACTGTATCATCACTGTCTTCAGTAAAGTTTGAATTCTGTTTTCAAGTTACCAGTCTGCACCTCTGTTATTCCTACTGTAAATACGGTGTGCCACCGTTTACTGGCACTGGCGTCACGACATATCAGGGACTTAGCCATAGGCACGTTAAACTATAACACCAAGGGCACCTCACCTTCCACCTGGCTGTGTCCCTCAAGAACCCAGAGAGTGCCCCAGAGGAGCAGCGTGCCGGCCTCTCCATCACTGGCATTCCCCAGGTTAGTTCCACACATTGCCCTGACTTGGGGATGCTACAAGAGGACTCGGCAGGAGCCGGTCCGTCGACATCCTCGACGCCGAGTGGATCAACGCTGGGAGGAGCTTCCAGGCAGTCAGCGGCTGCTGGGCGGATACCTCAGGGCCGGTCAGGTGGGAGACCTTCGGGTCAGCAGCAGATGCATGTGGGGCCAGGGGCGGGCTGTGACCTTTCGACGGGGCTGGGGTATGAGGGGTTAGCGCAGGAATTGTTGTCTGGTATGGTGTCGCTGTTGTCCCATTTGGGTTCGGGTGTGGGGGTGTCCCAGGCGGCGGTGTGGGCTCCGGCTCCGGCAGTAAGCACTGGGGAGCAGGATGGGGAGGTCAGCATGGCTAGCGCATCGGCAGATGTGGAGGGCCCGTCGGGCAAGTTGGTGGCAGTAGGTGGGTGTAATAAAGGGAAAGTTGAGGACGAGGTCTGGCTGGCAGATGCAGCAAAAGGGGAGATGTACGTCTGCTTTGAGGGGCCGCTGGGGGTCCCATTTAAAGACAGAGGTTAAGAAAAAATTTGGAAGGACGAGTATGTAGAAATATTCTCGTTGCTTCCGCTGGAGAAGTTCAATTTAGATAGGGTGAAGCCGGATGAGAGCAAGAAAGAGGAGGAGGAGAAAAGGCGGTATTGACTGATCACTCGGACTTATTTGAATTGGCTTCAAGCATTTGCCATTTTGGCGAGTGTGGTGGGGGAAAAAGCGCCAGAAAATTGTTCCGCTCTTATTTGCTATATGGATGCTATTGGGGAAGCATATTGGACGTACGGGGGCGTTGCGTGGCTGAGGTATGACGAACAGTTTCCTCGGTGTAAAGCGTTGCATTCGAGTATTCGTTGGGACCACAAGAAAATTAGCCTCACGATGCGGCTGATGGCAGCTCCAAAGGTTGGTTATCAGTCCTTTCGGGGGGAGGCCGGGCGTTCCTCAGCGTTTGAGCTCGGAAGCAGAAGTAAAAAGGGTTGCTGTTGGCAGTTCAATGAGGGATACTGCAGGTACCTCGCCGATTGCTGGTTCAAGCATGAATGCTCTGGTTGTGGCGGGGCGCACAGTTTGTCACAGTGTTTCAAACGGGGGAAGGGAAAAGGATTGGAGAATTGTGCAGAAGAGGGGTGACGCCAGTGAAGGTGGAAGAGATCGGGCCGTGGTTAGAGATCTACCCAAATAGAGCAGCGGCGGAGTTGTTGAAAGCGGGTTTCAGGGACGGTTTTAGGATACCTTGTTTTTCGGTTGGTCTTGTGGTTGCTCTTCGCAATGTGGTTGCGGAAAAGATTGGTAAGGAGGTTGCGGCAGTAAGGATAGCCGGCCCATTTGCTGAATGTCCTTTGTCTGGTTTGTGGGTTTCGCCGTTGGGGTTGGTCCCTAAAAAGGAGAAGAGCAGGTTTCGGCTTATCCACCACTTGTCTTTTCCAGCGGGCAGTTCTGTTAATGACGGAATTTCTGATGAGCTCTGTTCCGTGTCGTATACCTCTTTTGATGAGGCGGTCCGCTGGGTGTGTCGATTTGGGCAAGGGGCTTTATTGGCTAAGACCGATATTGAGGCAGTGTTCCGTTTACTGCCTATTCATCCGGATAGCTTTCCATTGCTGGGTTTTAAGTGGGATGGTAGTTTTTACGTTGATTGTTGTTTGCCGATGGGGTGTGCTATTTCGTGTTCCTTGTTTGAGAAGTTTGCTTCATTTTTGGAATGGGTGGTTAAGCAGGAGGTGGGCTGGGCCTCGGTTCTGCATTCTCTAGATGATTTCTTGTTTCTTGGCCCGGCTGGGTCACCGGTGTGCTCGGTTTTGCTGCGCACGATGGAGAGGATGGCGGTTCGGTTTGGGGTACCGTTAGCCCCGGAAAAAACAGAGGGGCCAGCGACTTTATTTAGGTTTTTGGACATCGTGACCGATAGTGTGGTTATGGAGTGTTGGTTGTAGGAGGATAGGGTGGCGGATTTGAATAGCAAGGTTATTTTTATGCGTAAGGCGAGGAAGGGGCAGCTGCGGCGAGTGCAGTCCTTTTTGGGTAAATTACATTTCCCTTGCAGGATCTTACCATGGGTCGGGTGTTTTGCAGGCTCTTGGCCATGGCTACAGCAGGAGTGAAAATGCCTTTTCCCTTTCTGATGTTATCGTCTGAAGTCCAGGATGACTTAGCAGTTTGAGAGCATTTTTTGGGGGAATTTAATGGTCGTTCAGTGTGGATGGAGGCGCCCCTTTCCAGTGTTTTGTCAAGGGCAATGGAGTGCGGGTCCCTGGCCCGATGAGTGGAAGGTGGCAGGGTTCCTAGGCAACCTGGTTTTGTTTTTAATTGTTCCCGATTGTCCTTGCGACTGAGTTGTGGGGGGCCTTGCTGAGGAATAAACAGGTACGTTTTTGTTGCGACAATATGGGGGTTGTGCAAGCGGTTAATAGTCAGTCTGCTAATTGGCCCCCCGGGTTGCACTTGCTTCGCAACTTAGTCCTTAGTGGTTTGAGGTTGAATGCCTGTTTAGTGGCTGTGCATGTACCGGGAGTTGACAATTCGGTTGCTGATTTACTCTCTCGTTTCCAGTGGGATCCTTTTCACGTGCTGGTGCTGAACTCGAACAGCATCGGTCTGCCGTGTCCTCAGTGGCTTTGGAGCATGGCCTTGGGGTCTCTTCAGGTCTGATTCGGCTGTCCGTGAGTAAGAGTACGTGATCGGCTTATTCCTCGGTGTGGTCCCAGTGGGAGAGGTTGGTGGATCTGGTGGGGGTCTATGAGGTAGTGGAGGATTTTCAAACGTTATTGGTGTATTTTGTGGGGTTATCTAACAGTTGGGGGTGTCTTTTTCTGTAGTTTCCAAGAGGATGGCGGCCATGGCCTTCTGGCTGCGGCTGTGAGGTTTGTCCGATGTGTCGAAATGTTTTTTGGTACGCCAGGCCTTAAAGTGTTATCGGCACAGTGTTGTTAGGTGGGACACCCATCGTCCGGATTTGTGGGCCGTGTTGCAGACCTTGTGGGAGCAGGCTGATTTGGTGTGTCCGTTCGGTTACGAGGCGTGTCTGTTTAGAGCTGCTTTTTCCCTGGCTTTCTTTGGAGCTTTTCGGGTATCTGAGCTGGTGGCTGGGAGTCGAGCAGGAGGGAGTGGTTTGTTGTGGGAGGATGTATGTTTTTGTGATGAGGGTTTGCAGTGAGTGTTATGCAGGTCTAAGACTGACCAGGAGGGTAAGGGGGCGTTTATCACGTTACACCCATTGGTCGGGTCGGTCTTATGCCCGGTGAGGTGTTTGGAAGGGTTGTAGTCCGTTCGGCCAGACGTGTCGGGCTCGTTCTTGGTGCATCGGGATGGAGGGGCTTTGTCTCGTTTCCAATTTGTGGCGGTTTTCCGGCAGTGTCTGGAGGCGGTGGGTTATCCAGCACGGGAGTTCATGTCTCATTCTTTCAGAATTGGTGTAGAGACGGAGGCGGCTAGATGGGGCTTGGGTGAGGAGGCTATCAAGCGGATAGGTCGGTGGGAGTCGACGTGCTGTCGCTTGTATGTTCGCCCTCAAATGTTGTGATCGCTGTTTGTTGCAATTTTGTTCTGACTTGTTTTGTTATTGGCATGGCGCAGTTCGGCCAGGTCTAATTTTGGTTGTTTCCAGGGTCATCGTCGTGTATGGCGTGTATTTTCGGCCATTCGTATGTGCACTGGGGAACACTGCGTGCAGACGTGAGGAGGAACGGACGGCAATTGGGGTTCGACCCGGACGAGTTGCAAGTGAGGTGGATTGGTTTGCGGGGTCTCTTATGGGGGAGGGTGCTTCCAGAATTTCATGCTTTCGTTTCTTTTGATAGGCCTCTGGATATTGTGGCCCTGCATGTTGGCGGGAATGATTTAGGGGTTTGCAGTACAAGGGAGGTGATTCGGGACATTAAACTGGACTTGTTGAGGTTATGGTGTGACTTTCCAGGTTTGTGGGTGGTGTGGTCCTAGGTGGTGGCCGGTGGGTATGGCATTTTGCAAGGTCGGTGAACCGGATTAATAAGGCGCGGGCCAAGCTTAACAGGGATGTTGGGCATTTTGTGCAGCGTCATGGGGGAATTGTGGTGCGGCACAGGAAGCTGGAGGCTGCGTCGCCTCAGTTCTTGAGGTCGGACGGGGTACACCTCAACGATGTGGGTACGGATTTGTGGGCCATGGGGATTCAAGAGGGCCTCGATACAGGCCTTAGGGTGTGGCAGGACGCCTATAGGTGAGGTGTTCCATTTGGTCGTTTTTGGCGTGTTAAGGGAGGGTCCCTGAAAGCAATGCAAGGTTTAATAGGTGCATGACAAGTTGGAGTGTGCATCTCATGAGGTTCAGTAAGCTGATGGATGGGGCTCCTGCTTGGGAAAATGGGCCTACAGGGGTAGATCAACTACAATTTGGAGGTTTTGGTGCCCTTGGGCCGGTGATCGCTGCCAAGGGTAAGGTGGCACAACAAGTTGCCTTCTAGGATCCTATTCAATGGTCGGATGTTATGGTATTTGACGTGTTATGTGTTTGATTATGTATTATTGTTGAGAAGTGGAGAAATAATGTATTGTTTACTAAATCGGCAGTGAAAGCTTTTTCCCAAGAAGTTGTCTCTGTTCGTTCATTTGGTGGGGGCGGGCGTAACAGGGGCAGAAGGTTTTTGTGGATGGCTAAGGGATCTTCCATCCAGTAAGTCACTGTGTTCGCCTCGGCCCGCTTAATACTTACACCGTGAGCTCACATATAATTCCCCTGTCGGTCTGGCTCACTGCAGATTCAGGTCTGGAAAACGTGCAGGCCATTCCATATGATGTATCACAGTCTCCAGCCGCCGTTCCTTAATAATTCGACCTCGATGAGCTGGAGCATTGTTGTCCATGAAGATGAAATTAGCTCTGTTTTGTTCATGCAGAGGCACAATGACTGGATTAATGGTATTCAAGTAGTATGGGCTTGTCACTGTACCATTCACAAAGTTTAGGGCAGTTCTGTATTGGATAGACACACCTGCCCTCACTGTAACACCACCACCACCAAAGGCTCATCTGGTGACAACAGTGGCTCATGTCGCTCTCCTTAACGTCGCCAACATAGATGGCGGAAATCATTTCTGCTCAGCGTGAATCGATCAGTGAACAGCATTAAGGGCCCATTGGTCCCTCGTCCAGCATAGATGCTCCCTGGAGCATGCAAGACGATAACTCCTGTGCCTTGTGGTAGGGTCAGGTACCCTTTCAGATCATCTAGTACGCGTACAACACTGATATAATTGGTTTCGCATGGTCTGACGTGAGACTTCGGTGCCTCTCATCTCCGTAAAATGTGCCTAGAGCTGTGTGGAATTCCTTATCCAATTTTGCAGGGTGTTGTTCACAATAAAGCGGTCATCAGTATGGGATGTGGCCAAAGGTCATCCACTTCTACACCTTTCTGTGACTCTTCCAGTCTCTCTGTATCTCTGTTGCAACTTGCTGATGACACTCTAAGATCAGTGGCCACTTACATCTGAGAACATCCTGCTTCACAATGACGAGCAACAGTTACTCAGTTGTTAGGCGATGTCTTGGTCTAATGATATCAAAATGTGAACAGCATGAGGAGGACTGTTTAAATGCCAATTCTAATGGAACCAGGAAATGTATCGGGCGATTTATGGCTCAAACACCTGTTGTCAATTTTGCCGGTAAGCTCCTTGTCAGAGAAGAGCAAGTTGTGCAAAAAGTACTGAAACACTGAATAGGACAGGATATGTGCATTCAAAGGTTTATAGAAGGTCACATTAAGTTCACCTGTAATAATTAGAGTGCATTTTAGGTTCATCCTGAAATTTCACCCACAAGCAAAATATCTATAACTTTTTGTTACTGAGTAATGTATAAAGAAAGATGGAAGTGAAGGCCAGTAATTTTTGCCTCTTGCTCTTACTGTACTTCTGCAGGAAAAAAAATTATGCTCAGTCTTGTAGAGAGGCACTGTGTTACAAAGTGGAGGTGGATCTGGAAGAGATTTGCTTTAGAGCTACTTCTAAGGTCATTATCTCAGTAGTACTCTGCTGCAGGAGAGCTACCAGGCTGCTATCTCTTTGAGTAGACTCTGTTCAAGTGATTTCTGACCCACGTGGATCAATACAATAATGTAAAACACCAAGGGATCAGGCAAAACTATAGTCAGGGCAAGCAGAGTTTGTGCAATCCAATAAACAGTCCAAGGTCACGGCAGACAGATCAGGGTCAGTACAAAGATTAGGCAGATGTCAGGTGAGGCTGTGAAAATCCAGAAGTCAAGCAGAAGCCAGTACACAGAACAGGCAAACAAGCTAATGGCACATCTCTGCAGGACTCTAGCGTACTAAAACCTATTGCTCAGGCACATTCCCACAGGAGAAGGTGCCTCAAGTACCCCAGGGTGGCTAAGATTAGGGTTGTGCCACTGGACCTTTAAGAGCTAGAGTGCCCGCTGTATTATAATGCCCCTGTAGTGCTCCGGCCTCTATTAAAATAACCCCTGTAGTGCTCTGGTCTGTATTATAATGCCCCCCTTTAGTGCTTAAGTCTGTATTATAATGCTCCCCATAGTGCTCCGATCTGTATTATAATGCCCCCCTGTACTGACTCCTGTATTATAAAGCCCCCTAGTGCCCCCAGTAGTGCTCCCTTTAGTGCTGTAGTGCCCCCTGTATTAAAATGTCATCCCTTGGTGCCCCCCTGAAGTGCTGTAGTGCCCCCAGTAATGCCAATATGTGGCTATATATATATATATATATATATATATATATATATATATATAAAGAAAAGAACAGCACTCAATAATAAAAGTGAGTTATTTATTTACCCATATGGTGCAAAAACGCAGCGTTTGGCTCGACAATAGAGCCTTTCTCAAGCTTGATGCTTGAAGAGGCTCTATTGTCGAGCTAAACGTCAGGTTTTTGTACCATATGGGTAAATAAATAACTCACTTTTATTAGTGGAGTGCTGTCCTTTTTCTTTTTTTATATGTGGATTTTTGGCTTGATCCTTGGACATTGCACCCACATTTGTACATTGATGTTCATGCGGTGCTGCCATCTTTTTTCACTTTATATATATATATATATATATATATATATGTATATACTGTATATATATATATATTACTTACCTGACTCCTTTTCCCTGCCACCATCACAATGCAGGCCACAGGCCTTTCCAACTTGTGGCCTGAGCGACCACATCCCAGAGCAGGAGGTTGAGATGATGTCATGATGACCTCTTGCACTGTTCTTCTGCCTAATAGGCTTCAGAAGGCTGATCCTTAGGAATGGGAGCCATAGGCTCCTGTGCCATGCGGCAAACTGCCCTCTCTTCTCAAAAGGCAGGTTGGCCGCCACCTGAGGCAAGGTTCTCATGTCACACACGGCCTGCCTGTCAGGTCAGAGTAGGGAGACACCATCGGGTTCAAGCAACCAGAGCCCAGGAGTGATGAAGTGGGTCAGCAGAGTAGAGCCCGTGGAGAAGTAGGTGATGGTAGGCACAGACCACCGCCATAACACCATAAAGCTTTGTTTGGGGCATAAAATTATTTAACTGGTATCTCCATGAAAGAGAGTTTATACTTTCCACTGATTATCAACCTCTTGTCTTCATTTTTAACCCATAAAAGAGTATTCTATTAACAGCAGTGGCACATATTCAGAGATGAGCTGTTCTGCTTCGCGCTATTGACTGTTGTATAACGCTATTCAGACAGCTTAACAATAATTCAGAAGTCAAGAAACATGAGACATCAAATCTGTATGTATTCTTCTTTCTGAATAACTTTGTAAAACTATAACATAAACATAATCATAACATACATGTCAGTACATTAAACATTGTATAACAGCTTTCTACCATCAATGAAAAAACTTACGGACAATTCCACCATAAGTCCTGAAATGTTTCAGAACACCACTGTGTGCTGCTTGCTGGTCCAGGCAGACTCATGAAATGGAGGACAAGAAGTTCCAGGTTGAAGGTCACTGTCTCTCATAAGAATATTACAACTTCCTGTTAAAGCTGATCTGAACTTAGTAGGCAATATTAATTCTGACCACTAGATGGCAGCAACATCAAACATATTAATACAGTAATTATAGAGCATTACAAAACAATATGAGCAGCACACTCCCTGCCTGACATAATTTATTATGTCACTACCTATACAATTACTGCATTGCATTAAGAACACATAAACCTGGTGGAATGACTCTGCAGACAAACATTGGGTTCAGATGGAAAGGGCCTCACTTAATATCTCTTCCCTTCGTTCTCTACTAGTGGGGTCAGCATGGAAGCTCCCGACCCGTGCTTCCGCCCTGTATGCTATCCAGCTGTCTACCGGTGCCTGGACTAGGTTTTTGGGTAAACCTGGAGGAAACGATACATTACCCCCTAACCTTTTATCCTTAGCTTGCCTAACTGACCATATTCCAGACCTGGATCTTAGACTGTGGTCGACCTATAGAATCCACTCGGTGGGAGATATGCTGGGTCCTGACCAGACTCTATCCTTTCCGTATATTCATGATAACTTCAGTATACCCAATAGGGAATTTTATAAATTTCTACAGATTAGATCCTTTTGCATAGAAATGAACACACCAAAATGCACCTCCCCGTGAAGCTATACTGGTTTCTCCACCACAGGTTCCCTAGAAGGGGGTATCTCTCTTCTATAGCCTTTTAACGCAAGACTCTGAGTGGTCTAAGCCCACCCCCTTGATAAAATGGGAGACGGATCTAGGCCGCACGTTTACAGATGCACAATGGTGCAATGCGTTCCGGGTGACCCTTTCGGCTTTCCGCTGCGTGGGCCATCAGGAAGCGATTTTCAAAACATACCTGAGGTGGTACTTTACGCCATCCAGGCTGCATTTGATGTTTCCCTCGTCCAGTCCTACCTGCTGGAGACAGTGTGGAAGTAGAGGCTCCCTTCTCCACATCCTTTGGGCTTGCCCTAGGATCAGTAACCTTTGGAGGGAGGTGTATGACCTCCTGGCTACTCTTCTATCTAACCCGGTAACCATCTCCCTGGAGCTGGCTCTTTTTTTTTATAGACATCGACACCCTCCCATATGACCATAGAATAATAACAGCACATATATTCATGGCCACTAAACTGGTTATCACCAGACACTGGAAATCGCCAGATACCCCTCCTCTTCGGGAGGTTATAGAGCTCGTCAACTCCACTTGTATGTACGAAAGGATGTGGTATGGTCATCTGTCTTCTATGCCGAAGTTTACTAAGCTTTGGTCTAAATGGTTGTCTAGCCCTTGGTATATATCCTAACTAGTACATGTGAGTCGCGATCTCCCCGTACTCCTTTGCTTACTGTTGTGCACTTCACTGGCCTCTGACACTATGTCACTAAGATTTTGCATTACCACTTTCGACTGCCCTGCACCCTGGTGTTGCCCGTACTTTTGCTTTTGTTTGAGTTTCTACTCTGTTTGAGTTGATTTACTTCTTTCAGTCTATATGTACATGTCCGCCTATCTTTCATGGCTATTGTACATGGATAGGTCATCTCCATTTGTTGTGGTTACTGTATGATCTCCATATCTATTGTACGATGCTATTGATTGTAGCCTTATGAAGATCTTTATAGCTTGATGTGTAATTGACGTGTCCGTCTACCTAAGTGCTTACGGTGGAATGTACTATTGAAATTGTAATGTATGTTCTTCCTATTCTTGAAATTTCAATAAAAATTTACGTGATAAAAGAACACATAAACCTGAGAAATAATCCTAGCTAATCTGGGACTAGAATAATAATGTTAGTTACAGGCCTAAGATAAATTTTGGAAGTCCCATTTTTTACAACCTTGACCTCCACTTTTCTAACTTTGCCATCTCTACTTAGTAGCGCATTGACAACAAGTCCTATGGGCCATTCATTTCTGCCTTCTTGGCCGTCCTTTAACAGAACAACCTGACCCACTCTAACATTCGGAGCGATTCAGTCCACTTCCCTACTGGCTGCTGCAAGTGTTGACAGATACTCTCTCTTCCATCTTTTCCAAAAAGTGTCTGCCAAGCATTGCACTTGCTTCCATTGCTTAGCATGAACTTGATGGGTACTCAGATTTACAGGTGGAGCAGACAAAGGGTTCATTTTTTGAGTCAACAACATTGCTGGAGTAAGAAGCATAGGTGTATCTGGATCTGAGGATACAGGAACTAAAGGTCTTGCATTCATAATGGCTGTAACTTTGGCCATAAAGGTGCTCAAAGTCTCATGGGTCAAATAAGCAGGTTTAGTTTGTAGCAACATAGCATCCAAGATCAGCCTGGCTATACCTATAAGTCTTTCCCAGACACCACCCATGTGTGAGGAGTGTGGAGGATTAAAGAGTAAGACCCAAATACATCCTCTGTCTTGGAGAAAGTCTTGCAATTTTGAGTCGCTGGCACAAATGTTAAGTTCCTTGCAGGCTCCCACAAAGTTTGTTCCTCTGTCAGAACGGAGAAGTTTTGCTGGACCACGAATTGAGAAGAATCTCCTCAAAGCATTAATAAAGCATGATGTTGACATGGCTTCAAGTAGCTCTATGTGTACAGCTCCGGTGGACAAACAAGTGAAAAGGACTGCCCATCGTTTGCTATCCGCGCTGCCTCCCCTAGTGCGACGGGTTAAAACTGACCATCGACCAAACACATCTAAGCCCACATTGGTGAAAGGTGGTCCAACAACTACTCTGTCTGCTGGTAGCTCTGCCATCTTTTGGCTTTGTAATCTCCCTCGCACCTTTCGACAGGTGACACATTTGTGTATAACCATTGACACTAACCGTTTACCACCAAGAATCCAGAAACCAGCAGATCTAATTGCACCCTTTGTGATGTGTCGACCTTGGTGAACCACTTGTTCATGACAGTATTCTAACAAGCAGTGTGGGCTGACTGTGGTTATCATATGGGGTATAATGACAGGCTGTTTCTCTTCTTCAGAAAGTTCAGCAAGAGACAAACGTCCACCTACTTTTAACAACCCATTCTTGTCTACAAAAGGGCTAAGTTAGTAAGGTCCTTTAATTT